>CM042405.1:5830892-5933392 GCA_023634145.1 Thymallus thymallus | reverse complement strand
GTCACTTAGGCTCTTAAATTACAATAGGTTATGATCAGTGATTTGTCATCACCGCAACAAACTGTCATTACCAGAACTGCAATGTCATCACCATCACCATACATATTTTTGCCAAGAAATTATGTATAAATTACAAAAACATCCTACAATTATATATTTCTGACAATGTTGGACAGTCTAAATGATCACTGTATTAAAAAGTTTTGATATATGGCATTCACTTAAAATAAGCTTATATTCCAAGGCAGGGTAGATTGATGAATCAGAAATGTAGATACTTAAATGACTATAATTCATCTTGCAAGTAAAAATCAACAATCCCATTAATTTCAAGATAAAATAGATTCCATGTGAAACCACAAAATGTTTTAAAAGCACTGATTTATCATTTAAGTTGTATTTTTTTACATATATTCGATGATGTGATGGTAATGACACATTTACTTGACATAGTTAAGAAAATGGCAAAAATCATAAATTCCCTTATCTTATGGTCTCAACCAAGCTCATAACGTCGCTCCTGACTTAAGGACTGATAATTTTATGTATACCAATTAGTCAAATTTTGAATTTTAATTTTCAAAATTGCAGCAACCTAATTTGGCCCTTAATCTGAGAAATGCCCATTTATTGGAAAGGAGCATCAAGCTCAACACCTTGTACTTTCACCAGCCTGTGAAGTTCATCATAACTTTACATTTTAAATCTTTTAGCCTAATAAACTGCATGGTTTCCCAAGTCGTAGTGGGAGGACCACACAACATGTCATTGTGTGACTCCAAGTTTACTTCGATATGATGGTTATTATATCACTAAACCTACTTAGTGAAGTACTAAGTGCCTTGCAAAAAATGTATGTAAGAAAATCCACAGGAACTGATTCGCTTGATCCCTTTTTACTGCAGCTTTCTGCCTCCCTCATTGTAGAACCTTTGACCCATATTTTTTTTATTTAACAATTGCTTCTGGTGCTATCTCTAAGATCTGGAAGGGGCTGCATGTCCTCCCCTTCACACAGTTGGGGATCCTCCTGACCTAGATAACTATCACCCAATTTCTAGACCTGGACATAGCATAGTTTCAGCAGCTACGCTTGTCTTAAATGATGTGTTGAATTGCTTATATAATAGGAATCACTGTGATGTCACATTTATAGACCTATCCAAGGCCTTTGATACTGTCGACCAGCCTCTACTCATTCAAAGGTTGTCTGAAATAGGCCTCGGCCAGTGGTTTGAGAACATTGCTAAAGGTGTCCCGTAGGGGTCGATTTTGGCACCTGTCCTCTTTACTATTTATATAAATAATATTTGTCTATCTGCAAAAACCTATCAAATTGTATGCAGATGACGCTGCTATGAACGCTGTTACCCCTACTGTTGACCAGGCTATGTTATAGCTTTTGTTCTTGTTGCCTTGCAGAAAGCTCTTGTGTATTTAATGCGTGACATTTTTAAAAAAAGTTGTTTTCAAATTCTCATAGAAATACCTCAGATGGTTTACACATTTATGCATTGGATGGTTCTTTCATCGAGCAGGTTCCTGGCCCATGTGATGTTTAAAAAACATACGGATTAGCTAGTTAAGAAGCTGAGATTTACAATAGTGATGTTTAATAAAAACATACGGATGAGCTAGTTAAGAAGCTGAGATTTCAAATAGTGATGTTTAAAAAAACATACGGATGAGCTAGTTAAGAAGCTGAGATTTAAAATAGGCTTATTTTATTACATGCCTCTCCCCAAACAAATCTGTTTAACATAGAAACATTGGATTTCCGTTGTTTAAAAACAAAAACTTGATTAATTATGAAATGATGAAAATTATCTATGGCATTCCACCCGTGAGGCCAAAGAGGGCACTTTTGGTCATTGGCTGCAGGAAAGGGCTTCAGTATAAAAATATGGGGCACCAAACCCACTCACAGGGTTGGTTATCTCTTCAGGCCCCTCACGTCTCTACCAACCTAGGTAAAACAATCCTCATTACATCTTGAATCCATGGTGCTAATAGGACAGTTTAGAATGCGGATGAGGGACGAATTCACTGAGGTTTGCAAGTGTTTTGGTTGATTGTGATATTTTTTTCGGTGTTGTTGAAATTGTTGTGTATCTGTAACTGTTGTAGTTTATTTTTTGCTATTTTATTGAGTTATTATGTTGATTAGGGAATTGTTTGTTCTCTGGGCACCATTTGAGAATGATACCCTGGTCTCAATTGGGCTCCCCTGAATAAATAAAAGTTAAATAAAAAATAAGCACGCACACACACACACACACACACACACACACACACACACACACACACACACACACACACACACACACACACACACACACACACAAACGTACCTTGTTATTGTATACAACTAATTATGTTATCAGTGTCCTGTGAAAGTTAGAGAGAGCTTGTGCATCAACAGTCATATTGAGAGCTTTATGCTGTATCTCTGTTGTACTTTTCATATTGTATTATTGTGTATATTGTTGTAATTACAGAGCTCATCAGTAAAAGAGACCTTGGTCTCAGAATGACTATCTGTATAAAAAAATAAATATGCTCCACTTGATTTATGAGTCAGTCAGGAACTAGCAGTGGCCTGTATCAGGACGCACAATAACCTAGTGACTGAGTTGTACTAGCAGTGGCCTGTATCAGGACGCACAATAACCTAGTGACTGAGTTGTACTAGCAGTGGCCTGTATCAGGATGCACAATAACCTAGTGACTGAGTTGTACTAGCAGTGGCCTGTATCAGGACGCACAATAACCTAGTGACTGAGTTGTACTAGCAGTGGCCTGTATCAGGACGCACAATAACCTAGTGACTGAGTTGTACTAGCAGTGGCCTGTATCAGGACGCACAATAACCTAGTGACTGAGTTGTACTAGCAGTGGCCTGTATCAGGACGCACAATAACCTAGTGACTGAGTTGTACTAGCAGTGGCCTGTTTTAGGACGCACAATAACCTAGTGACTGAGTTGTACTAGCAGTGGCCTGTATCAGGACGCACAATAACCTAGTGACTGAGTTGTACTAGCAGTGGCCTGTATCAGGACGCACAATAACCTAGTGACTGAGTTGTACTAGCAGTGGCCTGTATCAGGACGCACAATAACCTAGTGACTGAGTTGTACTAGCAGTGGCCTGTATCAGGACGCACAATAACCTAGTGACTGAGTTGTACTAGCAGTGGCCTGTATCAGGACGCACAATAACCTAGTGACTGAGTTGTACTAGCAGTGGCCTGTATCAGGACGCACAATAACCTAGTGACTGAGTTGTGCTATATAGGTCTCTCCCAGAGTAAACAAAATACCTTTAGTCCTTCTGATGGACTTCGGATGTTGTGGTGCTCCTGAACCTGCTGCTGGAAAGTGAGGAACAATCAAGCCTTTAACCCTGGTTATGGTAAATTACCCATAAAGAGACCATTACTAGTGGATAGACAGGGACTATTAGTGAGGTTAACTTCAGGATACCTAAAGGAGTACTTCCTGTTCTTCTTGCAAAGGTCCAAAGAAGTCCAATCAGGAAGTGTGTGCTGTTTAATGGAGGATAATTTATTTTCAGAATTCTTATTTCTATTAGAGCATATTGGATGACTCTCATTCATGTTCCATTCATCCAGTTCAATGTAACAGTGATAGGTTTAGGCTACTGCATGGTACTGACATTTTTCCTATACCCATCATGAGGTTGCTACAACCTAGCCTATGAATGAACGTTTACAACATAGGTGCACACAGGTCGAGAGACAGTGACATTCAATAGCACCTTGAACACTCTTGCCTGCATCTAGCTGATCTAGGGTGTAATCGTTAGTCCAACAGTTGCAAACTAGGACAAATGCAGGTATGTTTATACCCGTTTTTGTTCCGTTGGCTTCCGTTTAAGAAACCTGTTTCAACAGAATCGGCGGAAGGAATATACCCCTGTTCACTCTCATAACAGCCACATTGTATTCCTTCTCTTCCCTTCGCTTGTGGACTTCAATGAACAACACATCAGCTGAATGTCATTTTGGAAGAAATGTATTTGGTCAAAACTGTTCAACTATTGTCTTTCTCTCTCTTTGAGTCAACTACTCACCACATTTTACACACTGCAGTGCTAGATAGCTGTAGCTTATGCTTTCAGTACTAGATTCATTCTCTTATCCTTTGATTGGGTGGACAACATGTCAGTTCATGCTGCAAGAGCTCTGATATGCTGGAGGACATCCTCCGTAAGTTATCATAATTACTGTGTAAGTCTATGGAAGGGGGTGAGAACCATGAGCCTCCTGGTTTTGTATTGAAGTCAATGTACCCAGAGGTGGACAGACACTAGCTGACCTCTAGCTACACCATGGTGCTATCCTACAGAGTGCTGATGAGGCTATTAGGTGACGTGATTATATTTAGTATAGTTTTATCTAAAAATTATATATTTTGAAATGTTTTACCATCTACATTGTTATGAAATTCACTGAGGAGGATGGTCCTCCCCTTCCTCCTCTGAGGAGCCTCCCCTGATATACACATCTCAAACAGTTTTTCATCTCTCTAATAGCGCCTGTGCATTCAACAGATAAAGGACATATGATCTGGTAGTGAATATAGCAGGTGACATTTTGAACAGTGAGTCTGGCCTGGTTGTGGGTCCTGAGGTGTGGGGTTATGGGTTGAATTTGGCACAATGATGTCCTGTCGAGCTGACAAGGTAAAAATCTGTCGTTCTGCCCCTGAACAAGGCAGTTAACCTACTGTTCGCCGGGTCGCCGAAGACGTGGGTGTCGATTAAGTCAGCCCCCCCGCACCTCTCTGATTCAGAGGGGTTGGGTTAAATGCGGAAGACACATTTCATTTGAATGCATTCAGTTGAACAACTGACTAGTATCCTCCTTTCCCTTTCCTTTCTGTAATCCTAGCCTGGAGCCATTGAGAATCCTCATATAGGGCATCCAGCATTCAGTCTGTTTTAACTAGGCTAGTGTACTGTCATCCGTTTCCTCTCATCAGCCCTCAAGGTTTTTTTTACTATCCTTGTGGGAACAGAAGCCCTCAAGGTGATAGTAAAACAAGGACAATTTGGACAAGTGGGGACATTTCGCTGGTCCCTACAAGGAAAAAGGCTATTTTAGGTTCAGGGGTTAGGTTTACAATTAGGGTTAGGGGTTAGGGAAAATACGATGTTGAATGTTAATCAATTGTTTGGTCCCCACAAGGATAGTAAAATAAAGGAGTGTGTGTGTGTGTGTGTGTGTGTGTGTGTGTGTGTGTGTGTGTGTGTGTGTGTGTGTGTGTGTGTGTGTGGGTGTGTGTGTGTGTGTGTGTGTGTGGGTGTGTGTGTGTGTGTGTGGCAGAGCAAGATATGCACCAGGCAGCTGCCAGTAACAAGCTGACCTCTGTGCAACCTTTTAAAAGCTGACTCTGTCTCTGATGGCACCAGAGAACCAGGTTTGGTTTGGTTTGATTGTTTTATTTCACCCATATGGGCAGACAGTACACTGTAATACATACCTGTGGTGGGCAGGGCAATAACACAAACAGGATGGACAATGACTGTTTATAACACTGTTTATATAAAAGATCCATTGGCCATTTGTCTCCGTCCGCCTTCCCTTCCTTTAGCATTGAGTTTAGTTTTATTGGGATCCCTGTTAGCTATAAGTACAGAACAGTTTTAGACAAGAACAACACAAGATATTACATTCAATTCAAAATAACAAATACAAATAAAATAAGAGTTACATTTAGGAAAGACACCAAGAAATAACACAAATATTATTTACACTATTCATGCATACATATTCATATTGTTATGTACACTACAGTTAAATTAGATAAAAGCATTCCACGATGACATGGCTCTAATTAACTGAGCGAAGCAATACATTTGTTTTTTGGTTTGGGTACAGTGAAGAAACCAATAGTAGCGTACCTGGTGGGGTATGTACGTCTGTTTGAAGTTTATGGAAATAGATTATACAAGTGGTTAAGCCTTTCCAACACACAAATACATACAAATATACAAAGCAGAATCACTGTGGGCAAGTGCACAGCACACATGCTCAAGAAGTTATGTAATGTACAGTACATTCCCAGCAGAACTATTTTAGTTAGGGATCTTTATAGTGAAGCCCATTGCTTGTTCAGTTCCACTGTGGCATTCTGTAACACTGTGAGTAGGAATAGATTTGACTGTGCTGTGAAGTGGGTAGAGTGTGCCCTGGCTGTTCAGAGCACTTGGGAGTGTCTGGTATTGGTGCAGTGAGGGGGATCATAATGCCTGGGGGATGGGGACGAGGCCAGGTATGACAGCTGGTGTTTAGACCTAACCCTTATCCACCCATACACGCGCACATGCATGCGCACAGACACACACACAGTTTACACACACAGTCTACACACACACACACACACACACACACACACACACACACACACACACACACACACACACACACACACACACACACAGGGACAGAATGGGTCCAGAAATCGGACAGTCCGTCTGAATCAGGCTGTCACCAGAGCAGCACGGTAGGACCCCAGCTTGCTATATTAGCCTGTATGCTAACGTGTTCTCAAAACAACACATCTGAACTCTGTCTGTTGACAAAACAGTTCATTTACACATCCTTTGAATTTCCAGGAAACACACACACACACACAGACACACACACACATACATTCTAGTCTCTGTCACACACTTCACATACACACAGCATATGGTTTCTGTGGACGTGAAAGACTGAAGCATTACACATATGAGTGGAGGTCAGAGTTCAGAACCCTGGGACTGCAGGTCAAAATGAGTAATAATGAGACCGATCTGTCCTATTCTATCCCGTTCTGGGGCCCTGTACACCGGGGCCCTGTACACCGGGGCCCTGTACACCGGGGCCCTGTACACCGGGGCCCTCTACAAAAAGGGCCGGAGCCGACTATACTTTCTGAGAAGGCTTGGGTCCTTCAACTACTGCATACTTTCTACCAGTTTGTGGTGGCCAGTGCCATCTTTTTTGCAGTGGTGTGCTGGGGAGCCAACATAAAAGCCGGTGATGCTTCTCGGGTAAATAAGCTGAACAGGAAGGCTAGCTCTGTTCTGGGGATTAACATTGACACTCTAGAGGAGGTGGTGGAGAGAAGGATCCTGGCCAAACTGCTGGCCATCGTGGACAACGTCACCCACCCCCTGCATGCCATGGTTATGATGCAGAGGAGCACCATCAGTCACAGACTGATCCCACCATGGTGTGCCAGAGAGCGCTACAGGAGGTCCTTCCTGCCGGCGGCTATTAGACTGTTTAATGCCTCACAGAGGTGCCGTGCCATCGGCAACATAGACCTGGAACTGTTGGGGTGTTAGGACCTAGTTTAACAATTAGGCATCCATCCATCCGTGAATAACTCTCTGGTCTGTAATCACTCATTCACTCAGGACTTATTCATTCAGCACTCTTTCAGTCAGGACTGTATATATATATTCATGTACAGTTGTTATATCATATCACGTGCAATATTGTAAGTAATTCTTGGACTGAACTTACGTAGTCATTCACGCAGGAATGCATATTAGTATCCTGTCAGTAGTATCTTTTTTTCCCGATATATTGAGAGTATATTGAATATACAATATGTGCATTTATCTGTAATTAAACCCTTTACTAAGGACTGTATTTTAAGGGAATTATTATTATTACCCTAAATTATATCTTACGCATATTTAGCTATTTAAGTATCTCTTCCTGTCATTTACTTGTACAGTTATTTTAACCATGCAAATATTCACTTACCTGTACATTTAACTACACTGTATATTAAGTAAACTATTATTACCCTCACTTATATCATATGCACATTTAGCTATTTAAGTATTTCTCAACCATCGACCTGTATAGTATAGTTAACAATGCAAACATTTTTTATTTATTTATATCAACTTGCAATATTTGTATCATTTTTTCACCTAACACTCTGTAACAATTTATAGTGTACCTATTCAGCCATTCACTCATACTATGCAATACCTTCCTATAGCTTTTTGCCCTCGAGACTTGTATTTTTATACATTTTCATACTGCCGGACTATGTATCGTGTATCTGTCTTTTGTGTATTTCGATTTGGCATTTTGCACCTGTCCTGTGTTTTTCGTTGCTGCTTGACAAAGTAATTGTCAACATTTTGGGTCAATAAAGTATCTATCCTATCCTGTTCTGTTCTGTCCTGTTCTATTCTGTCCTGTTCTATCCTGTTCTACCCTGTTCTGTCCTGTTCTGTCCTGTTCTACCCTGTTCTGTCCTGTTCTGTCCTGTTCTATTCTGTCCTGTTCTATCCTGTTCTACCCTGTTCTGTCCTGTTCTGTCCTGTTCTGTCCTGTTCTACCCTGTTCTGTCCTGTTCTGTCCTGTTCTATTCTGTCCTGTTCTATCCTGTTCTGTCCTGTTCTGTCCTGTTCTGTCCTGTTCTATCCTGTTCTGTCCTGTTCTACCCTGTTCTGTCCTGTTCTACCCTGTTCTACCCTGTTCTACCCTGTTCTGTCCTGTTCTACCCTGTTCTGTTCTGTCCTGTTCTGTCCTCTCCTGTTCTGTCCTGTTATGCTAGCTCTCTGAAGCGCTTTATGTTTCTATACAAAGAGAGCCGGAATCTCAACATCTTGTGCATTCCTCTAATGCGTTCCACACTGACAAAGGACACGCTAAACATAGCAGCATGGACACATTAAACCTAGCAGCCCCTCAGGGTTGAGAGAGAGAGGGGCACCATTGGCCCTGCTGTGTGATCAGGGCTTCACTCACGGAACGTAGCATACAGCACAAGGCATACACACACACTGTAAAACACACTCACACAAACACAAACCATTTCAGCTGCACCAGGGCGTTGGGGGGGGTTACTGTTGATACTGTGGTCCCCCATGTTATTACACC
This sequence comes from Thymallus thymallus, assembly GCA_023634145.1. NCBI lineage: Eukaryota > Metazoa > Chordata > Actinopteri > Salmoniformes > Salmonidae > Thymallus > Thymallus thymallus. The sequence continues at coordinate 5,924,473 of CM042405.1, read as the reverse complement.
ACCATCTGGTTATGTCACACCCCACAGGGACACTTGGAATGCTTCCCATGGCTCCACAGGGCTAGTGTGTGTGTGTGATCACATCACTGTGATGGCTGTAGGTGGGATGTGGACAGTAGATAGGGCCACTGATGTGGAGTCCTGAACATTCTATAAAGGCTGCAGAGCCCTGAGTTAAATAGGCACACTACTGTAGCTCTCCTGCTCTCTCAATTCAATTCAATTCAAAGAGCTTTATAGTCATGGGAAACATATGTTTACATTACCAAAGCAAGTGAAATAGATAATAAACAAAAGTTAAATAAACAATAAAAATTAACAGTAAACATTACACAAAGTTCCAAAGGAATAGAGACATTTAAAATGTCATTATGTCTATATACAGTGGTGGCCAAAAGTTTTGAGAATGACACAAGTATTGGTCTCCACAAAGTTTGCTGCTTCAGTGTTCTTAGATCTTTATGTCAGTAGTTACTATGGTACACTGAAGTATAATTACAAGTATTCCATAAGTGTCAAAGGCTTTCATTGACAATGCCATTAGTTTATGCAAAGAGTTTATGCAAAGAGCCAATATTTGCAGTGTTGACCCTTCTTTTTCAAGACCCCTGCAATCCGCCCTCGCATGCTGTCAATTAACTTCTGGGCCACATCGTGACTGATGGCAGGCCATTCTTGCATAATCAATGCTTGGAGTTTGTCAGAAGTTGTGGGTTTTTGTTTGTCCACCCGCCTCTTGAGGATTGACCACAAGTTCTCAATGGGATTAAGGTCTGGGTAGTTTCCTGGCCATGGACCCAGCAAATGGCACCTAAAAGACTCTCAGACCATGAGAAACAAGATTCTCTGGAGTGCCAAGCGTCTGGAGGAAACCTAGCACCATCCCTACGGTGAAGCATGGAGGTGGCAGTGTCATGCTGTGGGGATGATTTTCAGCGGCAGGGTCTGGGAGACTAGTCAGGATTGAGGGAAAGAGAAAAGTACAGAGAGATCCTTGATGAAAACCTGCTCCAGAGCTCTCAGGACCTCAGACTGGGGTGAAGTTTCACCTTACAACAGGACAACGACCCTAAGCACACAGCCAAGACAATGCAGGAGTAGTTTCAGGAAGTCTTTGAACGTCCTTGAGTGGCCCAGCCAGAGCCCGGACTTGAACCCAATCGAACATCTCTGGAGTGACCTGAAAATAGCTCACCATCCAACCTGACAGAGCTTGAGAGGATCTGCAGAGAAGAATGGGAGAAAGTCCACAAATACAAGTGTGCCATGCTTGTAGCGTCATACTCAAGAAGACTCGAGGCTGTAATCACTGCCAAAGGTGATTCAACAAAGTTCTAAGTAAAGGCTCTGAAATACTTTCAGTTTTATATTTTAAAGACATTTGCAATAATTTCTAAAAACCTGTTTTTGCTTTGTCATTATGGGGTATTGTGTGTAGGAAAATGAGGAAAATATACAATTTAATACATTTTATAGTAAGTCTGTAATGTAACAAAATGTTGAAAAAGTCAAGGGGTGTGAATACTCATACATTTGGCAGGAGGTTAGGAAGTGCAGCTCAGTTTCCACTTTTTGTGGGCAGTGTGCACATAACCTGTCTTCTCTTGAGAGCCAGGTCTGCCTACAGTGGCGTCACTCAATAGCAGGGCTATTGTACATAGTCAAAGCTTTTCTTAATTTCAGGTGAGTCACAGTGGTCAGGTATTCTGCCACTGTGTACTCTCTGTTAAGGGCCAAATATCATTCTTTTTTTTTTTTTTTTTTTTTTTCAATGTGTCAAGTAATTTAGTTTTCTAATGATTTGTTTGGGTCTAACTGTGTTGCTATCCCTGGGCTCTGTGGGGTCTGTTTGGGTTTGTGAACAGAGCCCCAGGACCAGCTTGCTTAGCGGACTCTTCTCCAGGTTCATCTCTCTGTAGGTGATGGCTTTGTTATGGAAGGTTTGGGAATCGCTGCATCCCTGTCTCACCCCACGGCCCTGTGGAAAGAAATGTGTGTGTTTCAGTCAAAAGCTTTTTTTAAATCAACAAAGCATAAGAAGACTTTGCCTTTGTTTTGGTTTGTTTGTTTGTCAAGTGCAGGGTGAATACGTGGTCTGTCGTACAGTAATTTGGTAAAAAGCCAATTTTACATTTGCTCAGTACATTGTTTTCACTGAGGAAATGTAAGAGTCTGCTGTTAATAATAATGCAGATGATTTTCCCAACGTTGCTCTTGACGCATACCCCACGGTAGTTATTGTGGTCAAATTTGTCTCCACTTTTGTGGATTGGGGTGATCAGGCCTTGGTTCCAAATATTGGGGAAGATGCCAGAGCTGAGGATGATGTTATAGAGTTTAAGTATAGCCAAGTGGAATTTGTGGTCTGTATATTTTATCATTTCATTTAGGATACCATCAACATCACAGGCCTTTTTGGGTTGGAGGGTTTGTATTTAGTCCAGTAGTTCATTCAATGTAATTTGAGAATCCAGTGGGTTCTGGTAGTCTTTAATACTTGATACTAAGATTTTTATTTGATCATGTATATGTTTTTGCTGTTTGTTCTTTCTTATTGGGTCAAAAAGATTGGAGAAGTGGTTTAGTTTATCCATACATTTTGGATAGATAACTCTTCGTGTTGTTGTTTGTTTAGTGTTTTCCAATTTTCCCAGAAGTGGTTAGATTCTATGGATTCTTCAATTACATTGAGCTGATTTCTGACGTTCTGTTCCTTCTTTTTCCAGTATTGTTTTAGTGATTCACCATAGTGAAGGCGTAGGCTCAGGTTTTCTGGGTCTCTATGTTTTTGGTTGGATAGGTTTCTCAATTTCTCTCTCTCGCTCTCTTGCTCTCTCTCTCACTCTCTCTCTCTCTCGCTCTCTCTCGTGCTCACTCTCATGCTCACTCTCTCTCCCTCCCTTCTTTCTCTCTCTTTCTCGCTCTCTCTTTTTTCTCTCATTCTCACTCTCTCTCCTGTCTCTCCCCTTTTTCTCTCTCTCTCGCACTCTCTCTCGCGCTCTCTCTCTCTCTATCACTCTCTTTCTCTCAGTTTCAGACCCTATGTGTAAGTCTGTGTTGTTGTTTTTGTCGCACTGCTTTGCTTTGTCTTGGCCAGGTCGCAATTGTAAATGAGAACTTGTTCTCAACTTGCTTACCTGGTTAAATAAAGGTGAAATAAAAAATAAATAAATAAAACACCCTCTTCACAGCCCAGCCCCCAACACTATCTGACTGTTATAATTCATCTTAATTGTAAAGTATTCTGTGGTGAGTAATTAACCGCTAGATTTGGTTATCTGGCTCTGCTCTGACTTGAAAGCCAAAAGTAATCTGAAGATTGACTATCTGAGGCTAAAAACAACAAGTGTGGCCAATGGTAGAAATTAAAATGGATTAGCTTTAACGATGAGTCAAATAGCACTGGGCACACAATGAAATGACGTTGAACCAACATTGAATTGACGTCTGTGCCCAGTGGGATGTTGTTTTCTGCCTGTTTTAACTCTCCATGGTATCACTGAAATTATATGTTGCAGAACATAAGCTTTCCGAACAGGTCTGTCTAAACCCTTTGTCTGGGAGGCATGCGAAGTTGAGCTGAATCCATGTTCATTGTAAACCGATTAAAAGATGACATCTTCACTGTTGTCATAACAAGAGCTGTTTAGAGTACATCCATGTGCATAGTGTAGGAACAACACAACTCAACATAACTCAACACAACTCAACACAACTCAACTCAACACAACTCAACACAACTCAACACAACTCAACACAACTCAACACAACTCAACACAACTCAACACAACTCAACTCAACACAACTCAACTCAACTCAACACAACTCGATACAACTCAACACACAACACAACTCAACTCAACTCAACACAACTCAAGACAACTCAACTAAACACAACTCAACTCAACACAACACAACTCAACTCAACTCAACTCGATACAACTCAACACACAACACAACTCAACTCAACTCAACTCAACATAACTCAACACAACTCAACACAACTCAACTCAACTCAACTCGATACAACTCAACACACAACACAACTCAACTCAACTCAACTCAACATAACTCAACACAACTCAACACAACTCAACTCAACACAACTCAACACAACTCAACACAACTCAACACAACTCAACACAACTCGATACAACTCAACACACAACACAACTCAACTCAACTCAACACAACTCAAGACAACTCAACTAAACACAACTCAACTCAACTCAACACAACTCAACTCAACTCGATACAACTCAACACACAACACAACTCAACTCAACTCAACACAACTCAACTCGATACAACTCAACACACAACTCAACTCAACTCAACTCAACACAACTCAACTCGATACAACTCAACACACAACACAACTCAACTCAACTCAACACAACTCAAGACAACTCAACTAGACACAACACAATGACAGATTGTAACTTGTACGGCCGTTATGGTTATGATGTCCAGTATAGGATTGAGGGCAGTGTCCAAAACCCTCCAGTATTTACTGCAAACACTGCATTGTGAATGTGTGTTTATGTTATGGACGTCACACTGCTTGCATAACGTTATATCTTCCTCACTCACAAGTCCCCAACTTGGATTGATCTCATGTCCTCATCTCGCAAACACACAACACCTCAGCCAGCTACGCCACTGAAAAGCTAGAAATTCAATTCCTCGAGTGGATGCATTTCAACCTGAGGAGATAAATTACCAATCCCATATCTGTTATTTATGTTATACTTAAATATAAGTAATGTTATGTACTTCAATCTGGCCCCTCTCTATAGAGGTCTGGTACACTTTTCCGCCATTGCTACTCCCCTATATGATCATGCTAAGTACAAATCACAAAATGAAGCCCTCACGTTTGGCGAAGGCCTACTACTGTACAGACATGGATCATGTTTGATGATCACTGGAATCTATAGTTCACTGTGTTTCTGGAATAGTCTCCACTGAACTAAATGTACCAGAACTGTGGTTTTGGACGATGAAAATACACATTGAAACACAGTAAGGAAGGTGGGGAATGGAAGTGGATGGTCTGAGAATCTGGCTGCATGTATTTCTAGATGTTCTGTCTGACAGCGTTTCCATCCGAGAGTGTGATCATCATTAGTATAATTTCACCTGTCATTAACTGTGATGATTGAAAAACGCTTCTCTAGAGTAATTTGCAGTGTCATCATCTGTCTGTCTCTGGTAGTTAGAGCTAATGGCAGTTTAAAATAATTGTGTACATCCCAAATGGCACCCTATTTCCTATATAGTGCACTACTTTTGACCAGAGGGCTATGGGGCCTGGTAAAAGAGAGTGCACAAAATAGGGAATAGGGTGCCATTTGGGATCCATTCATTTTTTTCCAGTCATGCCGGAGGGACAATGCATTCTACTGAACATTTCATGGTGATCAGACTGTTATGTTAAAAATACCTAAAGCAGTGTCAAAGTAAAACTGTAAAACTGTAAAAATGTAATTCCTACAAGCTTAAGTGGTCCTTCTTTTTGTTCATTTGTTTTCTTCCTATAAAGTCTTCTAAACTGGAAAGATCAAACACTTCCTGTCTCCATTGAGCCAGATAAGGATCCTTGTACCTCTAATCTGTGATCTCCTTTGGCCAGTTTTCTAACTTCACCAGGAATTGCTTATGATTAATCAGATTGTCATCCATTGTCGTGTTGCCAGCAAAAGTATGTGAGTAGGATTCCAATATCATGGAAAAATCTGGATGGAGAAACATTCCAAACACGTGAATAAACAACATTCTGATTCGCTAGTAGGGTAAAATAGGTCCAAACTTGAATGTGCTTCTGAGGAATTTATTAGTCAACTAAATTTCCAGGCGCATGCACATACACGCACAAAAACACACACAGACAGACACACACACACACACACCGCGTACAGTACGTGCCAGTCAGACATCCTGAAGGAGCATCACTCTGTTTGACCTCTCTGAACAAGAAAAGACAAGACATGTCAGGACAAGACATGACAAGACAGGATAAGACAAGACATGGAAGGGCATGGCAGGACAAAACAGGGCAGGACAAGGCAGGACAAAACAGGGCAGGACAAGACAGGACAAGACAGGACAAGACAGGACAAGACAGGACAAGTTTTTACTTCTACTTTTTGGATGGTACAGTAGAATTACAGTGCGGTACAACAAATTGGTGTTATTTCTACTGGTCCCAACAAGCTCTTTGCCCCGGATTACCCAAGATTAAATGAACACTTTGGCACCGTGTGTGTGTGCGTGCATGTGTGCATGTGTTTGTGTCCATGAACAGGTGTAAACATGTTTGTCTGTGCCATAGTTAATGGATTTCATATTTTCTGCATTAGATATTCATGACGTGTCACCAGCTGATCATTTAAAACGTTTCCAAAAGTCTAACTTAACTTTAAACATTCATAATCAACAGCTTCTAATCTGTGTGTGACAGGGTATAATTACAGGCATGGTTACTACTGCTTATTTGTTTGGGTTATTTTTTACTGTGCTTCTCTTCTCATAAAGACCTTTTATGACACCAGGCTGGGTAGTCACTGGCGGAGGGATCAGCAAAGGAAGTTTTGAGGGCTATGAATCTTCAGGAGGTTGGACTGCTTCTGTCATCCCTTTCTAAGGAGCTAAGTAGGGAGAACAGTAGCCCATGAGAACAACCCCCACCTTGTGCTGCTTAAAGACCCACTCCTTGGTTAGAAAATAGCAGCCCCGTTGAAGCATGGAGAACAGTAGCCTAACCCGTGGGAACAACACTCACAGTGTAGCCACTATGTAGTGGTGTAAAATATGAGGAAAAGCAGCAAATTTTCTCTACCAAACCAAACCTCACCCCACATTCTATTCATAACACTGAACCAGAAATGGGAATTATGACACTGCATTCACTGATGACAGCAAACTGTGTTACTTGAGTATTATCTAAGTAGTATTACAAAATGTTTGGGGATGATGACATCATTCGAGTTTGTGTTTGTCATTTGGCATCATATTTTTTGGGGGAAACGTCAAACGGAACCAAAGACCTGTTGTAGTTTCTCCTGTTGAAGAACTTTGGGGGATGATTAACCAGAGATGCCTATAACTGGCTCCTCTCTGTGAACCACTAGATCTTCAGTTCTGCATTGTATGGTCTCCCACTGTGCTGCTCTACCCAGACTCCAGCCAGCCCCATCCAGCTCCAGCCATACCTAATCAGGAAGTCTGCTTTAAAGTAACTGTAACACAACAACCATCGCTCCCCAGTCCTTATGTCCATGCTAGTCTACCTCGCTGCTCTCTCTTCCTGTCTGAACACTAGACCGGTGTGGTTACCATATTTTTCATAGCATCCTTTGATGTTGAAGGAAGCACACCATGGTGTAGAGCTTTACCAGCTCTGTCTCATGTCAGAATTAGACGATCATCCATGTTCCTCAAACATCACATTTTGAAGTGGTTCCAAACGTCACATTTCAGGGTGTTTAAGGTTAAGTTTAGGCATTAACTCCAAATTCTTAAGGTTAGGCAATAACTCCGAATGGTTAAGGTAAGAGTTAAGGTTTGGGTTTCTATCACTAGATTCAAACTTGCAAGCTTTGAAATGAGAGGCAGATGCCCATCCACCATATCAGTCCACAATGCCCTAACAAAACCGATACCTACTTGAAGGTAACAGGCCTCACTGTTGCCCCTAGTGGCCGGTTTCCACGTCATCGCTGAGTTCTCACACATTGATTGACGTCGAATACTGACTTGTATCACGGGTGATCTGGCTGGTAGAGCCACACGAGGTTAAACTGCCTACTGTACCTAGAGGGATAATTGCAAACACACCTCCTTGAAATGAGAACCTGGGAGGTTTTCCTCTCTTCTTTTCAGACAGAGTGCTCAACATATGTTTAATTTAGTCTGATGATAATACATACTTTGCCTTCAAACTGTACGTTTGATCACAGCAGTTTCAAGGGTTTACTGTCACAAAGTGTATGCTTCAATCAGTGTCCACTTTCACACTTCAGTTTCAGATGGAGATTCAGACTCAATTTAATTGCTTGTCGTAGGCACAGTTGCGCTGTTACACCTACAGTATATGCAAATGTTTATAATCTCTGATATAAAAAGCTTTTGCACTTCTAGAATGTACTGCATAAAGTTGAGTTCTGATAATCCAACTGTCACTGTGAATCAGACTCTCACTCACAGAACGGAATTCAAATCAATATGTTGGCTGTGAGACTGCACCTGTTTGCTGCCAGTACATTATAATGTTGGGAAGATGATATTAGTTCTAGGTAAAGGTTTAACACCATTCTTGACTGAGTTTCTTGTGTTTACTCAGTGTCAACACAAGGCTTAGTCTCAATTCTTCTCCCTCTGCAACTGGATCCTGGACTTCCTGGTGGGCCACCCCCAGGTGGTGAGGGTAGGCAACAACACATCCGCCACGCTGACCCTCAACACGGGAGCTCTTCAGGGGTGAGTGCTTAGTCCCCTTCTGTACTCCCTGTTCACCCACGACTGCGTGGCAGTGCATGACTTCAATTCCATCATGAAGTTTGCTGATGACACGACGGTGGTAGACCTGATCACCGACAACGACCAGTGACCTGGTAGTGTGGTGCCAGGACAACAATCTCTCCTTCAATGTCATCAAGACAAAGGAGCTGATCGTGGACTACAGGAAATGGAGGGCCGAGCACGCCCCTATCCACATCAATGGGGCTGTAGTGGAGCGGGTCGAGAGCTTCAAGTTCCTCTGTGTCCACATCACTAAGGTATTAACCTGGTCCAAACACCAACAGAGTCATGAAGAAGGCAGGATAATCCCTCTTCCCCCTCAGGAAGCTGAAAAGATTTGGCATAGGCCTTCAGATCCTCAGAGTTCTACAGCTGCACCATTGAGAGCATCTTGACTGGCTGTATCACCGCTTGGTATGGCAAATGCTTGACATCCGACCGCAAGGCGCTACAGAGGGTAGTGCGTACGGTCCAGTACAACACTGGGGCCAAGCTTCCTGCCATCCAGGATCTCTATACCAGGCGGTGTCAGAGGAAGGCCAAAACAATTGTCAAGGACTTCAGCCAACCAATTCATAGACTGTTCTCTCTGCTACCGCATGGCAAGTGGTACCCCAAGTCTGTATCCAACAGGACCCTGAACAAGGTCCCACAGTTGACAGTGCATGTCAGAGAAAAAAAACAAGCCATGAGGTCGAAGGACTTGTTCATAGAGCTCTGATATATGATTGTGTCGAGGGTACCAAAACATTTCTGCAGCATTGAAGTTCCCCAAGAACACAGTGGCCTCCATCATTAAATGGAAGAAGTTTAGAACCACCAAACTGAGCAATCAGGGGAGAAGGGCCTAGGTCAGGGATGTGACCAAGAACCCGATGGTCACTCTGACAGAGCTCCAGAGTTCCTCAGTGGCGATGGGAGAACCTTCCAGAAGGACAACCATATCTGCAGCATTCCAACAAATCAGAGTGACCAGACGGAAACAAATCCACTAATATTCAGTAAAAGGCACATGGCAGCCCACTTGGAGTTGTCTGTAGGTTGTCTGTAGTGACCCCTCTAGCACTGAGATGCAGTGTCTTAGACCACTGTGCCACTTGGGAGCCCTGAGTGATAATAGATACAATAGGTTAGAAAAGGGACAGATTAGGGAGTTGTGAGAGACTTTCATGACATATAACAGTACCAGTGGATTAAAATAGATGCCACATAAATAACAAGTATGGAGAAATGGCACTACTGTTTATTATTGCAAAACAATGATGATTCTGTCTCCACCTGTCATTCATTGTTAAAAATCTCACCTAAAGCTGACAAGTGATTAGACGTCGTGACATAACAGCTAGCTAGGTGTGAGACAGCCATTAACAGTTCTGGGCTTTGATGACATCCTCCTTCCCTTGAACCCACATGGAGAAACAGGATATGGAGTGAGAATTATAAGTGTCCCAAATTGAAAATAAGAATTTGTTCTTAACTGACTTGCCTAGTAAAATAAAGGTAAAATAAAATAAAATAAAAATAAAAAAGTAGTGCACTATATAAGAAATAGGGTGTATTTTGGGGGGCACAGCCATTGCCTCATAGGTTGGTCTTGATATAATATAGTACAGGGTTGTATTTCTACATTGTGTAAGCTACATAAAATGGATTTCAACATACATGTAACTGCCAAAATAAAGGAATTTGCACATCAAATTCCTTTACTTGAGTAAATGAGGGATACAACGTATATTGAAAGCAGGTGCTTCCACACAGGAGTGGTTCCTGAGTTAATTAAGCAATTAACATCCCATCATGCTCAGGGTCATGTATAAAAATGCCCAGTTGGCCATTATTTTGGTTACCATGGCGAGAAGAAGAGATCTCAGTTACTTTGAAACAGGGATCTCAAAGTAACATATGAGGTTTAAGTGTGTGTTTGTGTGTGTGTGTGTGTATAAACAGTGGGGAGAACAAGTATTTGATACACTACTGATTTTGCAGGTTTTCCTACTTACAAAGCATGTAGAGGTCACCTAAACTAACAGGTCTGTGAGAGCCGGAATTCTTACTGGTTGGTAGGTGATCAAATACTTACATCATGCAATAAAATGCAAATTCATTATAAATTCATACAATGTGATTTTCTGGACTTTTGTTTTAGATTCTGTCACTCAGAGTTGAAGAGTACCTATGATAAAACTTACAGACTTCTACATGCTTTGTAAGTGGGAAAACCTGCAAACTCGGCAGTGTATCAAATACTTGTTCTCCCCACTGTATATGTGTGTCAGTCACCAGATCTCAACCCAATTGAACATTTATGGGAGATTCTGGATTGGCGCCTGAGAGCGTTTTCCACCATCATCAACAAAACACCAAATTATGGAATATCTGGTGGAATCTATGCCAAGGTGCATTGAAGCTTTCCTGTCAGCTGGTGGTAGACCTAATGCCCTTTCAAGACACTTTATGTTGGTGTTTCCTTTATTTTGGCAGTTACCTGTGTGTAAAAGCAGTTTGGGTTTCCGGTAAATTGAGAATGGGAATTGGATTTGGATCTGAACAACGTAGAAAAACACATATTCCACAAAGCTCATGGCACAGGCAAAGCAATGAATGTGAGACTGAAATGATGGTCTCAATTGAAAATAAGGAATGTGTTCCTATTAGGTTTTATAGTGCACTACTGTTGACAAGGGCCCATAGGGCTTTGTTCAAAAGCTGCCATTTGGGACGTATGACATGATGGTTCATTTAGCTGTGGAAACATACTTATTTTGTAACTGAAAGCTAGGCAGGGGATGTTTGGAGGAGCAACAACGCTGTGGGAGTAATCTCTGGTCCGCGTGTATTTACACAAAAAACAACAGATGTAGTCTCCATTCCAAATGGCACCCTATTCACTATATAGTGCACAACTTTTGACCAGAGATCTATGGGCCCTAGTTTACTAAATAGGGAAAAGGGTGTCATTTGGGACACAGACTTATTCTCACATTCCTCTACAGTATGGGTTCATCTGAACAGCATTATGGTTAAAACCACTTGCATTGTTGGATGATGCAAACGGACGCCATGTCCCTCTTTCTCATTGGGTGGAATGTGTTGTGTTCCTATGGTGTGTGTGTGTGTGTGTGTGTGCGTGTGTGCGTGTGTTGTGTATGGAAATAAACAGAACATTCCGATCATGAGGACTTGGACTCAACTCTCCCTCTTTCCCCTCAGAGGAGCCAGAGACTCTGGGCCACAACCTGGTCTGGTCCAACAATCTTGTTGCACAACTTAGTGGAATGGAGATGGAGCATTATAGCTAGCCTGGTCCCAGAGCTGTCCTGTTCTGGCATGACAATGACCATAGGAGTTGGGTATACAGCACAAACAGATCTGGGACCAGGCTAGACACTGCTCTCTCTGGGGGTAAGACCCCTCGCTGCTCCACAGCCACAGACACACCTCCTATTACAGTCACTCTCTGATCTCTAGGGCAGCTCCAAAATGATGCCATATTCCCTACGGGCCCTGGTCAAAATTAATGTCCTATGTAGGGAATATGTTGCCATTTGGGAAGCAGACTAGTACCCTTACAGCACAGACAGGATGGTGTTGGTTACTATACAGGAGTGAGTAGGAGGAGCTGGGTCTGGGTCCTGCTGGGTGGAACCACTCTGTCTTGTCATCATGTTGGCCTCAGTCACATTCTACATTTCCTGGGTATCAAACAATCTTTGAAGCATAATATGCGACTGGCTTTAGAAACAAAGAGAAAGAACGTGTGTTTTGATGCATAAACAGGAAATGGACATACAGTAGGTGTGGAGGCCCAAAAAAATATCTCCCTTAACACTTCAGCCAATACAGAAGATGAAGAATGAGATGAATGCCTGACCCATTCTCCACACTGCTTAGCCTGTCACCCCTCGCTCTCTGTCTGTGAAGTTAATGCCCAGTAATTGTGTCACTTATAAACATCTACAGCCCAGTGCTTTCCTATAAAGCAAGCCAGGAACACTTGACTGCATCCCAAATGGCATCCTATTCCCTTTATAGAGCACTACTTTACAAGGAATATGGTGCCGTTTGGGAAGTACACTTGGAATAATACACTGGACCACAGCACATCCAAAATAACAACCAAACAGTTAGGATGAAATGCAACATGCTATGCATTGCTGTGACTTTAAAATAATTTGGATCTCTCACAGAGAAAAACCCAATCCATTTGTTTAAATAGCCGCTTGTAAAAAGTATATGATCTGTTTAAAACCTTTGTTGTTTTTAAACTATTTTGTGGATTGAAAAGTGGGATTCTCTCATTTGTGGCGGACTAGTCAACATTGGAATGAACTGTGTAACATTTCAACCTAATGTAACGGAAGATAGCCAAACCTTTTTATTTTCCTTATGTTCTTACTGGCTTGTCCCTCAGCAAATAAGACACATTAGATCACTAGACTGGCTTGTCCCTCAGCCAATAGGACGCATTAGATCACTAGACTGGCTTGTTCCTCATCCAATACTCCGGGACGTAACTGATGCCCAGCAGCATGGAGTAACTGATGCCCAGCAGCATGGAGTAACTGATGCCCAGCAGCATGGAGTAGCTGATGCCCAGCAGCATGGAGTAACTGATGCCCAGCAGCATGGAGTAGCTGATGCCCAGCAGCATGGAGTAACTGATGCCCAGCAGCATGGAGTAACTGATGCCCAGCAGCATGGAGTAACTGATGCCCAGCAGCATGGAGTAGCTGATGCCCAGCAGCATGGAGTAACTGATGCCCAGCAGCATGGAGTAACTGATGCCCAGCAGCATGGAGTAACTGATGCCCAGCAGCATGGAGTAGCTGATGCCCAGCAGCATGGAGTAACTGATGCCCAGCAGCATGGAGTAACTGATGCCCAGCAGCATGGAGTAGCTGATGCCCAGCAGCATGGAGTAGCTGATGCCCAGCAGCATGGAGTAACTGATGCCCAGCAGCATGGAGTAGCTGATGCCCAGCAGCATGGAGTAGCTGATGCCCAGCAGCATGGAGTAACTGATGCCCAGCAGCATGGAGTAACTGATGCCCAGCAGCATGGAGTAACTGATGCCCAGCAGCATGGAGTAACTGATGCCCAGCAGCATGGAGTAACTGATGCCCAGCAGCATGGAGTAACTGATGCCCAGCAGCATGGAGTAACTGATGCCCAGCAGCATGGAGTAACTGATGCCCAGCAGCATGGAGTAACTGATGCCCAGCAGCATGGAGTAACTGATGCCCAGCATAATGGAGTAACTGATGCCCAGCAGCATGGAGTAACTGATGCCCAGCAGCATGGAGTAACTGATGCCCAGCATAATGGAGTAACTGATGCCCAGCAGCATGGAGTAACTGATGCCCAGCAGCATGGAGTAACTGATGCCCAGCAGCATGGAGTAGCTGATGCCCAGCAGCATGGAGTAACTGATGCCCAGCAGCATGGAGTAACTGATGCCCAGCAGCATGGAGTAACTGATGCCCAGCAGCATGGAGTAACTGATGCCCAGCATAATGGAGTAACTGATGCCCAGCAGCATGGAGTAACTGATGCCCAGCAGCATGGAGTAACTGATGCCCAGCAGCATGGAGTAACTGATGCCCAGCAGCATGGAGTAACTGATGCCCAGCAGCATGGAGTAGCTGATGCCCAGCAGCATGGAGTAACTGATGCCCAGCAGCATGGAGTAACTGATGCCCAGCAGCATGGAGTAACATAAACAGAGAGTTAAGATCGATGCATTTCTTATACGTTGTATGTTGCTCTGTCCCCGATTGTTAGGTCTACGTCTACTGTTTAATATATTTCTATGATTGTTAGGTCTACGTCTACTGTTTAATATATTTCTATGATTGTTAGGTCTACGTCTACTGTTTAATATATTTCTGATTGTTAGGTCTACGTCTACTGTTTAATATATTTCTATGATTGTTAGGTCTACGTCTACTGTTTAATATATTTCTATGATTGTTAGGTCTACGTCTACTGTTTAATATATTTCTGATTGTTAGGTCTACGTCTACTGTTTAATATATTTCTGATTGTTAGGTCTACGTCTACTGTTTTATATATTTCTGATTGTTAGGTCTACGTCTACTGTTTTATATATTTCTATGATTGTTAGGTCTACGTCTACTGTTTAATATATTTCTATGATTGTTAGGTCTACGTCTACTGTTTAATATATTTCTATGATTGCTGAGCTGAGTTCTGATGTGCAAATTCAAATCCCTTCAGGCCAGTAATGGTTTAATTCATTCAGGATTAAGGTAATGGTGGATTAACAAAACAATGCAGTGCTGCTGGGTTAATTCCTCTCCTCTCCTCTCCTCTCCTCTCCTCTCCTCTCCTCTCCTCTCCTCTCCTCCTCTCCTTTCTCCTCTCCTCTCCTTTTGTCATTTGACAGCCTTCCTAATGCTCCCAGACTCTGCATGTATCTGTGTGATGAGTTAGATCCTGTCTAAACTGTGTGTTGGCTCTGCTTGTCCATACCTGCCCAGGACACTTCCCAAAGATGGAAACAATATGGGCCCATCCCAATTGGCACCCCATTCCCTATATAATGTACATTGAGCAAAAATATAAACACAACATGCAACAATTTAAAAGATTTTACTGAGTTACAGTTCATATAAGGAAATCAGTCAATTGAAAGAAATGCATTAGGCCCTAATCTATGGATTTCACATGACTGGGAATATAGATATGCATATTTTGGTCACAGATACTGTACATTAAATAAAGGTGGGGGTGTGGAAAGCCAGTCAGTATCTGGTGTGACCAACATTTGCCTAAAGCAGCGTGACACGTTCTTCGCATATTGTTGATCAGGCTTTTGATTGGCCTGTGGAATGTTGTCCCACTGGCTGTGCGAAGTTGCTGGATATTGGCGGGACCTGGAATGCGCTGTCGTACACATAGATCCAGAGCGTCCCAAACATGCTCAATGGGTGACATGTCTGGTGAGTATGCAGGCCATTGAAGAACTGGGACATTTTCAGCTTCCAGGAATTGTGTAGAGATCCTTGCAACATGGGACTGTGCATTATCATGCTGAAACATGAGGTGATGGTGGTACAATGGGCCTCAGGATCTCGTCACAGTATCTCTGTGCATTCAAACTGCCATCGATAAAATGCAATTGTGTTCATTGTCCGTAGCATATTCCTGCCCATACCTTAACCCCACCGCCACCATGGGGCACTCTGTTCACAACATTGACATCAGCAAACCATTTGCCCACACAATGCCATACATATCTGCCATCCGGGACAGTTGAAGCCGGGATTCATCCGTGAAGAGCACATTTCTCCAGCGTGCCAGTGGCCATCAAAGGTGAGCATTTGCCCACTGAAGTCAGTTACTTCAAGACCCTGGTGAGGACGACGAGCACGCAGATGAGCTTCCCTGCGGTTGCGAGGCCGGTTGGATGTACTGCCAAATTCGCAAAAACAATGTTGGAGGTGGCTTTTGGTAGAAAAATTTACATTAAATTCTCTGGCAACAGGTCTGTTGGACATTCCTGCAGTCAGCATTCCAATTGCACGCTCACTCAAAACTTGAGACATCTGTGGCATTGTGTTGTGTGAGAAAAACTGCACATTTTAGAGTGGCCTTTTATTGTCCACAGCACAAGGTGCACCTGAGTAATGATACCTCCTCTATCTCCCTACACAGAACAGTTAGTTCAGCCATTTTCACACTCTTAAAAGTCAAAGGAGGACGAAAAGAATGGTTCCAGGGAATCAGAATGATTCAAGAAATGAGGTCATAGGTCAGAGGTCATAGGTTTTCTTGTATACATGCCCTGCTGGGGCTGTTCGTAATAGATTTTTTTGTGGAACAAAGCAATGTTAAAGTGTGTCCAATAAAAAAAAAATTTCTGCCTGATTGGATTATGAGGGAGGGAGGGAGGGAGGGAGGGAGGGAGGGAGGGAAAGTTGGAGAGCAGGCTGAGACCTTTCATCTCCATACCTGCTGGTCTGGGCTGCTGGTCTGGTTTCTGGTCCTGGGCTGCTGGTCTGGGCTGCTGGTCTGGTCTCTGGGCTGCTGGTCTGCTCATCATCTGGTTGTCTGGTCTCCACGGGATAAAAAGTGGGTCTTCCAGAGCTGCCTGTCCTCCATTGCAGATGCAATCTCCTTCTCCAGTTCGGTGTCGCTCCTGAGCTGGTCCACATACGTGATCTCTGGCCTGCCCCTTCTGCTGGTACTGTGCTGTGGTTGGGGTATCCTTCTGCCTGTAAACATGACCGGGGGGTGTGTGGAATTCATTGCAGTATCAGAGGGGTTATCAGAGGGGTGAGAGGTGAAAGGTGAGCGGTGAGCCTCTTTAGTCGCGGAACATGAATCTTCCACATGAGGCATAGAAGGAATCTCAGAATCCCTGCTCCAGACACTCCGGAGTTCCCTCCTGGGAGTTCTGGAATGCCAGAATCCCAGCACCTGTGGTGTTCCTCTTCTTTCAGAGCGAGCTGTAATCCCTGAACAGCACCGAGTCTGATGTGTGTCGAAGGAAGAAGGAATCAGGTGAAAATAGAGTATTGTATTATATCCCACACTTGGGTTACAGGGTCATGATGGATTTCATTAGGGTTTGTAGGAGTTATGTGAATATGCAAGTGTACAAAGCATTGCTCTTTCCATGACATAGACTGACCAGGTGAATCCAGGTGAAATCTACAGTATGACCCCTTATTTATGTTACCTGTTAAATCCATTTCAATCAGTGTAGATGAAGGGGAGGAGACAGGAGACAGGTTAAAGAAGGATTTTTAAGCCTGGAGACAATTGAGACATGGATTGTGTATGTGTGCCACTCAGAGGGTGAATGGGCAAGACAAAATATTTAAGTGCCTTTGAACAGGGTATGGTAGTAGGTGTCAAGAACTACAATGCTGCCGTGTGTATCAAGAATGGTCCACCATCCAAAGGATATCCAGCCAATTTGACACAACTGTGGGAAGCATTGGAGTCATGTTACCACAAATAAACCTTTAAATTGGAGTTGGAATTCAGAGTTATGCACCTTTAAAATGCTGGATTGAGTGTCATGGTTGGGTTGATGAGAAATGTCTGTGTTTCATATGACAGTGGATGAAAGGAGCAGAGCCCACAAAGCCACTCCAGAAGTTTCTGCTTCTGTTATGACTAGTTAAGCACACAGGAAATCTTCCCAGACATACATAACCCTCACCAGAGGGATAACACTGCTATTCCACCCTCTGAGCTGAACAGCACCGAGTCTGATGTGTGTCGAAGGAAGAAGGAATCAGATGAAAATAGAATATTGTATTATAACATTCCCTTTATAATGCAGAACTTTTGACCAGGGCCCATCGAGTTCTGGTAACAAGTGGTGCACTAAACAGGGACAATGTGCCATATTGGATTGCAGGCTTTTACTAAAATAAGAGTCTGGGAGCCCTCGGAGAGTCTGAGGACTATGGAGAATGAGAGGACTCCTCCGGTTGATTTAGTGCACAGACACATCAATGTCAACAGTCAGAGCCAAGACTACAGCTTAGACTTCAGCCCAGACTCTGCATCGGTTTCACATTTTATATTCTCTCTGTAGGTTGAACCTTTGAAGGAGCGTGAATGTGATTTATGGAGGGGAAAAGTCACTATGACGACTGGAACTCTGGTGACAGTTGGTTCTGATTGCAGTATGACTGGGACTGGGATGGAAATTAAGCTACCCCGCTATCCCAAGGCTAGTACTTTTCAGACCGGGCTAGCAGAAAATGTATTTTCAAATATGGCATGGTACAGATTTTGGACCTGAATTTGGACCCAGTCTACTAGCATGGCTGGCTGGTGCACACAATCCTTAGGTTCTATCACTGGGACCTACAGTACCCTCACAGTAAACTCTTAGAAAAAAGGGTTCCAAAAGGGTTCTTCGGCTGTCCCCATAAGATAACCCTTTTTGGTTCCAAGTAGAACCCTTTTAGGTTTCAGGTAGAATCCTTTTGGATTGCATGTAGAACCCTCTCTGGAAAGGGTTCTTCATGGAACCCAAACAGGTTCTACCTGGAACCAAAAAGGGTTCTTTAAAGGGTTCTCCTATGGGGACAGCCGAAGAACCATTTTAGGTTCTAGATACCACCTTTTTTTCTAAGAGTGTACAATAACCTTTCTGGACAGTACTGACACATTCCCAGTATCCTCACATTACACGACCCTGTCTGTACAATACTGATGGCTTTAAAAGGTCAAGGGTTCAAGCATGCGTTTTTGTGCGCTTCAAAAGGAATTTAAAGATTTAGATGTGTTCCGGTTTCGGTTGTGTCTCACACAACAACTCAATGCATACTTCTATGAAGAGAAATGATGACTGTCAAAAGTATCAGCTGACCCCTTCGAATTTCACAAACATAGGAATATCGACTGCATAATTTGTGGTAGTGGGGGTCTGCGTCCAAACTCTCCCGATTTAAAAACCAAACCAAACAAACAAGACTAGGCGCTACTACGGTATCAGTCAAAGAGCTGAGACATCTTCACAGGAAGTGCTGTCATTATAGAGTTTCTTTCCCCATGTTTCCCACTTCCATTTGTCTAGTAGACCCAGTTCCCTGTCTACGTCTGATGGCACCTTATGAAATTTCCAATAAAGTACCTATCTATCTATCTATCTATCTATCTATCTATCTGTCTATCTGTCTATCTATCTATCTATCTATCTATCTATCTATCTATCTATCTATCTATCTATCTGTCTATCTGTCTATCTATCTATCTATCTATCTATCTATCTATCTATCTATCTATCTATCTATCTATCTATCTATCTATCTATCTGTCTGTCTGTCTGTCTGTCTATCTATCTATCTATCTATCTATCTATCTATCTATCTATCTATCTATCTATCTATCTATCTATCTGTCTATCTATCTATCTATCTATCTATCTATCTGTCTATCTGTCTATCTGTCTATCTATCTATCTATCTATCTATCTATCTATCTATCTATCTATCTATCTGTCTGTCTGTCTATCTATCTATCTATCTGTCTGTCTATCTATCTATCTATCTATCTATCTATCTATCTATCTATCTATCTATCTATCTATCTATCTATCTATCTATCTGTCTGTCTATCTATCTATCTATCTATCTATCTATCTATCTATCTATCTATCTATCTATCTATCTATCTATCTATCTATCTATCTATCTATCTATCTATCTATCTGTCTGTCTATCTATCTATCTATCTATCTGTCTATCTATCTATCTATCTATCTATCTGTCTATCTGTCTATCTGTCTATCTATCTATCTATCTATCTATCTATCTATCTATCTATCTATCTATCTATCTATCTATCTATCTGTCTATCTATCTATCTATCTGTCTATCTATCTATCTATCTATCTATCTATCTATCTATCTATCTGTCTATCTATCTATCTATCTATCTGTCTATCTATCTATCTATCTATCTATCTGTCTATCTATCTATCTATCTATCTATCTATCTATCTATCTATCTATCTATCTATCTATCTATCTGTCTATCTATCTATCTATCTATCTATCTATCTATCTATCTATCTATCTATCTATCTATCTATCTATCACCTGATTCAAATCAAATCAAATCAAATGTTATTTGTCACATGCGCAGAATACAACAGGTGTAGACCTTACTGTGAAATGCTTACTTACAAGCCCTTAACCAACAACGCAGTTCAAGAATGAGAATTTACTAAATAATCTAAAGTAAAGAAAAAAAAAAAAAAGTAACACAATAAAATAACAATAACGATGCTATATACAGGAGGTACCGGTACCGAGTCAATGTGTGGGGGTACCGGTACCGAGTCAATGTGTGGGGGTACCGGTACCGAGTCAATGTGTGGGGGTACCGGTACCGAGTCAATGTGTGGGGGTACCGGTACCGAGTCAATGTGAGGGGGTACCGGTACCGAGTCAATGTGTGGGGGTACCGGTACCGAGTCAATGTGTGGGGGTACCGGTACCGAGTCAATGTGAGGGGGGTACCGGTACCGAGTCAATGTGTGGGGGTACCGGTACCGAGTCAATGTGTGGGGGTACCGGTACCGAGTCAATGTGTGGGGGTACCGGTACCGAGTCAATGTGAGGGGGTACCGGTACCGAGTCAATGTGTGGGGGTACCGGTACCGAGTCAATGTGTGGGGGTACCGGTACCGAGTCAATGTGTGGGGGTACCGGTACCGAGTCAATGTGTGGGGGTACCGGTACCGAGTCAATGTGAGGGGGTACCGGTACCGAGTCAATGTGAGGGGGTACCGGTACCGAGTCAATGTGTGGGGGTACCGGTACCGAGTCAATGTGTGGGGGTACCGGTACCGAGTCAATGTGTGGGGGTACCGGTACCGAGTCAATGTGTGGGGGTACCGGTACCGAGTCAATGTGTGGGGGTACCGGTACCGAGTCAATGTGTGGGGGTACCGGTACCGAGTCAATGTGAGGGGGTACCGGTACCGAGTCAATGTGTGGGGGTACCGGTACCGAGTCAATGTGTGGGGGTACCGGTACCGAGTCAATGTGAGGGGGTACCGGTACCGAGTCAATGTGAGGGGGTACCGGTACCGAGTCAATGTGTGGGGGTACCGGTACCGAGTCAATGTGTGGGGGTACCGGTACCGAGTCAATGTGTGGGGGTACCGGTACCGAGTCAATGTGTGGGGGTACCGGTACCGAGTCAATGTGAGGGGGTACCGGTACCGAGTCAATGTGTGGGGGTACCGGTACCGAGTCAATGTGTGGGGGTACCGGTACCGAGTCAATGTGTGGGGGTACCGGTACCGAGTCAATGTGTGGGGGTACCGGTACCGAGTCAATGTGTGGGGGTACCGGTACCGAGTCAATGTGTGGGGGTACCGGTACCGAGTCAATGTGTGGGGGTACCGGTACCGAGTCAATGTGAGGGGGTACCGGTACCGAGTCAATGTGTGGGGGTACCGGTACCGAGTCAATGTGTGGGGGTACCGGTACCGAGTCAATGTGAGGGGGTACCGGTACCGAGTCAATGTGAGGGGGTACCGGTACCGAGTCAATGTGTGGGGGTACCGGTACCGAGTCAATGTGTGGGGGTACCGGTACCGAGTCAATGTGTGGGGGTACCGGTACCGAGTCAATGTGTGGGGGTACCGGTACCGAGTCAATGTGTGGGGGTACCGGTACCGAGTCAATGTGAGGGGGTACCGGTACCGAGTCAATGTGTGGGGGTACCGGTTAGTCGAGATAATTTGTACATGTAGGTAGGGGTGACTATGCATAGAAAATGAACAGCGATTTGCAGCAGTGTAAAAACAAAGGGAGGGTTTGTCAATGTAAATAGTCCAGGTGGCCATTTGATTAATTGTTCTGCAGTCTGATGGCTTGGGGGTAGAAACTGTTAGGGAGCCTTTTGGTCATAGACTTGACGCTCCGGTACCGCTTGCCGTGTGGTAGCAAAGAGAACAGTCTATGTCTTGGGTGACTGGAGTCTTTGACAAGTGTTTGGGCCTTCCTCTGACACCGCCTAGTATACAGTATATACTGTAGGTCCTGGATGTCAGGAAGCTTGGCCCCAGTGATGTACTGGGCCGTAAGCACTACCCTCTGTAGCACCTTACGGTCGGATACCAAGCAGTTGCCAAACCAGGCGGTGATGCAACCGTTCAGGATGCTCTCGATGGTCAGGGCTCTGGTCAAATGTAGTGCATTATGAATTACATAGTGTACACACACACACACACACACACACACACACACACACACACACACACACACACACACACACACACACACACACACACACACACACACACACAGAGACACACACACACACACACACACACACACACAGAGACACACACACACACAGAGACACACACACACACAGAGACACACACACACACAGAGACACACACACACAGAGACACACACACACACACACACACAGAGACACACACACACACAGAGACACACACACACACACACACACACACACACACACACACAGAGACACACAGAGACAGACACACACACACACACACACACACAGACAGACAGACAGACGCATGGATGGAGACAGAAACAAGGGCATGGTTTTCTCCCTAAAAATACTCTCTGGGGTTTAACAGCCTGCAATTATAGAGAGAGGAGACCTGTTAGCAGAGTCCATTTCTTAACAACATGTATTTATGAAACAATGGAGTTCCCAAATTCATACCACAAACACACAGTTACTCACAAACAGTCATTGGTATTGAGCCATTTTACAGTATACAAAAGACGTAAGCCGAAAACACTGGCCACTGAAGGGAAACACCAGAACAAGTGATGCCTTGTCCGTCTCCTGTATCCCTTGCACCTTGCGCACGCACGCACGCACGCACGCACGCACGCACGCACGCACGCACGCACACACACACACACACACACACACACACACACACACACACACACACACACACACACACACACACACACACACACACAGGGTAGGCGTAAGAGGCAGAACATATTTGCTATGTACTGATGCCATCCAGCTCCTTAAAACAGGGCAAGTGTAGCAGGAGAGAGTGATGAGAGCTTTAATGGGGGACCATAGTTCCTACTGCCTGTACCACATGAAGCCGAAGGCTCAGGGCATTGTTTTCCACCTCCCTCTACGGAAGGCCCCTAAAAGCACAGTGTCACAGTCCAGAATGATCTTGCTGCTGGATGATGGTTAGGCCAAGTGGGAGGGGTAGAGACTGAATTGGGACCTGCCCCTCTTGTTGTTGAATGAGCTGGTAGCCTAGCGGTTAGAGTGTTGGGCCAGTAACCGAAAGGTTGCTGTTTCGAATACCTGAGCAGACAAGGTAAAACAAACAACAAAAAACCTGTCGATGTGTCCTTGAGCAAGGCACTTAACCCTAATTTTCTCCAGGGGCTGACCCTGTAGGTAGGCTGTCATTGTAAATAAGAATTTGTTATTAACTGACTTGCCTAGTTAAATAAAGGTTACATTTTTTGAAATACTCGGGAAGCACTTCCCTTTACAGGGTTGGGTAGGACATCCGTGAAACCTCCCTGAATGGGTAGGGATGGAAGGGGAGAGAATGCCATGAGTGTGCAAAGCTGTCATCAAGGCAAAAGGTGGCTACTTTGAAGAATCTCAAATATAAAACATATTTTGATTTGTTTATCACTGTTTTGGTTACTACATGATTCCATATGTGTTATGTCATAGTTTTGATGTCTTCACTTTTATTCTACAATGTAAAAAATAGTGCAAATAAAGAAAATCCCTTGAATGAGTAATATTCCAAACTTTTGACCCCCAGTGTATGTACAGGATACACATGGTATACATCATCCAACTAAATGCTTACTTGCAGGTTCCTTTTGGACAATGCAACAATAATAAGACATAATAAAAGATAAGAACAAGAAGATAAAGTAAATGTCTCAGTAGAATAGAAGAAACATTGTAATAACCCCCCCCCCCAAAAAAAAAAAAATGATTACAAAATAAGAACATTGTATTAAATCAACACGAGTAGGATTGCAATTTCCTGTTTCCAATTCCCATTTTTATTAAAGCTACTAATACATTGACCTAGCAAGTACCAGTATGAGAGAGAGACCACTCTTATGCACAGAACATTTTAAGTAGAGTTTTCGGCATTACTGAAAAGTATGCAGGAAAAATAGCTACTATGGTAGAGCAAATGCATTATGTTAATTCTTTCAAGACAGTGGGGAATAACAATATCACCACCCATTGGACATTAGTAGTATTACACAACTGCTATTGTCATGAAAATAATTCATGAACTAAACGCTTGGGGTTTGTCATTACACATCTCTATGGTGCATACATCTAAGACCATGCCTCAGGACTACCTGGCCTGATGACTCCTGGCTGTCCCCATTCCATCAGGTTGTACTGCTGCTCTGCCTGCAGCTATGGAACCCTGACCTTGTCCCGGACCTGCTGTTTCAACCCACTCTCACTCTCACCTGCTGTCTCGACCTCTGAATGCTCGGCTATGAAAAACCAACTGACATTTGCTCCTGGTGCTGACCTGTTGCACCCTCTATAACCACTGTCATTATTATTTGACCCTGCTGATCATCTATGAACATTTGAACATCTTGAATAATAATCTGGTCTTAAATGTAGTCCAGTTTCCTGTCTTCTAGGGAGTTCTTCCTAGCCACCATGCTTCTACATCTGTATTGCTTGCTGTTTGGGGTTTTAGACTGGGTTTCTACTGATTGAGTTTTGATTGAGTTCATCTATGCAATTGCTAGAAGTTATTGTAAAACCTCACAGTATATTACTCATTGTGATTCACCGAATAAATGTGCATTTCCTTCACAGAGTGACAAGAACAGATCGATTCAAACATGAGTTGATTCTTTGTTTAAAGAGCTCTTGTTCACACAGGTAAGAACATAGTCGTCTCAGTGTCCTACGTTACATCTCTCATTGCATCCCAAATGGCACCGCATTCCTTATATAACGCACTACTTTTGACCTGCACTATAGGGAATAGGGTGCCATTTGGGACGCAACCTCTGAGTTAACTGCACCTGAAGCAGGAGTGAGGAAAGCTAGAAGCCGTTAACATGGATCCATGTTAACGTCCAGGTGGGCGTATTTTGTCACAACATGAGGATCCATGTTAACGTCCAGGTGGGCGTATTTTGTCACAACATGAGGATCCATGTTAACGTCCAGGTGGGCGTATTTTGTCACAACATGAGGATCCATGGTAACGTCCAGGTGGGCGTATTTTGTCACAACATGAGGATCCATGTTAACGTCCAGGTGGGCGTATTTTGTCACAACATGAGGATCCATGTTAATGTCCAGGTGGGCGTATTTTGTCACAACATGAGGATCCATGTTAATGTCCAGGTGGGCGTATTTTGTCACAACATGAGGATCCATGTTAACGTCCAGGTGGGCGTATTTTGTCACAACATGAGGATCCATGTTAATGTCCAGGTGGGCGTATTTTGTCACAACATGAGGATCCATGTTAATGTCCAGGTGGGCGTATTTTGTCAACAACATGAGGAAATAGTTTGTAGGAAAGAAACAATAACATGTAAAAGAGAAGTCAAAGACCTAAACCTGTCTGTTCTACTAAGCTGACTAAACCTGACTGTTCTACCAAGCTGATTAAACCTGTCTGTTCTCCTAAGCTGACTAAACCTGTCTGTTCTACTAAGCTGACTAAACCTGACTGTTCTACCAAGCTGATTAAACCTGTCTGTTCTACTAAGCTGACTAAACCTGTCTGTTCTACTAAGCTGACTAAACCTGTCTGTTCTACTAAGCTGACTAAACCTGACTGTTCTACCAAGCTGATTAAACCTGTCTGTTCTACTAAGCTGACTAAACCTGTCTGTTCTACCAAGCTGATTAAACCTCTCTGTTCTACTAAGCTGACTAAACCCGTCTGTTCTACCATGCTGAAATACATCCAACAGGTTTTTGCTTTTAGTGAGGATCTGTCAGTTCTTACATAAAATGAAATGTCAGTAAAATACTCATCCCGGGTACAATATCACTTCTACTGCCCATTCAGAAAATGTAAAACTATAGGTCCAACTCAAAACTCAATTTTATGAATGATGCACAGTAGTCACTAAGTCTTTATGAATGATGCACAGTAGTCACAAAGTATTTATGAATGATGCACAGTAGTCAGTCTTTATGAATGATGCACAGTACAGTCACAGTCTTTATGAACGATGCACAGTACAGTCAGTCTTTATGAACGATGCACAGTACAGTCAGTCTTTATGAACGATGCACAGTACAGTCACAGTCTTTATGAATGATGCACAGTACAGTCACAGTCTTTATGAACGATGCACAGTACAGTCAGTCTTTATGAACGATGCACAGTACAGTCACAGTCTTTATGAATGATGCACAGTACAGTCACAGTCTTTATGAACGATGCACAGTACAGTCAGTCTTTATGAACGATGCACAGTACAGTCAGTCTTTATGAATGATGCACAGTACAGTCACAGTCTTTATGAACGATGCACAGTACAGTCAGTCTTTATGAACGATGCACAGTACAGTCAGTCTTTATGAACGATGCACAGTACAGTCACAGTCTTTATGAATGATGCACAGTACAGTCACAGTCTTTATGAACGATGCACAGTACAGTCAGTCTTTATGAATGATGCACAGTACAGTCACAGTCTATGAATGATGCACAGTACAGTCAGTCTTTATGAACGATGCACAGTACAGTCAGTCTTTATGAATGATGCACAGTACAGTCACAGTCTATGAATGATGCACAGTACAGTCAGTCTTTATGAACGATGCACAGTACAGTCAGTCTTTATGAATGATGCACAGTACAGTCACAGTCTTTATGAATGATGCACAGTAGTCAGTCTTTATGAACGATGCACAGTACAGTCACAAAGTCTTTGTTTGTCATCCTGTTCTTCTGAAAGGACAAGACCAAACTAAAAAACCTGGGTCCATATTCATAAAGCATCTCAGAATAGGAGTGCTGATCTAGGATCAGTTCCCCCATCATATTCATGATTAAAAAGGCAAAACTGATCCTAGATCTGCACTCTTACTCAGATGCTTTATAGATACAGGCCCTAGCTTTGACCATTGGTACTCTGCATCGACTGTCCTGGGGTTTATCTTACCCTTAGGTTTCTGACATTTAGTTCAAACTCTTAGTGCCAGTTTCCAGGACCAATTAAGCGTAGTCCTGGAGAATGTACACTGAAATAGCTTTTAAATCCAGGACTTGGCTTAATCAGCATTCAGGAAATGTCAACTAAACTTCAAAAAGCAGTACCTCTCCCCCCTTCCCCCGCTCTCTCCCTCTCTGTCATTCCACTACAGAGTAAAGCAGAAGACTGACGACCAGGCGCAGATGTTCCGTTAAAATAACATCACCTCTCACGACACGTTTCACACAGAGTGCTGCGTCCCAAACAGCTCCCTATTCCCTTTATAGTGCACTACTTCTGACCAGAGCCTTATGGGTATTGGTTGAAAGAAGTGCACTATATAGGGGATAGGGTGCCATTTGGGACCAGCATATTGAAGAACCCCCTTAATAATTGAAATTGTAACGACGGCATGCATTGTGTCTGATGGCTGACTGACATGACAGCACATTACTAATCAATAATAATAATAATAATAAAACTGTTCCGATTTATATGTAAGAACATCACACAGAGAGGAACACAACATAAGATACAAATCTCAAATAAATTCCACTGCCAGCTTTACAAAGGGGTGGATATTAGCTTTACGGTGGAAATTAACAAAACAAGGTTATTTACATTTTACAGCACTATCTTTGTAACATGTTCGAGTTGTGAACGCGCCCCTGTGCAGCCCTGTCAGGCCAAACAGGAGTGTGTTCAGCCCTGTCAGGCCAAACAGGAGTGTGTTCAGCCCTGTCAGGCCAAACAGGAGTGTGTTCAGCCCTGTCAGGCCAAACAGGAGTGTGTTCAGCCCTGTCAGGCCAAACAGGAGTGTGTTCAGCCCTGTCAGGCCAAACAGGAGTGTGTTCAGCCCTGTCAGGCCAAACAGGAGTGTGTTCAGCCCTGTCAGGCCAAACAGGAGTGTGTTCAGCCCTGTCAGGCCAAACAGGAGTGTGTTCAGCCCTGTCAGGCCAAACAGGAGTGTGTTCAGCCCTGTCAGGCCAAACAGGAGTGTGTTCAGCCCTGTCAGGCCAAACAGGAGTGTGTTCAGCCCTGTCAGGCCAAACAGGAGTGTGTTCAGCCGTCAGGCCAAACAGGAGTGCGTTCACAACTCCAAACAGTTAAACCCTTAGTGATCCATACTGAACAACATTCACCACCAGGGAGGTTTAGTTAGCACCACAATCCTTTATACAGTGGATAACTTAATCAAAACCAGGCAGTTCCCTTCCACCAGAGATGAAACCAACTACTGCACAACTCAACATCTTGGTGTGATTACTGATTAAAGACCAAATGGAAACATATGAAAAGGTCCCTGGCCCGAAGAGATTTGATCATACAGTAGCTGTATAAAAGCATGCAAACTGCTCACTGAAGCATTATGAAGTTCGTTGGTGGGTTGATGCTAGCTCTTTCAAGGAAGACTTGGATGAAAATGTATTATTTCTGGGGTAAAAAACAACAAGAAAAGGAGAAACAGATAAGTATATATTAGATGGAAGATGTGATTCACTGAGTGTACAAAACATTAACACCTGCTCTTTCCATGACAGACTGACCAGGTGGATAAAAGTGAAAGCTATGATCCCTTATTGATGTCACCTGTTAAATCCATTTCAAATCAGTGTAGATGAAGGGGAGGAGACAGGTTAAAGAAGGATTTTTAAGCCTCGAGACAATTGAGACATGGATTGTGGATGTGTGCCATTCAGTGGGTGCCCTTGAACCTGGGTATGGTAGAAGGTGCCAGGCACACCGGTTTGAGTGTGTCAAGAATTGCAACGCTGCTGGGTTTTACACTCAACAGTTTCCTCTGTGTATCAAGAATGGTCCACCACCCAAAGGACATACAGCCAACTTGACACAACAGTAGGAAGCACTGGAGTCAACATGGGCCAGCATCCCTGTTGAACGCGTTGTAGTCCATGCCCTGAAATATTATGGCTGTTCTGAGGGCAAAAGGGGGTACAACTCAATATTAAGGTGTTCTTAATGTTTTGGACACTCAGTGTACAATGAAATGATGCTCAAAAGCTGTATATAATTTGTTAAAACAGGGATTAACGTGGAATACAATAAAACCAAAATGCATAAAACACTAAGTGGACACTCATCCTGTTCTACCGCACACAATACCTTCAGGAAAACTCCACGCAAAATCAATAGTCTGGTAATTGTTTCATTAGTCTATGGCTGACATGGTCTCAACATGTTTTGCTTGTCCACACTCAAACACAACTTTCAAAATATGATACAAAACGCAGCATCATGAGGCAAAATGCATCATACGGGGATGATTTATGTATTTTGAAAGTTACATATCTTTTGGGACCATGTCAACAGTGGACTAATAAAACAAACAGCAAGAGATTTTGGGGTGGAACTTTCCTTGAAACCCAATTGATCAGTTTCAAAAGGAAAGGGATGGACAGGTTTGTGTTCATTAGGGAACACGATGGAAAACCAAAAGGAGCATTTCATATTGGACATGGATAAACCCTTCCTGTCCTAGTCTGTTTCCTTCATTTGATACCTAATGAACATGATATTGGGAGTGTACAACGGCAGTAGCACCTCAAGTCCAGGAGAGGGTGCTGGTGGTGAGAGCAGAGCGGTCAGAATACGGGGCACTCCCGGTGAAGCAGAGGGAGAAGACAGGAAGCAAGGCGTCGCCGGGGCCTTGCCAGCACGTTACTAGGGCTCTGTAAGCAGTCTGCTGTAAACTCTAATGCTGCTCAGGACCAGGTTCCATATTCATAAAGCATCTCAGAGTAGGAGTGAGGATCTAGGATCAGTTC
Source organism: Thymallus thymallus (assembly GCA_023634145.1). Lineage (NCBI taxonomy): Eukaryota > Metazoa > Chordata > Actinopteri > Salmoniformes > Salmonidae > Thymallus > Thymallus thymallus. Next base: position 5,894,460 of record CM042405.1, on the reverse strand, counting down.
CCCCTGTCCATGTCATCTTAGTTATCATGATCTAAAATGCCAAACTGATCCTAGATCAGTACTCCTATTCTGAGGCACTTTATAAATACGAGCTTAGACCCCAAACCAGGCCCCTTCCCATTCCTCGCTGTGTAAATGGGCATCTTCAATTCCCCTCCAGGCCTCTAGGAGTCCTCCTCATCCTGCTCCTCACGGTTGCCCACCACCCTCTTTCGCAGCACCTCCTCTGGACGCCCCTCGGGAGACGCTCTCCTCCTCCAGACATCTTCCTGTTCTCCATCTTCATCGTCCTCATCATCATCCTCCTCTCCGTCCGCCTCCTGCTCCTCCTCCAGCTGCTGAATCAGCCTGGCTTGTTCCATCGTCTGTTTCTCTGGAATGGGACAACAATAAAAATATATGAATAACAGGACATGACAATAAAGACCATATGAATAACAGGACAAGACAATAAAGACCATATGAATAACAGGACAGGCCAATAAAGACCATATGAATAACAGGACAGGCCAATAAAGACCATATGAATAACAGGACAGGACAATAAAGACCATATGAATAACAGGACAGGACAATAAAGACCTTATGAATAACAGGACAGGACAATAAAGACCATATGAATAACAGGACAGGCCAATAAAGACCATATGAATAACAGGACCGGACAATAAAGACTATGACTAACAGAACAACAAAGACTATATGAATAACAGGGCAGGACAATAAAGACCATATGAATAACAGGACAGGACAATAAAGACCAAATGAATAACAGGACAGGACAATAAAGACCAAATGAATAACAGGACAATAAAGACCAAATGAATAACAGGCCAATAAAGACTATATGAATAACAGGACAGGACAATAAAGACCAAATGAATAACAGGACAGGACAATAACGACCATATGAATAACAGAACAGGACAATAAAGACTATATGAATTACAATGCAGGCCAATAAAGACCACATGAATAACAGGACAGGACACAAAAAAGCTGAATGTCTGTTCTCTGTAAAGACAAATTATAAAATACTCTTCTACTACCATACCCTCTCCAAGAGTTCAGCTTCATTGCTTAATGTCAGTACATTTCACTAAGTTACATTTGCATGGACACGGATTCTCTGTCATCTCATACTCACTCTGGTAGTAGTTTGGGGAGTTAAAACGCCGTGATGGGAAGACACAATCTGCAATGAACACCAGTATCTGGACGAGAAGGCACAAGATAAACTTTTTATGTTGGTGAGGAGAGCAGAGTTGATGTTACTGTAAGATACTGATATCTATCGCCTTCTTTGCCTCCAATAACTTCCACAGCCTGTCATTTTACCTACAAAATATAATGAGATGCATTTGCTCCATTGCTTACATGTGTCTTGGTGTCCCACTATGCACATAACACTAAATAATAACAATACTTTTAATTTGACCAGACGCCTTTCAGGACACCTTACATTAAAAGTACATTAAAAAAAATCAAAGTGAAAGATAAATCAAATCAAATCCTAGCACAATTAAAATCAATCAAAGACATCACATAGGGATCAAATATCAAGGGGTATGACTAACGTACCAGTCCCAGGACTAGGCCAGAGAAGAGAGTGGCCAGTCCAAAGATGACATACGAGCCCCACACTGGAATCCCCAACTCCTCTATCAGGTAGTTATGGCAATGCTGGAAGGGATAGAACAACAAGAAGTCAACTGTCAGTTTCAACTTGTCAATTGTCTTTTCAATTGTTACAAAACCGAGATGATGACATTAAAAGGTAAATAGTGTATCTACATTATAGGCATATACACTGAGTGTACAAAACATTAAGGACACCAGTTTTTTTCCAGGTGAATCCAGGTGAAAGCTATGACCCCGTATTTATGTTACCTGTTAAATCCATTTCAAATCAGTGTAGATCAATGGGAGGAGACAGGTTAAAGAAGGATTTTTAAGCCTGGAGACAATTGAGACATGGATTGTGTATGTGTGCCATTCAGAAGGTGAATGGGCAAGACAAAAGATTTAAGTGTCTTTGAACGTGGTATGGTAGTAGGTGCCAGGCGCACCGATTTGTGTCAAGAACTGCAACGCTGCAGGGTTTTTCACACTCAGTTTCCCATTTGTATCAAGAATGGTCCACCACCCAAAGAACATCCAGCCAACTTGACGTCAACATTGGCCAGCATCCCCGCTTGACACCTTGTCGAATCCATGCCCGACGAATTGAGGCTGTTCTGAGGGCAAAGGTTAAGGTGAGATGTGAATGGAGAAACCTGATCTGAGAGCAAAGGTTAAGGTGAGATGTGAATGGAGAAACCTGATCTGAGAGCAAAGGTTAAGGTGAGATGTGAAGGGAGAAACCTGATCTGAGAGCAAAGGTTAAGGTGAGATGTGAAGGGAGAAACCTGATCTGAGAGCAAAGGTTAAGGTGAGATGTGAAGGGAGAAACCTGATCTGAGAGCAAAGGTTAAGGTGAGATGTGAAGGGAGAAACCTGATCTGAGAGCAAAGGTTAAGGTGAGATGTGAAGGGAGAAACCTGATCTGAGAGCAAAGGTTAAGGTGAGATGTGAAGGGAGAAACCTGATCTGAGAGCAGCCTTTCTTTCTATCCGATCAGTAGACACGTCTCAATGACATGTTTACCAAACACATTCTCTCTGCGTGGTGTTTTGGGAAACATGTTACATCTTTGGCATCGTTAAAACACTCTATAAGCCTAAATTCCATTGCTTTCGGGAAACCGGGCCCTGGTCAAAGGTAGTGCATTGCATAGAGAACAGGGTTCCATTTGGGATGCGGCCATAATGGTGTGGTGTGAACAGAGTCTGACAGCTCAGAGAGAAGGTAAAAGCAGCACTCACCCTAATGAACATTGACAGCTTGAAGAGAGCGGACATTGTGTTCATCCTTCAGGGGGGGGAAAAGGGAGAAATACCTTTTAGACATTTGAATGAGATAATCTAAGAATTACCAGCTAACCTGGTTAAAAAGTGTCAAACTATCATGGGCCAAACACACTAAGACAGTCGTGAAGAGGCACGACAACGCCTTTTCCCCCTGAAAAGATTTGGCATGGGTCCCCAGATCCTCAAAAAAGGTTCTACAGCTGCACCATCGAGAGCATCCTGACCGGTTGCATCACCGCCTGGTTTGGCAACTGCTTGGTATCCGACCGTAAGGTGCTACAGAGGGTAGTGCTTACGGCCCAGTACATCACTGGGGCCAAGCTTCCTGCCATCCAGGACCTACACTATATACTAAGCTGTGACTAGAGGAAGGCCGAAGAAATTGTCAGACTCCAGTCACCCAAGTCATAGACTGTTCTCTCTGCTACCACACAGAAAGCGGTACCATGTCCAGGTCCAAAAGGCTCCTTAAGAGCTTTTACCCCCAAGCCATAAGATGAACCATTAATCAAAAAATGGCCACTGCATTGACCCCTCCTTTTGTTTTTACACTGCTGCAACTCACTGTTTATCATCTATGCATAGTCACTTCACCTCTACCTACATGTACAAATTATCTCAACTAACCTGTACCCCTGCATATTGACTCGGTACCGGTACCCCCTGTATACCCCCTGTATATAGATTGTGTTTTTTTTTAACTTAGTTAATATTTTCTTAACTCTATTTCTTGAACTGCGTTGTTGGTTAAGGGCTTGTAAGTAAGCATTTCACAGCAAGGTCTACACCTGTTGTATTTGGCACGTGACAAATAACAATTGATTTGATGTGTCGGAGTGGCTGATATAGATCGGGGGGGGGGCATTGATCCCAAATGGCACTCTATTCCTTACAGTTGAAGTTTACATACACCTTAGCCAAATACATTTAAACTCAGTTTTTCATAATTCCTGATATTTAATCCTAGTAAACATTCCCTGTCTTAGGTCAGTTAGGATCATCAATTTATTTTAAGAATTTATGTCAGAATAATAGTAGAGATAATTATTTATTTCAGCTTTTATTTCTTTCATCACATTCCCATTAGGTCAGAAGTTTACATACACTCAATTAGTATTTGGTAGCATTGCCTTTAAATTGTTTAACGTTTTGGGTAGCCTTCTACAAGCTTCCCACAATAAGCTGGGTGAATTTTAGCCCATTCTTCCTGACAGAACTGGTGTAACTGAGTCAGGTTTCTAGGCCTCCTTGCTCGCACATGCTTTTTCCAGTTCTGCCCACAAATGTTCTATAGGATTGAGGTCAGGGCTTTGTGATGGCCAATCCAATACCTTGACTTTGTTGTCCTTCAGACATTTTGCCACTACTTTGGAAGTATGCTTGGGGTCATTGTCCATTTGGAAGACCCATTTGCGACCAAGCTTTAACTTCCTGACTGATGTCTTGAGATGTTGCTTCAATATATCCACATAATTTTCCTTCCTCATGATGCCATCTATTTTGTGAAGTGCACCAGTCCCTCCTGCAGCAAAGCACCCCCACAACATGATGCTGCCAACACTGTGCTTCACGGTTGAGATGGTGTTCTTCGGCTTGCAAGCCTCCCCCTTTTTCCTCCAAACATAACGATGGTCATTATGGCCAAACAGTTCTATTTTTGTTTCATCAGACCAGAGGACATTTCTCCAAATGTGCAGTTGCAAACCGTAGTCTGGCATTTTTTAGGGTGGTTTTGGAGCAGTGGCTTCTTCCTTGCTTAGCGGCATTTCAGGTTATGTCAATATAGGATTCGTTTTACTGTGGATATAGATATTTTTGTACCCGTTTCCTCCAGCATCTTCACAAGGTCCTTTGCTGTTGTTCTGGGATTGATATGCACTTTTCGCACCAAAGTACCTTAATCTCTAGGAGACAGAACAGGTCTCCTTCCTGAGCGGTATGACGGCTGCGTGGTTCCATGGTGTTTACACTTACGTACTATTGTTTGTATTCTTGGCTGATTTCTTTTGATTTTCCCATGACGTTGAACAAAGAGACACTGAGTTTGAAGGTAGGCCTTGAAATACATCCACAGGTACACCTCCAATTGACTCAAATAATGTCGATTCACCTATCAGAAGCTTCTAAAGCCATGACATTATTTTCTGGAATTTTCCAAGCTGTTTAAAGGCACAGTCAACTTAGTGTATGTAAACTTCTGACCCACTGGAATTGTGATATAGTGAATTATAAGTGAAATAATCTGTCTGTGAACAATTGTTGGAAGAATTACTTGTGTCATGCACAAAGTAGATGTCCTCACCGACTTGCCAAAAATATTGTTTATTAACATGAAATCTGTGGAGTGGTTGAAAAATGAGTTAATGATTTCAACCTAAGTTTGTGTAAACTTCAACTGTATATAGTGCTCTACCTTTGACCAGGGCTCTGATAAAAAGTATTGCACTATGCAGGGAATAGGGTGCCATTTGGAGCACACAGACTTGGGTGTGTTGGTTGGATGTCTAAACACAAAACTATAAGACTGAGTAACTACCAGAACAGGATTAAGTGTAGTGTTTAATATTTCCTGTTGTTCTGAAGTGTAGTATTTGATATTACCTGTTGTTCTGAAGTGTAGTATTTGATATTTCCTGTTGTTCTGAAGTGTAGTATTTGATTTTACCTGTTGTTTTGAAGTGAAGTGTTTGATAGTTCCTGTTGTTCTGAAGTGAACAGTACCAGTCAAAAGTTGACACACCTACTCATTTCAGGGTTTTTCTTTATTTTCTACATTGTGTGTGTGTGCGTGTGTGTGTATACACAGGGGGACAAAAGTTTGGAATATTACTAATTCAAGGGTTTTTCTTTATTTGCACTGTAAATAAAAAATAAATATTTACATTGTAGAATAAAAGGGAAGACATCAAAACTATGACATAACACATATAGAATCATGTAGTAACCAAAAAAAGTGTTAAACAAATCTAAATATATTTTATATTCTTCAAATAGCCACCCTTTGCCTTGATGACAGCTTTGCACACTCTTGGCATTCTCTCAACCAGCTTCACCTGGAATGCTTTTCCATCAGTCTTGAAGGAGTTCCCACATATGCTGAGCACTTGTTAGCTGCTTTTCCTTCACTGCGGTCCAACTCATCCCAAACCATCTAAATTTGGTTGAGATTGGAACCAAAAATCTCAAATTTGGACTCCAGACCAAACGACAAATTTCCACCAGTCCAATGTCCATTGCTCGTGTTTCTTGGCCCAAGCAAGTCTCTTCTTATTATTATTGGTGTCCTGTAGTAGTGGTTTCTTTGCAGCAATTCGACCATGAAGGCCTGATTCACACAGTCTCCTCTGAACAGTTGATGATGAAATGTGTCAGTTACTTGAACTCTGTGAAGCATTTATTTGGGCTGCAATCTGAGGCTGGTAACTCTAATGAACGTATCCGCTGCAGCAGAGGTATTTCTGTGTCTTCCATTCCTGTGGCGGTCCTCATGAAGCTGGTTGAGAGAATGCCATGAGTGTCATCAAGGCAAAGCTGTCATCAAGGCAAAGGAGTTGTAAAGCCACCCTACTTTGAAGAATCTCAAATATAAAATATATTTTGATTTGTTTAACACTTTTTTTGGTTACTACATGATTCCATATGTGTTATGTCATAGTTTTGACGTCTTCACTTTTATTCTACAATGTAAAGAAAAACCTTGAATGAGTAATATTCCAAACTTTTGGCCCCCAGTGTGTGTGTGTGTATACAGTATATATATATATATATATATATATATATATATATATATATATATATATATTAAGAACTCAGTCGGGGTCTCAACTTACTGTTGAGAGTTAGAATAGTAGAATACACAATGTGCAATTTCTAAATATGCATCAGCAGTTTTGCTCTTGATAGCCCATGTCAGCAAAAATACATTTGGGGGGTAATTTAGTCTAGAGGCAAGCTATCTAAACTTATATTAATCATGGTTGAATTACCACCTAGGGGGCCCCCATAGATTTTGTTAGTCACACTCACCCAGATATCATATTAAAAACTGCAAACATTTCTCTCCCTCCAATGGCAAAATGTGGGGGGGGACCAGCTCTGACTGCATGTGTGGGTATGGATGTGGGTACACAGACCCGCGAGCCACTGCGGCCCTTCATTGTTTGGTGGCCCCAGCCCCATCATAGTTGCCCATCCCTGTTATAGTCTTAAAGGAGGCCTGGTTAATGCCAAAATGTCACAAACATCCCAACTTCAGTTAATTACTTATGTACCAAAATATGTACCAAATGTCCTTCCTCCAAAATACCATTTTATGTATTAAATTTCCAGTTTATGTATTACACTTCCAGTTTCACACATTAGGTCCCAGTAATGAGAGAAGACTCAGATTAATCAATCAATTATCAATCCACTCACATGAAGGAAGATGGTCCAAACCAGGAAGACACTGGCTCAATGCCCTGCCACTTCTTCTCATCAATAAAGCTTAGGAAGTCATCTTTGGTGCGAGCCCCCTGGTACCTCCTGAACACACCATCCTTACAGCTGACACACACACACACACACACACACACACACACACGTAAGGTGTTATCATTGAGATCTACCACAATTAAAGCCAAATTAAGAAGCTAATATTGTGGCATTAACCACAATAAAGGAACAGTCAGTTTATTTGCCCATTGCGCCACTAAGCTATAATAGGTTCTATATATGTACAGTTCTTCTACCATTGACAGACATGATTTTATAGCAACATAAAGGCATGCATCGAAACTGGGTCTAGAATCATAATAGTAGCAAAAAAAATTAAACCAATACATTTCCTCTTCCAGACAAAGTCTGAAGCTAAAGTAGGCTACATATCACAATTTCACATTCCAGTGAGTTATTGGCTAAAATGTGACGGTTAGATTATCACAAATCCTGATGAGACAGAGTGAGTCTGTAGTCTAAATAGGATGGGTGGTGGTTGAGGTTTGTTGGCCTGCGTCTGTTTGGGGAACAGGATGTGAGACATAGCTTGAGGCACCAGAGATAGAACTTACTGGTAGATGGTCGGAAGTGAAGTGATGATGAATCGCCCGCTCAAACCTAAGGTGTGGGTGGGGGATGGGGAGGAGAGAGCAGAATGTTTGTGAATATGACTAAATAGAGAAGACTGAGTGAGACCAACATCATCTTGTTCTTGACTGGTGTTACAAAGGGTCTACAAAAACATGATAGACCTAAGAAATTCCATCAATGGTAATAGTGGACTATAGCTGGATCAGAGTACATACATTGTTTACACAACAAAACATAGTGAACATCTGCCCTCCTCATTCCTCTGAAAGCAGTAGGGTGCAGTTGGCCCTAGAGACAGTGAACAGTGAACTAGGATTGGGGAAGCTACTATGATCTGTACCTAGGGGAAACTTCTCCACAGAACTTTATGAAAAGGTGAAAAGGGACATGACTGACAGTCAGTCGGGGAGGCAGGGAGATGATATACATAACGCACCAGGCTGTTCAGTAACGTCCACCTTCGCTATGTTGACGCCCATGTCCTCACCCCAGTCGGCAAACTCATTCCACACGGGCTGGAGCTGTTGGCACGCTGGACACCACGGGGCAAAACTGCCGGGGACAAACATTGGCACGACAATAACAAGAACTAACGTTATATACCGTTTTTCAACAACAACAAAACTATCTGACACAACTACCCGAGATTCAATGGCAGCAGTTGTCAACATGTTATGAATGACAGGTCAACATGTCTAACTACACCTTACAACTAGCTACCTTACAACCACACTCGGTAGTCCAGATGCCTAGCTTTACAACTCCACCATGGTCTGTCAAATCATCTGACATGAATCTGAAAGCATGGACTTCCGATTGATAGCTGCAAACCTATCTAAAGTTAGCAAGCAACCTAGCTGGCTGTCTGAGATCAGAACTAGCTAGCTAAGTGCCGATTCAAGACTAGAAAACGACATATTGCAAAGCAACGTAGATGTATGGCTAGCCAGCCTAACGAAACAGTTAGCTTAGCATGTTTGCTAGCCAGCTAGCTGGACTTACAATTCAATCATCCATTCCCCTGCCAAGATGTCTTCCCAGTTTCCGTCAGTGATCTCTTTGAGGCTGCTCGGTTTGGCCAAGGCTGGCTGCGACGTCAGGTAAATAAGCAAAAGGAGTGAACATGTAAAGAGATTAGATTTTGATCGCCAAGGTAAAGAAGATAACATAGCGCCGCCAATTTTGTAATCCAGCAAAGGCGCCATGTTTAGGTCAACTCGTCTACCGTCTCTACTTCCGCTTGCCTAGCTACCCCTGAAACCGCCCCTCTAAGCACTTTTACAAACAACTGTAACATATACTGCTCACAATGGCAGCTCTATAATGTCACAGAAAACCACAAAATGGTGGTATTTTTTTTTTTCTAGTTTAGCAATTTAGTAATGCAATGCAAAATGGGTGTTTGTTGCATCGTCCCTTGCCGCTTCTGGCAAGCAAATGAAACGTTGCATTCAAAACCGCAACGTTTTGCAACGTCTTAAAATAATTAGTTTATGCCTACCGAAACATGTTCGGTAGGCATAGTTTTCACAGCTTTTAATTTCATTTAAACCGGTCAAACTGATGTCATTTGGCATGGAAAATCATTCCCGTTTTGTTTTTGCTATTGCATTATCTCCCCAGACCTTAAACATCTTTGCAGCGTGAGAGAAGCAGAGATGAAAGAGACAACTTTACAGATGTCAACTAGATTGACACATTAATTCAATTGATTTATAACATTAATCTGGTGAGCAAGGGTTTATTAGTATTCTAGAGCAACAAGTAATGACAGAAGAGAAGCTGCATGTAGGCCTATCTAATTATAGACAAGTTGACTAACAAATAGCCTACCAAAATTCTAAGCAGAAACATAGGCCTATCCAGTGGTGATTTTAGCATGTAAATCTTGGTGGGGCAAACAATAGCAACAAAATTTGGGGATGCATGCCAGAAAAGCCACTACACAACACAACACAACACTAAACAATACATACATTTTACTATAATGGTGGCAAACGGTGCCCACAAACTGTTAGGGCCTATATAAAGCTGTCCCAACAGCAGTCCCAACATCTTACCACTACTACACCTGGCTATCAGCGGAGCCTTGTCTGGCAGCGAAACAGTTCAATCAGCCTCATTTACTGCCTTTTAAAAAAACACAGCTGATATAGCTAACTTGCTTAAACAAATGTGGTTTCTACTGACAATTGAGATGTACAAACTATGGCATGAGGGGACGACAAGCTGATAAGAGGCAATCCGTAATTTAGATTAAGACATTAATGAGCGAGCTAGGACGGACATAGTCAATATAACTATTTGTTTAGCACTTTTGAAATGTACAACTACAGAATTCAGAACATGGGCTGTTCTTACAGCGTTCTCCCTGTACACCAAGTCAGAACCGTAGGATAAATAAAGGGGTCAAACAAGCAGACAATGAAAGCTCTTACAATATTTGATGATTACATTTATCTAAAACAGGTTATAGGCTACATGTGCACCACCAAGTCAGAACAGTAGGCAGTAACATACAAGCCATTTTTGTACTCACCTTGTTGTGCTGTGCTCACTTGAACAGGAAGGTGGTGCAGCAGTCCTTCGTGGGCAAATTTTGTCATCAAACTTTGCCATCAAAGTCTGTCATTCTCTGGATTTATGGTGCTTTCAAGACAACTGAGAACTCTGAAAAAAACAAGGTCGAATCATGATGACGTCAGTGATCTTCAGGTTGTAGCTCTAGAAAGAGGCCAGAGTTCCCGACTTACAATTCAGAGTTGGATGACTGTTCGACTGTTTCCCAGTCGGAGCTCGTTTTTTCATGAGTTCTCAGTTGTATATAACTCACTGAAGACAGATTTCCCAGTTCGGAATTAACAGTTGTTTTGAGCGCGGCTGAAATCATGCTGGATTGACAGCATTGCCAATGTTTAATGTTTATAATTTAAAGCTTGGAAAAGAGACCATTAAACCAAGACTTGGGACCGCTACTGAATAGCAGGCTAGTGATTGCTTTGCAATGCTTGCAGTTAGCCACTAATTCCTTCCAAACCACTCATTGTTGAATTTGCGATTTCCAACTTGTTGTATAATGTTTATGTCCAATGGCCGATGAGCACCAATACGTTTGATCTATAATTTCACTTCATAAAAAAAAAAAAGTGGGCTCTGTTCCACCTGCCCTGAATGGCGGGTTGCCACTGGACCTATCTTATAATGTGTATGTGTGTGAGAGAGAGATATTATATATGTACTTTAACTATTTGCACATCTTTACATCACTGTACATAGCAGTGGAGGCTGGTGGGAGGAGCTATAGGAGGACAGGGTCATTGTAATGTTTGGAATGGATTGAATGGAACGGTATCAAAACCTTCAAACATATGGAATCCACATGTTTGACTCCGTTCCATTGATTCCATTCCATCTATTATAATGAGCCCGTCCTCCTGTAGCTCATCCCACCAGCCTCCACTGGTACATAGCCATAATATGATATTTTAAATGTCTATTTCTTTTAAAATTTTGAGAGTGTAATGTATACTGTTAATTTCTGATTGTTTATTTCACTTTTGTTTATTAAACAACCTAATGCAATTACCATACAATATTACCATACAATTACCATACATGAAAACAATGCAAACCATAGTAGTTGTAATGTGCATAAACTGAGTTTAGGAGACTTAACAACAATCTACCCTTTGAGGATGACTAACTACAAACCAGTACAGTACCAATAAAATACACGATTTTCAAAAGACTGAACCCTCCATCGACCGCCCATTAAATCCCTTGGCTAGTCATGTGATCAATAAACGGCCGCAATATTCTAGGGGCGGAGACTTGTTCAAATTCAAGCGTCCAATCAATGGTGGGTTTCTGACAAAATCACAATAATCATCCAATCAAACGCCGGAGCGGAGATTGCTGGGCACGTTGGGGGATTTTGAATTTTCAGCAGCATCAGTATTGTCTTTAGGAGCGAAATCGCAAGAACAAGAATCACCGCTTTTGGGTGAGTTCGGATTTCTACCCCAAAAAATATTCGGCAACAAGTTGGTAAATCAAATAGTTAAATTGTTTAGAAAAAAGTAGCGTCTGTTCGTTCGCTTTGACTTTGACTTTGTTTACATTCGATATGAAAAGCATTCTAGCTAGCGCTAAATTAGGTAATGCTAACGGTAGTTTGACTAGCTAGTTAGGTAGGTATCTATCTAAGCTAAAGTGCATAAATAATTAACAAGGACGTATAGATTTTTGTAACACATTGGAATTTGTATCCTTCCAAATGCATGGGATTTTAATACAAATTTAAAAAATCAGTATCAGAGAACTTCCACTCATACGTCCCAGGACATAATGTTATGAACTTGCTAATAGTTAGTTATGCATGTGTGTGAACTGTGATGATCAAACACTATTTACTGAGTCAAACCTATCAGCTGAACTTTGTCACTAGTAGTCCTATAAATAGGATGCCAAATTCCTGATAATCTTTTATGTACATTTGGATATTGGCTTTTTAATTTATTTAACATCAATATAAAAAAAACAACATCCAAATGGTGAAATTCAATATAAAACATAATGAGTCTGGCGTTCTATTTAGGGCTATGTCACTAGAACTGCCTCCATTCAATATGTTTGGCTAGCTAACGTTAGTTTTGGTACTTTACCCTCCCAGGATATGCCGTTTGAGGCTTGACGTAGCTAACTACAGATATTGAAGCAGTATGAGCTGGGCAGTGGAGGAGTGGAAAGATGGTCTTTCAGGCAAAGCCCTGCAGAAGATACAAGAGATTGAGGGACAGCTGGACAAGCTGAAGAAGGAGAGGACTCAAAAACAGTTCCAGCTCGACTCACTGGAGGCTGCTCTACAAAAACAGAAACAAAAGGTTGGTGACTTAAGTTCTCATTTACAACTGTGACCTGGCCAAGACAAAGCAAAACAGTTTGACAAAAAACAACAGTTACACATGAGAATAAAACAAACGTACAGTCAATAACACAATAGAGAATCTATATACAGAGTGTGCAAATGTAGTGCAAAATGCAGTAAGGTTAAGGGAGGTAGGACAATAAATAGGCCATAGTGGTGAAATAAGTTACAAATTAGAATTAACACTGGAGTGATAGATGTGCAAATAGAGATACTGGAGTGCAAAATGAGAGAAAATAATAATTATGGGGATGAGGTAGTAGTGGGCTATTTACAGAAGGGCTATATACAGGTGCAGTGATCGATAAGCAGCTCTGACAGCTGATGCTTAAAGTTAGTGAGGGAGACGGGAAGGAATGGCGGCCAAAGGTGTTGGCTTTGGGGGTGACCAGTGAAATATACCTGCTGGAGTGCATGCTACGGGTTGGTGTTGCTATGGTGACCAGCGAGCTGACATAAGGCGGGGATTTACCTAGTAAAGATTTATAGATGACCTGGAGCCAGTGGGTTTGGTGACGAATATGTAGTGAGGGCCAGCCAACGAGAGAATACAGGTGGTGGGTAGTATATGGGGCTTTGGTAACGAAACGGATGGCAGTGTGATAGATTACATCCAATTTGCTGAGTAGAGTGTTGGAGGCTATTTTGTAAATGACATCGCCGAAGTCACGGATCGGTAGGATAGTCAGTTTTTACAGTCTAACCAGACGCCTAGGTATTTGTAGGTGTCCACGTATTCTAAGTCGGACCCGTCGAGAGTAGTGATGATAGTCCGGTGGGCGGGTGCGAGCAGCGTTCGATTGAAAAGCATGCATTTAGTTTTACTAGCATTTAAGAGCAGTTGGAGGCCACGGAAGGAGTGTTGTATGGCATTGAAGCTTGTTTGAAGATTAGTTAACACAGTGTCCAAAGAGGGGCCAGATGAATACAGAATGGTTTCGTCTGCGTAGAGATGGATCAGAGAGTCACCAGCAGCGAGAGCAACATCGTTGATGTATATAGAGAATAGGGTTGGCCCAAGAATTGAACCCTGTGGCACCCCCATAGAGACTGCCAGAGGACTGGACCACAGGCCCTCCGATTTGACACACTGAACTCTGTCTGATAAGTAGTTGGAGAACCAGGCAAGGCAGTCACTTGAGAAACCAAGGCTGTTGAGTCTGCCATTAAGAATGCAGTGATTGACAGAGTCGTTGTGTGAGTTTGACATTGTTTGTGAGTTTGTGTGTTTGCCATTCAAAGTTGTGTGTTCTCCAGGTTGACAATGAGAAGAGCGAGGCGTCGGCCATTAAGAGGGAGAACCAGGCCTTAGTAGAGTCGTGTGATGCCCTGGAGAAGGCCCGTCAGAAGGCGACCCACGACCTGGGGGTCAAAGTGCAACAGGTCAGCAACCTGGAGGGTCAGCTCAGCACAAGCAAGAAGACCATAGAACGACTGGAGCAGGAACTCAAGAAGTGAGTTGCTTGCTCAGTACTACTGTACACTAGGGCTGTACGAGATATCCGTTGGCGTTGTGCATATACTGGAGATGGTTAACTGACCTAGGATAGGATAGTTACTAATGGTAATAATAACACTGTATTCCTCTCTACAGATATAAGAATGAAAAGGACCGTTCTCAGCCTTCCCACTCCTCTGATCTACAGTCCTACAGCACTCCTCAGAAGACCTTCGCCACTCCTGCTGCTACTCCCAGTTACAGACAGCATGGTAGATTACCACAATATGGTCCACTTCCTCTGAAATGTTGCAGTTGTAGCCAGGGTTGGAGTCCATTTAAATTCAGAAACCAGATTCCAATTCCAAATATTCCTCATTGAAAAGCATAGGATTGAATTTTAGTGTACTTCCTGAATTGACTGGAATTGAAACGATATTGACCCCAACCCTGGTAGAAGCTTCCATAACTAGCATCATCTGTCTATTTTAAATGCATGGTCATGGTGTGAACAGTTTCTCTTCCCCCCCCTCCAGACTCCAGGCTGGAGGACCTTCAGGAGAGATACAACCAGGAGGTGGAAGAGCGGAAGAGACTGGAAGCCGAACTCAAAATCACACATGTCAAAGTGAGTTTAAATGCTCAGTAGCACCACCACACAGGCAGATGCAGTGCAGGGGCTGGAGGGGTTTTGTTAGCATGATAATCCACTATGACACCCTGGAACTGAAAGGTTGCTGGTTCAAATACCAGAGTTGACAATGTGAGATCTTTCAATGTGCCCTTGAGTAAGGCAGGGGCGCCATACTGGGGCGTATTTGCTATGATTTTTATCCAGTTGTCACAAAATGCACTGACTGGGAAAAGTTTGTTCGTGTGACTTCATTGAACCATTTTGTGCGGTTAATTGTGAGCCCTCTTTGTAATGTGTTGAGCAGACTTTTTATTTATGCTGTAATTTTGCAGTGATTTGTCCAATTTGCAAGCCCTCATAATGTGCAGGGAATTGTTGATTTTGCACACTAAAAAGTAGCAATTGCAATATCCTGGAGTCAGTGTAATACGATGCGTACTAATACGTGGTTCTGTCTCGTCTTCTAGCTGTTGAACCAGTCGTCCGTCAGTCATAAGGACATTGCCGCCCGGCAACAAGCAGGCTCCTCCATATTCCCATGGCAACAGCAGGACAAGGGCCGCCAGTCCCAGGGCACCATTGAAACGCCACTGGCGAGGCGGGCAGGGGGCGGGACATCCACTGGCGGCTTCCTGTGGGACACGGAGGATACACCAATCAAACCCATCCAGCGAATCAGCATGTCTGTATCCCAGTTTGACTCTGATGGCACCTCCTCCCAGCAGATGGAACAGCTGAGGACGCTGAATCAAGGTTAGGCCACGCCCTGTTATACTAATGCTATAGGCAGTGTTTTTCCCCTTACAAAGCGCCGGGTCACTGTCAGTTACCACATTTGTGAAAACGCTTTGTAACGGAAAACAAAATGTTCTGACTGGAGAAACCCTGGTAGTGTAGTCACGTCTCCTTGTTTCTTGGTCCTGTTTTTTTGATGTCCTATCAGAGCTGAAGAGTAAAGTGTCTGAGCTGGAGCAGCGTCTGCAGTCACAGGAAAAGGACGCAAGGCTGCAGAGTGGGAGGCTGCAGGAGCTCCAAGGCCAGCTGGACCAGGCTAGGAGAGACCTGACCGACAGAGACAAGACCCTGGGCAAGAGCAGGGATGAACTTAGCAAGGCTACCACTCAGCACGAACAAGCTGTTGCCAAGGTAGAGTATATATGGAGTATTCAAACAAAACAAAAAAATCATTTGCTAATGCATTCCCGTTGTGTTTCTGAGGGCTGTTTTAAACACAAGTAAATGAATGAACCATTGCTGTGTCTCCTCCCAGTGTGTATCAGTGGAGCAGAAGTTGAAGCAGGTCTCTGAGGAGATGTCCTGCCAGAGACACAACGCTGAGAGCTGCAGACGAGCTCTGGAACAAAAGGTCAAGGACCAGGAGAAGGAGAGCCAAAAGGTCTGCTGCTTTTGCCCTTTGTACTTTCAGACTTTGTAGTTCAAATTAATACTGTGAATCCAACTGTGGCAATTTCAATCTCTGTTACCCATGTTTGTTTTTTGTGGAACAGCTGTTGCTGAAGGGAGGTGTATAAATGTGTTTTCTTGTTGTTTTTGCGTAGGAGCTGTCCCAGCTCCAGAGCAGCCACCATGCCCTAGAGCAGCAGTTTAACCAGACCAAGACCAAGCTGAACCAGGAGATACAGCAAGCCAAGAAAAACCACAACATCCTGCAGGCTGAGATGGACAAGGTAATGTAATACGATTATGGACTGGAGTCATTCATTTCTACAACCACTCAAATTTCACATCCTGTTACCAAGTATGTAATGTCCCTCCCTGCCCTCCGCCAGGTGTCATGCCAGAAGAGCCAGCTGGAGAGAGACCAGGAGGGTCAGAAACAGACGCTGCTGAGGTCAGAACAGAGCCTACAGGCCAGCCAAAACAAGGAGCAGGACCTCAGGAAGAAATTTGAGGTGGGCCATGATTTATGGAATTTCTCTTTTAATCCTGTTATGTATCCCTCTGTGTTCATTTGTGGAAAAATGTTCTGGACTAAATAAACAACAAAACAATAACACAATGAACCCACACAAAAAAAAGTTATATTTTATTAGATGCACACAGGTGTTTTGTTTCACACCTAGCCTGGGTGTTCTTTCAGGACATTTGCACGTCCTCCATCTTGGAACCAGAGGTAATCTGATTGTTGTGTGTTTTAACTCCAGGAGCTGCAGAGAGAGAAGAACGTTGTCAGCGCCCAGCTGGACCAGGGGAGCAAGAGGCTCTCTCAGCTGGAAGAGGAGAGGAAGACCTCCGAGCAGAACCTCAAACGCACCCAGAGCACTCTGGATGACTTCAGAGGTAGGTTATTGTTTTTTAACCTTTTATTTATCCAGGTACTCATTGAGATAAAATCTCTTGTTTAAGAGAGACCTGGTGCATGGTGTCCAAACCTATCTATTATGATTTAGCAATGTAAAAGTAACGTGTTTTAAATCCTACATTGTGATGTGTTTGATTTGGAATGAGCTCATTTTCATTCCAAAACTTGTCATATCTCTGGTTTTGGCTTCCCCACGTTATGTTGCTTCTGTGTGTCTGTTGTTCAACAGCCAAAAATGAAGCCCAGTCAGAAGAGCTGAAAGGACTTGTCACTAAACTGGAAAGCCAGACCAGATCGTCAGCCCAAAATCTAGAGAACCTAAAAAAAATGCTCTCAGATGCAGAGATCAAGAATGACAAGACTCAGAGTGAACTGAAGACACAAAAACAGGAAGTGGAACAGATCACAAACAAACACAATGCTCTGGAGAAGGAGATCCAGGAACTGAAGGCAACCCTGACCACCACACAGAGCGAGTGTGTGCAGCTGAGGAAGGAGTACGAGACACTTCAGAGATGGAAAACGGAGAAGGAGAGTCTCGTTAACGAGACTGAGGCTGTGCAGCAAGGCTTTGCTGACAAAATCACAGAGCTAGAAAAGAGTCTGGGCTCGTTGAACGACGATAACAGCGGTCGAAAGGAGCAGCTGAAGACTCTGGAGGCTGATAAGGCTTGTCTATTGGGGCAGATCGACTCTCTGAAAGGAGAACTCCTCAACAAGTGCACTGACATGGAGGAGAAGGGCCGCATTTACGAAGAGCTCCAGAAACAGCTGGAGGAGTCTAACCAGAAACACTCTAAAGACCTGGAGAATGTTGGTTTGCAGGTCACCCAGCTGGAGGGACAGGTGAATGACCTGGAGGCCAGGCTGCAGGTGGAGACTGGCAGAGCGGAGCGGGCCGAAAGGTCTCACACTGAGCTCCAGGAGCAGTACCAGGTGGCCTGCGACCTGGCCCGGTCTAAAGATTCTCTGGTGGAGTTGGGCCAGAGTGAAGTAGGCCAGCTCAGGGAGAGCCTGGCTCAGATCACGGCCCTGCAGGAGGAACAGTTGGCCAAGTTTACCCAGGAGAAGAGCGCCCTCCTGAAGGAGTGTGAGGAAAGCGTAGCGGTGAAGGCAGACGAGGCTGAGCAGGCCAAGCTGAGCCTGGTTAAGATTCAGCATGAACTGCCATTCCTCCAGGACCAGGTGTCTTCGCTGGAGTCCAACCTGAAGATCCAGAAAAGTTTGGGTGTTGAGCTACAGGCCAAGTATGACAACCTTGTCAATACGAAAGAGGATCTTGTGAAGAAGCTTTCCGAGGCAGAAAAGAGAGGGGAAAGTCTTAAGGGTGAAGTCAATAGCCTCTCGGAGCAGGCGAAGACTGTCGGCTCTCTACGGGAGCGCTGTGATAATCTGACGGCTGCAGCACAGGAGACCATAAGCACTCTGCAGAACATGACTGAGACCCTGACCCAGACTGAGACCGAGCTGCAGACACTGAGAGACATGGTTGAGAAACTGGAGGCTCAGGTGAGCGAAGCTGAGTCAAAGGCCACATATCTTGAGAGGGAAAAGGCAGAGATGGTAGAGAAGATCCAGAGGGATGCTGAAGAGGTTTCTGTGAAGTATCAAAGCCTTCAGGACTCCCAAGAAGAGGAGAGGAATGGTTTGCTGAAGCAGATCTCTACATTGAAGGACAGACTTGCTGAGAATGACGTTGCTTCCACCCAGCTGTCTTCTGACCTGAAGAACTCCCTAGAAGATCTGCAGAAGACTCACTCTGCTGCCGTGGAGCTCAACTCCAACCTGGAGAGCAGCCTGGTGGAGAAAACAAACCTAATCTCCTCTCAAGAGAAGGAAGTAAAAGAGCTCTCAGAGAGACTCCGTAAGGAAGCCGAGAGCCATGTTACAGAGATGGAGACTTATCTCCATAAACAGAGAGGCCTGAAGGAGCAGCTTGAGATTGTAAAGAGTCAGCTGGAGAGTAAAAGCCAGGAGGCAGCTGAGGCTAAGGAGAAGTGGGAGAGGGCCTCACTAGAACTGTCTAAGCTGAGAGAAGATTTGTCTTCTGCCAGAAACTGTGTCGATGAGAAAGGCCGTAAGATCAAGCGTCTGAAAGAGAGGTTGAACCAGGCTGAGTCTGAACAAGACAAAGCTACCGAGGCCCTGAAAGAGAAGGTCATGAGCATGAACAAGATCAAGGTCCAGCTAGAGATGCTTCAGATGGACCTGGAGGACAACGAGGCCTGTATGAACTCCTTTGACACCCAGATAGAGGAGCTCAAAGGAACCGTGGAGGAACTCAGAGGAACCGTGGCCTCTCTGGATGGGAGACTGGAGGAGAGTGCGTCGCAGAGGTCCACCTTGGAGACCGAGCTGGGCTCTGTCAAAGAGCAGCTGTCAGAGAAGAGCTGTGAAGTCACCCAGCTGACAGCAAGTCTCAAAGACTCTCGCCAGCAAATGCAGGCTGCCTCGTCCACGGCAGGTTTAGTAGAATCACTCCAGGCCACTGTCGATGGGCTGATGGAGACTCTGGAGGAGGAGGTTAGAAAACACGGCCCCCTGGAGATTGACATCATTCAGCTCACTGTGGAGAAGGACCAGTTGACTGTGGAGAAGGACCAGTTGACTGTGGAGAAGGACCAGTTGACTGTGGAGAGGGACCAGTTGACTGTGGAGAGGGACCAGTTGACTGTGGAGAAGGACCAGTTGACTGTGGAGAAGGACCAGTTGACTGTGGAGAAGGACCAGTTGACTGTGGAGAAGGACCAGTTGACTGTGGAGAAGGACCAGTTGACTGTGGAGAAGGACCAGTTGACTGTGGAGAAGGACCAGTTGACTGTGGAGAAGATGCAACTCGAGGCTGACTTGCAGAGGCAAAGTCTGAACGCTGGGGACGAGAGGGATGCTGTCAAACAGGAGAACGAGTGTCTCCAGCGTACGCTACAGAGCCTGACGGAGAACTACGAGGCTGTTCAGGCTGCGTTTGAGAGTGCGGCCCGGCAGAGCGAGGACCAGGCCAGAGAGAGGATTGGAAAGTTTGAGAGGGAACAAACAGAGCTCCACCAGAGACTGAGCGGACTGCAGGGTGAACTGGCCCTGTTCAAGGAGCAGTATAACAGCCTGATGACACAGGTAAATCAGAAAGAGGGAGAACTAATAGTGTATGTAATTTGGGGAATACTTTTTTACCAGGCAGGTCACATTCTTATTTACAATGATGGCCTGTATTGTATAGGTCCTTGGGAGTCAAATGTGTTTAGTAAATTTAAATATATTATAATTATTATGACAGGCAAATCATCAGCAGTCCCTCATAGAGCAGCTTCAGACCAAGAGAAACCAGAAGGTCTGTACCGGAGCGGCGAACGGACCGACTTCCAGACAGACGTCAGGCTCCTTCGTCAACGTCAGCATACCCCTAAAAGACAATACTGAGGAGATGAAACCCAAAGGTTTGTAGATGATATGTTAAGACATTGAATTTATAGTAGCTATGCTTTCCATTTACACAGATCTTGATGTACATGTTAAAATAATAATATACGCTTTTATACAAAGTGACTTACAGGAAATGCTATGGGGGGGGTCACAGTGATTTACTTTATTTAATTGATCTCATCAGCTGCTGAGCAATCGGATGACCTCCACAACTCTGAGGTACCTCTACAGCCAGGGAATGACGGCAGTGATGAGCCATCTGAGGAGTTCAGTGACTGCATGGGTGAAGTCCCTGTAGAGCAGCAGAAAGCCCTCAGTGAAAGCCTAGATAATGATGATATGGCCCTCAGCGGTGAACATCCAGCAGTCTCTAGAACTCCCCCTGACCAGGACCAGCTGAACCGGAGCAGGGAGGCAGTCAGAAAGCTAGAGGAGGAGCTACAGACCCTCCACTCCCAGCTTGACCTCGCTACCTCTGAGATGACCCTCAGGAAGGAGCTGTGCTCCGAGCTGGAGGTCAAAGTTGAAGGCTTAGAGGTGAAGGTCCAACAGATGGAGGAGGAGAGGTGTGGTGCTGCGGAGAAGATTAGCGCTGCCCTGGTGGAGAGACGGACGCTAGGTTAGTTTTAAACTAAAAACAATCTCTTCAAAGGACACCTTTTGTTGAACCCCACTAATATAAAAAAAACTAAGCCTAACCCATACTGTTGTACATGTCTTTTGATTTAACACTTACTAGCACTGCTTTGGCTTAGTTGCTTTTATGTGGAAGGTTTCTACTCTCAATAATATTTCTACTCTCAATAATAGTGGTTGGTGATTGTCCTACCTACCTTAGTTTAATGCAGTAATTGCAAGTCCCTCTGGGTAAGACCATCTGCTAAATGACCAATATGTCAAAAGGGTTGATGTTTCAATATTCTGTCCTGTGTATTATGTTTACTCTGATGGGAGTTTTAATGATGACAATAAAATGCCTTTATTATCAGGTGATCAGTTCTCAGAGCTGACAGAGGAGGCAGAGTCCCTGAGACTGGCGCTGCAGACCTCCAAATTTCAGCTTTCGGATGTCATGGAGATGCTGGAGACACTGGAGATGGCCAAAGGTAAGGACCAGAAACCCAAAATGTGGAACTCTGGAAATTACAAATTCTATGATCTAATTTATGCATCATTTTTAATAATGCTGGCATCTAATTGGTTTCATTTTAGTCCTTTGGGCAAATGTATAGAAAGTGAAAAGCTTTTTATTTTATGAATTAAGATTTTATGATTCTTCCATCCTGAAGGTGGTTGGGGCGAGAAGTTCTTCCAGGTGGAGAGCGAGTTGAAGAGGGTTCGTTCTGAGAAGGCCAATCTGGAGAAACATATCCTCTCCATGGAGGCTGATCTGGAGTGCCTGACAGAGCAGAAAGTCAAGCTGGAGGGAGAGACTGAGGCGAGCCGCAGGGCTAAAGCTAACCTGGACCAGCAGCTGGCCACCCTCACCTCCGAGAGTGGACAACTCAGACAGGAGCTAGTGTCCTGCACCGAGGATCGGGAGGAGCTGGAACAGTCAGTGTCCCAGTGGAGGGATAAGGCAGAGAGTCTGGAGAAGACAAACGTGGATACTAGAGAGGTTATTAAGATCTTAGAGGAAGATATCAGAAACGTGAAGAGAGATTCTGATGTGGCGTCTGCTAACCTGGAGAGTCTTCAGAGGGAGAGAGGTCAGCTGGTGCTGCAGTGTCAGATGCTAGAGAAGACCATCACTCTCCAGAGCGGGGAGAAGGATGACCTGATTAGCCAACTGAACAGCTTCAAAGATAACCAGAGCTCTGCGAGCAGAGACACTGAGTCCATGGCCTCTAAGATACAGTCTCTGGAAGGGGAGATCTCTAGACTAGCCCAGTCTCTCGAGTCTTCTCTGCTGGAGAAGGGAGAGATCGCCTCACGCCTCAACTCTACCCAGGAGGAGGTGGCCCAGATGAGGTCGGGCATCGAGAGGCTTCAGGTCCGCATAGAATCCGACGAGAGGAAAAAGAAACACATGAGCGAACTGTTGAAGGCTTCCCAGAGGAAAGCTGATGCTCTCCAGGACCAGATAGACAAACAGGAGAGGGAGGGGGAGGAGGCTGACCAAAATCTAGAGGAGGCTGTGCTTCAGGCTGAGACGGCCATGGCCCAACTGGAAGAGTTGGAGGAAGAGAAGAAGGAACTGACCAGGAAGATTGAAGAGACTACTGTTGAACTGGAAAGCCTGAAAAATGAGAAGGAGAGGCTTGAGGGAGCGCTCTCCCTGAAGAATGCAGAGATTGAGGAGATGAAGGCAGCGAACCGAGCTGCCACTGAGGAGCTAGAGAGAGGGCTGAGAGAGACAGAGGAGAAACAGGGGGCAGTGGTGAAAGAGTTACAGGCCCAGCTTGGCTCTGTGAGCTCTGAGCTGCAGACATGCAGAGAAGACCTGGGGGGAGAGAAGGAGAGGATGCTGTCTCTAGTGGAGCAGTGGGAAACTGAGGGGGAGAGGCTAAAGAAAGAGGTGGAGCGACTGCAGGCTTTGGCGGTCGAGTGGGAAAAGGAGAGGGAGATGCTGGCTCTGAGACTGCAGGAGGACCTGGAGGCGCAGCAGAGAGAGATGGAGAACATCAGAGATAACAACTACACCCTGCAGCAAGAGATGGAGAAGCTGCAGGCGCTGCTGTCTGAGTGGGAGCAGAAAGAACAGGCTCAGTCTGCAGAGAGACTAGAACTACAGAAACAGGCAGAAAGCTACAAGGTCAGTGGTTTTATTTAGTCCTATTGATGTAGTCTGTATTTGGGGTTTTCATTCATCCATACCAGACAGGAATGATCTTGGTACTTTTAGTCCTTTTCAACCATGGTTAACGTGTTGGAAACAGGTGTTACATAGAGATGTGTTCACCTGTGCTAGTCTTCTGGTTCAGCAATGCAGTGTCAGTCACGGTATGTATGTTTGGTCTTTTTTCTAACACACTACTGACTCCTCCCTAGTTATCCCTGGAGGAGGTTACCTCAGAGAAGGCGGTGCTGAAGGCACAGCAGGAGGAGGAGGTGGCAGCCCTTAGGGGTGAGCTAACCTCTGAGAAGGATGTGCTGAGGGGGCAGTTGGCGGCAGCGGAGGAGGAGATCGGAGGTCAGCTGTCAGAGCTGAGCAGCCTGAGAACCAGAATGGAGGAGCTCAGCTCTACCATCACACAGCAGGACAGCAGCAAACAGGTATACAGCACTTGTCACATTGTGTTGCTTTACGGCCTGGAATTTCAATGCGTTAAATTAGGGGTGAAAACCACTTAAAATATCTGTAAGTGATTACTATGGTGACTAATATTATTTATCTCTGTCCTGTCTGGAGGTATCTGAGCTGAGCTCCAGAGTGACCCGTCTGTCTAAGGAGAGGGACTCAGCCCTCAGTAAGATGAACCTGTGGATGAACTCCTGTAAACAGCTGGAGAAGGAGAGGGAGGCTCTTGTGCTGGAGACCCAGCAACTACGGGCCAGCCAGACTCCAGGTACCATTATCCACTACATTCCGAACAATGATGATTCAAATATCATTGCTATATAGTAGGGGCCCCAAAATGTAATCCTGGCGAACACCACACAAATACTTAAATTATTTGAAACAACTTCAGATTATGATGTTCCACAGTTTTAATTGACAGGGACAATGCACAATCATATGTTCTGTAAACGTTGCTAAAACAAAAAAAAACATTTAATGTAAAATCTCCCTGTCGTTCCAGCTGGTGAAGGGATGAGTGAGGAGGTGCAGAAGAGGAGCGTTGAGGTGCAGACTGAAATCAAAGAGTTGAAGAAAGCTCTAGAGGTGAGGAGTGAGGAGGTGCAGGAGCTCAGCAAGTCTCTAGAAGAGAGGAGCAGGGAGTTGGAGGTGCAGAAGAGGAGCAGTGAGGCTGAATTGGAGGAGCTCACTGAAGCCTTGGAGGAGAGGAGCAAGGAGGCGGATGAGAGCATGGATAAATACTGCAGCCTGATGGTCCGTGTCCACAAGCTGGAGGAGACCAACGACACGCTGAAAACACGCCTGGAGCGCCTTGTCACGCAGACCTCTAACAGCGCTAGCAACACGGCTAACAGCGCTAGCAACACGGCTAACAGCGCTAGCAACACGGCTAACAGCGCTAGCAACACGGCTAACAGCGCTAGCAACACGGCTAACAGCGCTAGCAACAAAACACACAGGCGAAAATCAGGCAGGAGGTCAGCCGCCAGGGCACAGGAAGCACTCATACCTTCGGCTCCCGCGGAGGAAGACTCTGAGAACACGGTGCCTGCTGGTCAGGGTCAGGGGTCTTTGGGGAAGAGGGGTTGTGGTGCGCTAGCAGCTAGCGACAACAGCAACACTCCATTTAAAGCCCAGGAGGCCCTGCTGAACACTGCCAAGAGGATCAAAGCAACTGCAACAACGCCTAAACCAGGAAGTAGACAGGAAGAGGAGGAGTTTAGGCCAGAGGGACTTCCTGAGCTGGTGCAGAGAGGTGAGACCTGGGAACATAGTGGATGGATGATGGATTCCAACAAGAACTTGGTTCTTATTGAAGCATAATAACCTGAGCTACTACTATCAGCCTCATGTAACATTTGTCTCGCTCATGTCTCTCTCAGGGTTTGCTGATATCCCTCTAGGAGAGGCCAGTCCCTTCATCATGAGGAGAACTGCAGTGCAGCGCTGTAGCCCTCGTCTGGCCGCTGCACGACACACTGCCACCACCCCCTTGGCAACCGCCCAACACAAGGTGAGGTTTTTTTTTTACACACACACACACACACAGAGCACTTGCAGATTGTCACATGCAGCCAGAAACACACTCCCACACTGCACACGAGACACACACCCACAGAGGGCAGCAGAGTCCAGAAGGTGAGCCACACACTGTAGTTAAATTACACTGAGTGTGATTGGCCAGCAGAGAGTGATATAAACCATGTGCCATGGGAGAGATGGAGGGTAGGGCAGACTGTCATTAAAATAATGTGTGAGATGGAGATGGTTGTATTCATTAAGTCAGCCTAACCTGGGTCACATCTGCAATGGGGACCCTCGTTTCTCGGCTTAGAAAATCACTCCTGTCTACTGCTCGCTGGAGACCTGATAACCTACACATTCACTCACACACTCAAGTCAGTAGCTAGGTTTCCATCCAATTAGCGACAGATTTTCATGCAAATATTCTAAAATCTGTATAAAACAAAATGCACATTTCCCCACCAGAGATGTTTCCATCAAATTGACTTGTTGCAGATAAAAGGCTGTGCATTATGACGTAAATGCAATTAAATGACCATGTACCGAATAAAACATTGTTACATGGGTTTCTATCGCATTTGAACTCTACTGATGGTTTTGTCACAAAACAATTTGCGTTGTATAGCGAATGTACCCACTCTGGTCTCTAGCCAACGGTTTACAGATACAGTGTGGGTACGGCTGCCTACATAATGAGGTTAAAGATAAGAGGGGGATTATTAGTCAAATGGCAGACATGCATCGATCATGTAGCCAGAATAAGAAAGGAGCATCACTTTAATCACCCTGTGAAGTTCATCATATATTATTTAATTTGTAGCCTAACTACATGCTTTCTCCAGTCACCGTAGTCAGCGGACCACACAACATATTGCCATTTCTCGCGTAATTACAGGCACAGAAAGATGTAACCATGCCAAATGAACAAATTGTCTGCATTTATAGTATTGTGCCAGCATTTCCTGTTTCCATCAGCCCGGTCGTGACCCCCCCCCCCCCCCCCAAAACATTAGGGACACGCCTGCCCCTCTCTAGGGCACATTCAGGAGTAGCACTGAAAGAACACCCTCACCTTAATTGGGGAGGACGGGCTCGTGGTAATGGCTGTAGTGGAATGGTATCAAACACATGGTTTCCATTCCATTTGCTCCGTTCCAGCCATTATGAGCCGTCCTTCCCTCAGCAGCCTCGACTACTGCAGAGGGACTTTGTTATATAACTAGCTCGACATACCGCCAAGTACCTTTAGAAGCCGGAGGGGTGGACCCTTTAACTTCAGGAAGACTGAGAGAGTCCACTCATGTCTCTGTCCATAACATGACCATTAACCCTTTCCTCTCCTAGAGCCCTGTCGGCATGGCAATTCTGTCTGACAGCCCTGGTGGAAAAGGCCTGTGTGTTAGTCCCGCCCCCAGCGGCGAGGAGAGGCGTGACCGTCGGTCCCTGAGCACGAGGAAGACTCCGGAACAGAGGGAGAAACGCAGAGAGGCCATGAGGACATCATCACGCCAAGAGGAGAACTGCCAAGTGCAGTAACATAGCAACTAACTAACCTGTACAATACCTACCAGCAGTAGTTGCCAGTAACACCCTAGCCCAAACCAATGCGATGACAGAATACTGGTACATACTGGTGTCTGAAATAGCAGACCTGTAAACTGCATTACTACTGTCTGTTCTGTGTGGTACAGTAGTACAGATCCTCTAATGGCCGCTGTAGATGTTAAATGTTTTGTTCTGAACCTGTTATATATTTTATTTTCTCCTTATTTACTACTACCACTAATAGCACAACAAGAGACTTCTGTATTTTTAAAAAATATATTTTTATAGGCCTGTTTTTCCAGACCCAAATTTAATCCTACTTGACTAGAAAGCATGCTTGAAGAATCTCCATGACATTTGAAATTACTTTTAAATGCAGGAATAAGCTTTGATGTGTGTCTGGGGAAACCAGCCAATAAAGTTGTGAGATTCACTCCAATACCTAGTTCTGTTCCTTTACTGGTCTTTTGTGCCGATAATGAGTAATTCCACTTCCCTCCAGCTCATTGGTTGTTCATATTGATATAACTGCTATTTACTAAACATTGTGATCACCAGGAGTTGCAGCGATGGGACAAGACTGTAACTACCAATTGTATATGACGAAATTGGGGAGAAAAAGGGGTAAAATAAAATATTTTAAAATATATACACTTAACAAAAATATAAATGCAACATGTAAAGTGTTTTATGTATTACAGTGTAGGCTAATCCAAGTGTAGGCTATGACACAATGTTTTATGTATTACAGTGTAGGCTAATCCAAGTGTAGGCTACAACATGTTTTATGTATTACAGTGTAGGCTAATCCAAGTGTAGGCTATGACACAGGACTTGTCCATGGTGCTGTCATTCAAGGTCCTGTTCGTAATGAAGCACAGGAAGGTTGCATTTTGGTTTCTGCTCAGATGGATGAAGCCAGCACTGAACCACGGCTACACACCTACCACAGATCTGACTTGCAGTGGTGTAGTGCTGTTTTATTTAGATGAGGGAGTGCAAAAAAAAAAGTAAATGATGTCATCATTTCCTCAAAGTTTGTACCGACAGATGTAGCCTATTAAATAGCCTATCACTACAGGGATCTCCAACCCTGTTCCTGGAAAGCTACCATCCTGTAGGTTTTCATTCCAACCCGTATCTAGTCCACCTGAATCTAATAATTAGCTGGTTTAGAAAATGTATGTGGTTAGTTGAGTTCCCTATTCTAAAACATGCATATAATGCCTCCTCCAATTGCAAGGTCTGCCTATGACCACACACATTGTCTCAACAAAATGTTCTGTTTTTAATACCCTCAAAAAAGTTAGGCTTACCTATAGGCCATCATCACTGTCAATCTTGAATTATAATTATTCAACTACGGGGGGGGCATCAATGTGAATTCACATTTCCTATTGCCCACCCTAAATATCCCAAGCAGGGCTACAGCAGGCTATTGGGCTTTACGGTGGCCACTCTGGTTTGGGTGTCCTTGGCAGAACAGTGTCGCTGTAACCAAGTGGTCACATATCGTTCCGGGTTCCACTGCACAACAGCAGGTCTGTGGAGTTTTATGAACATGAAGGCAGACGCGTGAAATATACATATTTTTTAAACGTCCTGATGTTTGTCAAGCCTCCAATGGGCCTCTGCAGTGCACACACGTGGGCCTACAGTTCTTCGTCAATCGCCAGAGAGAAGACGGGGAAGAAACCACCATTAGTCTACATATATATTTATTTGTAATTCTGCCGTTGTCATGGAATTCTTGTGGTGATTAAATATAATTTATTTAGAATTGATCAAAATAAATGTTCCTTGTATTTTCAAATTGAAATAAGTGCGGTTCCCACAGCACTACACATGCTTACTTGTGAGGCGAAGGCAGCCGCACTGTGCTATTTCATCAATAAAAATGGCAGCACCCTCACCCCCAAACTACTTCCAGCAGCTTTGAACCCGGTGTCCGGTCTGAACAGAACTAGCCTTGGGTTATTTTCTACTAGCCTGTTGTTTAAATTCTAGCCTCAGGCTAGCAGGCTAGCTTAATATCCATTTTATATCCCCCTCTGTTGTTGTTCTCTCTGTCCACTGGATTAGACCTTAACTTGATTAGTTATACTGTAAATGGGGTTGGCTGTGCTGAAAACATCTATTTTAGCCTTGTGTGTGTGTGTCCTTCTCCATTCAACCTGGAGTGTCTTCACATGTATTACGAAAAGCTGTATTCAGAGGGTTTATTCAAGTATTTGGTCCTATTGTTTAATAATTCCCTCAAGTCAATGTATTGATCCCTTAGCCTCCTTAGCTTTTTGTAAACAGAACTACTGCTATATAAGCAGAATTAGATTAATTAACCTCTAAAGGATCGTGTCGCGCCCTCGGGACGGTTGAGCTAACGTACACTAATGTGATTAGCATGACGTTGTAAGTAACAAGAACATTTCCCAGGACATAGACTTATCTTATATGGGCAGAAAGCTTAAACTATTGTTAATCTAACTGCACTGTCCAATTTACAGTAGCTATTACAGTGAAAGAATACCATGCTATTGTTTGAGGAGAGTGCAGTGTTGTACTTGAAAATGTATCAATAAACCAATAGGCACATTTGGGCAGACCTGATACAACATTTTGAACAGTAATGCAATTGGATCAGTCTAAAACTTTATATTATCTTTAACCAGATCTAATGTCTTATATTCTCCTACATTAATTTCACATTTCCACAAACCTCAAAGTGTTTCCTTTCAAATTGTATCAAGAATATGCATATCCTTGCTTCAGGTCCTGAGCTACAGGCATTTTAGGTAAAAACGTTTAAAAAGCGTCCGATCCTTAAGAGGTTAATTGATTGATACAGTGGGGAGAACAAGTATTTGATACACTGCCGATTTTGCAGGTTTTCCTACTTACAAAGCATGTAGAGGTCTGTAATTTTTATCATAGGTACACTTCAACTGTGAGAGACGGAATCTAAAACAAAAATCCAGAAAATCACGTATGATTTTTAAATAATTAATTTGCATTTTATTGCATGACATAAGTATTTGATCACCTACCAACCAGTAAGAATTCCGGCTCTCACAGACCTGCTAGTTTTTCTTTAAGAAGCCCTCCTGTTCTCCACTCATTACCTGTATTAACTGCACCTGTTTGAACTCGTTACCTGTATAAAAGACACCTGTCCACACACTCAATCAAACAGACTCCAACCTCTCCACAATGGCCAAGACCAGAGAGCTGTGTAAGGACATCAGGGATAAAATTATAGACCTGCACAAGGCTGGGATGGGCTACAGGACAATAGGCAAGCAGCTTGGTGAGAAGGCAACAACTGTTGGCGCAATTATTAGAAAATGGAAGAAGTTCAAGATGACGGTCAATCTCCCTCTGTCTGGGGCACCATGCAAGATCTCACCTCGTGGGGCATCAATGATCGTGAGGAAGGTGAGGGATCAGCCCAGAACTACATGGCAGGACCTGGTCAATGACCTGAAGAGAGCTGGGACCACAGTCTCAAAGAAAACCATTAGTAACACACTGTGCTGTCATGGATTAAAATCCTGCAGCGCACGCAAGGTCCCCCTGCTCAAGCCAGCGCATGTCCAGGCCCGTCTGAAGTTTGCCAATGACCATCTGGATGATCCAGAGGAGGAATGGGAGAAGGTCATGTGGTCTGATGAGACAAAAATAGAGCTTTTTGGTCTAAACTCCACTCGCCGTGTTTGGAGGAAGAAGAAGGATGAGTACAACCCCAAGAACACCATCCCAACCGTGAAGCATGGAGGTGGAAACATCATTCTTTGGGGATGCTTTTCTGCAAAGGAGACCGGACGACTGCACCGTATTGAGGGGAGGATGGATGGGGCCATGTATCGCGAGATCTTGGCCAACAACCTCCTTCCCTCAGTAAGAGCATTGAAGATGGGTCGTGGCTGGGTCTTCCAGCATGACAACGACCCGAAACACACAGCCAGGGCAACTAAGGAGTGGCTCCGTAAGAAGCATCTCAAGGTCCTGGAGGGGCTTAGCCAGTCTCCAGACCTGAACCCAATAGAAAATCTTTGGAGGGAGCTGAAAGTCCGTATTGCCAAGCGACAGCCCCGAAACCTGAAGGATCTGGATGGAGGAGTGGGCCAAAATCCCTGCTGCAGTGTGGGCAAACCTGGTCAAGAACTACAGGAAACATATGATCTCTGTAATTGCAAACAAAGGTTTCTCTACCAAATATTAAGTTCTGCTTTTCTGATGTATCAAATACTTATGTCATGCAATAAAATGCAAATTAGTTACTTAAAAATCATACAATGTGATTTTCTGGATGTTTGTTTTAGATTCCGTCACTCACAGTTGAAGAGTACCACTTACAAACTACATGCTTTGTAAGTGGGAAAACCTGCAAAATCGTCAGTGTATCAAATACTTGTTCTCCCCACTGTAGCTGTTTGACTATACCTCACAATAGAAAGGCTGTCACTATAACTGAAGTCGTATGGTTCACCATTGACCCAGATCCTGCAATATGTGTTCTCAGGATACAATCTAGGCTTATTAACAGTCACAAAAACAAGTGGAGAGCCCTGGCCATAGCATTCGCCAAAGGAAGGAAGGGCTATACTAAATATACATGACTGGAGTAATGTTCTGCTCAAAATAGCCAAACTGGAAAGAGTCATCTATCAAAACATTTAAAAAAATATGAATATATGTGGAGGTCTTTCATAGAATAGATGGCCTAGAAAACTCTCTTATTTCATGAAATGTTCCCTAATGTCATGAGCTCAAACAATTCCTCAAGCTTAGCCATTCCTTTATTTTTTATTGTATGTTTTATTCAACATTTATATTTGCATTTCTGTTATTTTTTGTTTATTGTTCAGAACTCTTGAAATAATGTCAACACCAAGATCATATAACATGTACGTAATTCAAGAATGCCTACATAGTATGTTTCATATACACTATATATACAAAAGTATGTGGACACCCCTTCAAATAAGTGGATTCAGCTATTTCAGCCACACCCGTAGCTGACAGGTGTATAAAATCGAGCACACAACCATGCAATCTCCATAGACAAACATTGACAGTAGAATGGCCTTCCTAAAGTGCTCAGTGACTTTCACTGTGGCACCGTAATAGGATGCCACCTTTCCAACAAGTCAGTTCGTCAAATTTCTGCCCTGCTAGAGCTGACCCGGTCAACTGTAAGTGCTGTTATTGTGAAGTGGAAGCCTCTAGGAGCAAGAAATACTCAGCCAGGAAGTGGTAGGCTACACAAGCTCACCAAACGGGACCGGCAAGGGCTGAAGCGCGTAGCGTGTAAAAATCGTCTTTCCTTGGTTGCGACACTCACTACCAAGTTCCAAATTGCCTCTGGAAGCAACGTCAGCACAAGAACTGTTCATCGAGAGCTTCATGAGATGGGTATCCATGGCTGAGCAGCCGCACACAAGTGTAAGATCACCATGCGCAATGCCAAGCGTCAATTGGAGTGGTGTAAAGCTTACCCTATTGGACTCTGGAGCAGTGCAAACGCGTTCTCTGGAGTGATGAATCAAGCTTCACCATCTGGCAGTCTGACGGATGAATCTGGGTTTGGCGTATGCCAGAAGAACGCTACCTGCCCGAATGCATAGTGCCAACTGTAAAGTTTGGTGGAGGAGGAATAATGGTCTGGAGCTGTTTTCCATGGTTCGGGCTAGTTCCAGTGAAGGGAAATCTTAAAGCTACAGCATACAATGACATTCTAGATGGTTATGTGATTCCAACTTTGTGGCAACAGTTTCGGGAATGTCCTTTCCTGTTTCAGCATGACAATGCCCCCGTGCACAAAGCAAGGTCCATATAGAATTGGTTTGTCAAGATCGGTTTAGAAGAACTTGACTGGCCAGCACAGAGCCTTGACCTCAACACCATCGAGCAGCTTTGGGATGAATTGGAACACTGACTCTGAGCCAGGCCTAATCTCCCAACATCAGTGCCCAACCTCAGTAATGCTCTTGTGTCTGAATGGAAGCAAGTTCTTGCAGCAATGTTCCAACTTCTATTAGAAAGCCTTCCCAGAAGAGTGGATGCTGTTATAGCAGCAAAGGGGGGACCAACTCCATATTAATGGCCATGATTTTGGAATGAATGTGTTCTACGATCAGGTGTCCACATACTTTTGGTCATGTAGTGGATGTATTAACACGTGGCAAAATGCACAACAATATGTAAGAACAACAATCTATAATGTCAATTGTCCATGTATTGTCTTACTGTTGTTGTCAAATATCAGCGAATGGAAAAATTGCAATCTTTGTGTAAATGATATATATTTTTTAAGACAATCATGGTACCAATAATTGCTTCTGATACACCACATGTGTGTCCTTGAACCGATTATTTCCTTGTACCTATTATTTTAAATCACATACACACACACTGAGAGCTGATATACAGAGCTGTCTCTTGGAGAGCCATGCAGTACTGTCCATGTTGCTGATCCTGTCTGTGGAAGTCAGCAGTAAAAACTGAGCCAGTAACAACTGGGCGTGGGAGATGCGCTGGCACAGGATATGATGCGCTAGCTCGGCCGAGCAATGTTTTGACTGGCACTGAGATGGGTGTGTGAGTGGTGGGAATTGTGAGTTTTGACTGCCGCTGACACAAGTGTGTGTATGTTCTTTTGTTATGACTGATGTGCATGTGTCTGCGGTGTCTGTGTATGCATGAGCTGCTCTATTTTCTCCCCGGCAACGCTGTCTAAGCAACCGTCACCGAGGACAACGGCAGGAAGTTGAGACTGGTGAACGAGGGATAGAGGGAGGAGAGGGGGGAACCAGGGATGCTGAAGGATGTTGCTGTACTGGGAGAGCAGGTCCGAGGACCCCTGCACTGTACTGGGAGAGCAGGCCCGAGGACCCCTGCACTGTACTGGGAGAGCAGGCCCGAGGACCCCTGCACTGTACTGGGAGAACAGGCCCGAGGACCCCTGCACTGTATTGGGAGAGCAGGTCCGAGGACCCCTGCACTGTACTGGGAGAGCAGGTCCGAGGACCCCTGCACTGTACTGGGAGAGCAGGCCCGAGGACCCCTGCACTGTACTGGGAGAGCAGGCCCGAGGACCCCTGCACTGTACTGGGAGAACAGGCCCGAGGACCCCTGCACTGTACTGGGAGAGCAGGTCCGAGGACCCCTGCACTGTACTGGGAGAGCAGGCCCGAGGACCCCTGCACTGTACTGAGTCAAGGAGTTAGAGGGACGTGTTTTGCCAGATTAAAAGGGGATATCTAGTCTGGTCTGGTCCCATATGTATGTGCTTTAGCCAACTCCCTTGACACATTCTGTCTTGAGTGTCTCTGTCCTTCCGTTTCTCTATCTCTCTTTCTCTAATTATGTCCTTCAGCCGAGCCAAACAGAATGGTGAACTTAAAACAATACATAATTTCCTCTCTCACAGGAAGGAACCTCCAGTCTGAGTGCTCCATAGAGAAAGATAGAGGCTTCTAGTGGCCAAAAGACCATATTAGCATGGGCAGCACCATTGAGGGCTTCCACCATTTGAATGTAGTCAACACAGCCCGTATTTTAAGTGTTTTTAAAATCCCTTATGGGACAAATTTCTGGTGTAAAAATTATTGGAACCATTTCCCTGTTTGACTGCTAGGTTTTATGGGTATTATGACATCTCCTCTATGGCGCTGCCCATGCTGTCACAGACGCTATAATGGCACAGATACAAAGATGAGTCCTCTATCTATCTCTATGGAGTGCTCTTACTGGTGGTCATCTAAATCAAATCTAATCAAATTTTATTGGTCACATACACGTGGTTAGCAGATGTTACTGCAGGTGTAGCTAAATGTATAGAGTACAATACAGTATATACTGTACATATGAGATGGGTGATTCAATATGTACACACAGATTGAGTGACTAAGATACCGTAGAATAGTGTAGAGTGCAGTTTATACATAGAGATGAGTGATGCAGATACGGATACATCATTAAAGTGGCAAGTGTTCTATTCCTTAAAGTGGCCAGTGATTTCTAATCAGTGTCTATAGGCAGCCACCTCTGGTGTGTTAGTGATGGCTGTTTAGCAGTCTGATGGCCTTGAGATAGAAGCTATTTTTCAGTCTCTCAGTCCCAGCTTTGATGTTCCTGTACTGACCTCGCCTTCTGGATGATAGCGGGGTGAACAGGCCGTGGCTCAGGTGGTTGAGGTCCTTGATGATCTTTTTGGCCTTCCTGTGACAACGGGTGCTGTAGGTGTCCAGGAGGGCGGGAAGTTTGCCCCCAGTAATATGTTCGGCAGACCGCACCACCCTCTGGGGAGCTTTGCGGTTATGGGCGACGCAGTTGCCGTACCAGGCGGTGATGCAGCCAGACTGGATGCTCTCAATTGTGCATCTGTAGAAGTTTGTGAGGGTTTTAGGTGATAAAGCCACATTCTTTAGCCTCCTGAGGTTGAAGAGGCACTGTCAGTTTTTCAGTGATGTGTACGCCGAGGAACTTGAAGCTTTCCACCTTCTCCACTGCAGTCCCATCGATGTGGATCGGGGGGTGTCCCTCTTGTACAATATTTGCACATTATTATTTGACAAATTCTTCAAGATCTGTCAAGTTTGTTGTTGATCATCGTTAGACAGCCATTTTCAAGTCTTGCCATAGATTTTCAAGCTGATTTTTGTCAAATCTGTAACCAGGCCACTCAGGCAGTAGTGGAAAAAGTAACCAATTGTCATATTCTACTGGAAGTCCCCCCAATAAAATACTACTTAAGTAAATGACTTGGTTTTAAATAAACTTAATTATCAAAAGTAAAAGTATAACGTTTTTTACAGATCGCCAGGCACACTCCAACACTCCAACAAATATAAATAGTAAAGTAAAGTACAGATACCCCTAAAAATGACTTGTAGTACTTTTAAGTATTTTTTACTTAAGTACTTTACACCCCTGCACTCAGGAACATTTAAGCATACCTATAACACGATGTAGCCACCACCATGCTTGAAAATATGAAGAGTGGTACTCAGTGATGTGTTGTGTTGGATTTGCCCCAAACATAATGCTTTGTAATCCGGACATTTCACTCTGTCATTTAGGTTAGTATTGTGGAGTAACTACAATGTTGTTGATCCATCCTCAGTTTTCTCCTATCACAGCCATTAAACTCTGTAACTGTTTTAAAGTCACCATTGGCCTCATGGTGAAATCCCTGAGCGGTTTCCTTCCTCTCCGGCAACTGACTTAGGAAGAACACCTGTATCTTTGTAGTGACTGGGTGTGTTGATACACCACCCAAACTGTAATTAATAACTTCACCATGCTCAAAGGAATATTCCATGTCTGCTTTTTGTTGTTTTATCCATCTACCAATAGGTGTCCTTCTTTGCGAGGCATTGGAAAACCTCCCTGGTCTTTGTGGTTGAATCTGTGTTTGAAATTCACTGCTCAACTGAGGGACCTTACATATAAATATATGTGTGTGGTACAGAGATGAGGTAGTCATTCAAAAATCAAATGCTATTATTGCACACAGAGTCCATGCAACTTATTATGTAACTTGTTAAGCACATTTTTACTCCAGAACTTATTTAGGCTTGCCATAACAAAGGGGTTGAATACTTATTGACATTTCAGCTTTCTCTCTTTTTTAAAAAAATGTGAGAAGAGCCAAGGGGTGTGAATATTTTCTGAAGGCACTGTGTTGCAATGGTGACCGTAAACCGGTCATTAACATATCTATGCGAGTAGACTACTGATTGGCCAGCTCATCCTCCTCAGGATGAAGACATCATCCTCTATGAGGAAAAAGCAAACATTAAATAGTGTGTTGAGATACAAGTTTGAGGTGGGGTTTATGTGTTTTTTTTTTTCTTCTCCCATTTATGCTTTGGCCACAAAAAAATAGTATAGGATGAGTCAATTACATAAGTTAACATATTAACTTTTAAAAGTGAGATTTTCACTCAACAGTTATTTTAAAACTCTCAGCCTCATGGGAAAATATGTAGAGTAGCAGGACATTTGCTTTTAAAATGCTAAATGTTCTCTCAGCCTCGTGGCAAAATATGAGAAACAGCATGAGATTAGCTATAATTCATCATTTTTGTGTAGAATAGCATGTGTAGGATAGCATTATAAAACGGCACATTTTCTCTCTGCCACATAGCAAAATGTGTTGAAATGCAGGAAGTTAGATGTTCCCCCCCCCCAAAAAAAGGAATGTGCATGCTTTAGCCCAGTGGGATATAACAGTCTTGTAGGGGGTAGATGACAAACCCAGTTGATCACACCAGACTTGTCCACTCTCTTCAGCTGAGCTGTTTCTCCTTCAGTTGCATCAGAACACACATCTGAATGTATGCATGACTCCATTCTGTGCGTACCAAAAGTATGATCTGAATCTCTGTGAAAGCCTAACACTTTAGGATCGTATTTTAGTCATGTTGGCAATAGAACAAGGGTTTAAATTATGCACACCTGACTCAGATTGTGATTTATAATAGTTTGTTTTTGGATTGTGTAAACAACAGTAGTTGTGTTATGGTGGGGATGCAGGGCTGTATTCCGAACAAAACAACTACTAGTGTGCTTGCTCTAGTTCCGTAATGGCACAGCTAGGAGAGATCAAAAAAGCACCTTATAGTTGAGAACTCATATTTGAGTCATAAAAGTGCATTGAAATTACTTAGGCATGTGGCCACTTGGAGACACCAGTTAGTCCTCTCACTCACACCATTGTTTTGTCTTATGTTGCACATAGCCCACATTTTCCAGGAATGTTCTTATCATGTTACTGAATGTATCCAGAGTATTTTCAGATTTCGTTATCAACAAATGCAGCAAAAAAGTACAGTAAATGTCAAATGCACATCAAATCAACAGTGTGATGCTTATATTCAGTCTTGTGTCAGTTGAACTGTTGTGTCCTCAACTTGTAAGTAGGCATTTCACGGTAAGGTCTACTACACCTGTTGTATTTGGCGCATGTGACAAATAAAATGTGATTTGATTGAATGACTTCAGGTCACACAGTAATCTATTCAGTTGTGGTCACATGTATAAGTCAAAATAACTTTTCTACAAAAAGATTTAGCAGCTGAGTGATTGTTATTGCAGTGATACCACTGTGGGAACTAGTTTGGTACAATAACATTCTCCGCTCTTTCACACTGCCACGCATATCTGTGCTGTCTGATGTGCAGGGTTGGGGTCAATTTAATTTAAATTCCAGTCTATTCAGAAAGTTACCAAATTCTAATTCAAAATGTTCCTCATTGAAAAGCATTGAAGATAATTGGAATTGAAATCTCAGTGTACTTCCTGAATTGACTGGAATTCAAATGGAATTTATCTCAACCCTGATGCTCTGTGTGACTCCGTGCCTGCCTGTGTGTGTGTGTGTGTGTGTAGAAGCTTGATGGAATAATAATATCCGTGGGCTGCTGTATCTGAGGCCTGGGACGGTAATATCTGTCTGCATACCGTCTGTCTGTCTGTCTGTCTGTATGTTGACTTTGTCCACCCAGTCCAGCTTACATAACATCACCTCACACTCCAAATGGCCTGTTCTGATTGGTCAACAAGGAGAGACAGTCTGTCCCAACCAGAGGCTTAGTCTGGGGTCTCTCTGCTCTCATCATCAGATTAAAGTGATAGTTCACCCCGAAACAAAATCCTGTCAGAACTTTTCAGAACCTCAAAAAATGGTCTAAAGTCCATATCCCATGCTATCTGTTGTGTAGATACTGTAACAGGAGAAATATGCAGGCCTCATAGCAATGAAGTAGAAAGATGGGTAGTCATCATCTGATTCCATGATATTCTGAGGGGAACTATTGTTGTAAAATTATAATGAAACAACCATGACATACTCATCTACGTGCTTCTACATCTGCATTGCTTGCTGTTTGGGGTTTTAGATTGGGTTTCTGTATAAGCACTCTGTGACATCTGCTGATGTAAAAAGGGCTTTATAAATACATTTGATTGACTGATTAAACATCAGTTCTGTTGTTGTAAGCACCAGTATGTTGTCTAATGAACACAACCACTGTTCAGTTGGACCACAAGTCATACCAATAGAAGTTATATGAGTGTTTTTGAATGAGGCAGTAAACAGAAGATGTGAGAATACTGTATATTTTCAAGTTATTAGATATATAAAAAAAGACAAAATCAGTTACATGGCGTATAGACTTGTTCTACAGACATTTTTCAGAATGAACGTTTATCTCTGGATGACAAAGTCTGGGCCCACAGTCTGGGCCCACAGTCAGAGATCCAACAGTATAGAATTGTCCCAAACAAACAAAGATGAACAATCATGAAAGACTTAACATATTTGGTGTTGTTTTGCAGAATACAGTCCATGCATGGAGTTAATAACAGTTCATAGATGTTAATTAATAGTAACCAGTAACCCATGTTAGAGTCAAAGCTAATGATACTGTAAAAATAGCCAGACACACATTTCATATGGGCTTGATTTACCTTGTCCGGCCCTAGCCCAATACTGGACCCAACTGGACCCAACTGGACCCAACTGGACCCAACTGGACCCAACTGGACCCAACGATCTAACTTTACTCCTTTATTTTATATTCCAAGGACCTTACATGTTCTGTTGAAAAGGCAAATTGGCTCTGGAGGCCAAAACAGCCAAATACTCTACCTAAACTTGAATCTATTCTCAATTGCGGTACCGTTCTAAAAATTATGAAGCCAGCTACTTTCATATCACGTTAACCCTAGAAAAGGTGTGTAGTAATTTAACCTTTCGGTTTTTTTTTTTCAAATTATTTCTCGCTGTTATGGAAAATTCTTTACTTATGTTTCCAAAACCATACAGCAATCGATTCATGTTAACGTTTAGAGCAAGCGACGGGGCCTCTTAACAAAACTCCTCCGGCCAGAAGATACTGTCGTCAATAGGCGCTAAAGTTAGTCAGCATCTATGAATGGGCTAGTCCAGCCCATTGGAACCAATGGGATAGTCCCAAGTGCAAACTCTGTGTGCTAGCCATGATAAATCAAATGCACCTCAAGTATTTGGAACAAAACAAATGCATATTGGACCCAGGCCTGACAGTAACACAGACAGAGAAAAGGCAAAGAGAGACAGACCAAGCCACTACTATGGCACTGCTGGGGACACAACATATCGTCAGGACCTGAATGACCTACACGTTCAGTTGTACTGCTCCCCAGGCTTGTAAGACCATGGCCGTGTCCCAAATCTATCTTGCCTACTACTTACTAAAATTACACACTGTGTACTAATACTAGTACTACAAAATATTTAGAACATACTGTTTAGTAAAAACGTATGCATTAAGCAACAAATAAAATACTACTCATCCATACTGAGAAGGCGTCATTTAATTCCTTGTTCTCTTCCGCAATAGCGTGCAGCGAATTCTACTTGATGAAAAGCCAAAATGAGTACTACATCCTGGCATGTAAAGCGTACTCAGTTTTCGAAATCTCACATACTATAAAACGTTCTATTTCCGCATACCCTAAAAGCCTACTGCAGTATTTAGAACGCAAGTATGGTTATACAGACACGACCCATGTTGTCACAGTCCTTTACTGTCCTCTACTCACTCCTCTACAGATGCACTTTTAATTTGACCCTGCTTCTCTCAGCAGGAAATGGGAATTATTATGTGGATTACAATTAATGGATTTTTTTTTTTGGGGGGGGGGTTGATACATTTTTTCGTTAGGGTAAATAAAGTCTGAAGTGGAAATTCCAAACTTTAGAAGCCTTGTTAAACCTTGAATGCACTACAATTAGAATTTCCTGCTGTGCAGGAACATTCTCTGCAACAACAGACCAATCAAATTAAAATAGCAGGTCTGTATATCTCTCTACTACATAAATAAATAATGGTGTTCAGTCAGAGATGGTAGCGCTCTCTGAAATGGTTGTTTTCGTGTCATGGATTTCACATATGGGCTCTGTTCCAATATCCACTTTAGCATCTAGCCTGACACTTATTGGGCTTGCATTCTAGGTGGGATGCAAGTGTGGATATTAGAATGTAGCCGTGGTTTGACACGGGTGCTAATGAGTACAACACAGCTCCATGGACCGCACGCTAGATGGGCAGCGCCATCGCTAGAAAAAGGACAGTTACAGTTTATCTCGCAATAACGACGATACGAAAGAGTTAGCTGTGAAAACGATACAATGTTGTAACTTTAAACACAGGCAGTTAAATAAAAGTGCATGTTGAATGGCAGGTGTACACGGGGTGTGAGAGAGAGAACCCTCAGGTGTGTGTGTGTGTGTGTGTGTGTGCGTGTGACGCTGAATGATTTGTGTTGGTGTGTTTATGGTACTATGGCCTGTAAAAAAACGCTGTCTCACCAGCTCTCTGTCCGTTTGTAAGGTTTCAAGTAACATTCAAAGTCAACTGGCCTGTGCATCCGTCTGCACACATACAACTAAATATAACAGAGTTCATCCCTGTACGGCCAACCCAGGACTCAAACCCACAACAACACTTATGCACTCAAGTCAACAGTGCTACTGACAGAGCAAGAAGCTCACTAGCTTGTTACTACGTGAGCGACAGCTGATTAGATCTCTGAGCGGGTGACGTCACTG
The DNA here is from genome assembly GCA_023634145.1 of Thymallus thymallus. Taxonomy (NCBI): domain Eukaryota; kingdom Metazoa; phylum Chordata; class Actinopteri; order Salmoniformes; family Salmonidae; genus Thymallus; species Thymallus thymallus. The sequence continues at coordinate 5,852,833 of CM042405.1, read as the reverse complement.
CACGATGGCTAGCTCTCACAATGCTAGTTCACATCGGCTAGGTCAACCCCTTCCTCCTCCTCCTCCTCCTCCTCCTCCTTAAATAGACAACTATGGTTTCAATCAAACATACTTTAGACTGAAAGTAAAAAGGTATGCTGTAAGATAAGATATCATATTGCTATGAAAGACAGGTAGTCATCATTGGATATGTTGAGACGTGTTGTGGCTGAGAGCTAGCTGAGACTTTACATCGAACAGACTGATAAACCATGTGGATCTACTTCCTCTACCTCCTTACAGAGGAGGACATGATATAGAGATCTGATTTTACAGTCTGAACACAGCAGGTATCTTAACAGTCAACTGTCACACCCTCATCTTAGTGGTAGCCTTGTGGTTAGAGAATTGAGCCAGTAACTGAACGGTTGCTATCCCAGAGCTGACTAGGTAATAAATCAGTTGTTTAACCCTAATTGCTCCAGGGTCTCTGTTGATTATGGCAGACCCTGGCTGTTACCACACTCTCTGAGGGTGCCTCAGGAAGATTTGGGATATGCAAAAAAACACATTACCAGTTATTGTACATTTGTACAATAGGACAAATATAAGCACCCACCAAATTATAATAATGTTTATCTCCTTCAGATTTGGCATTAGCTCTGAATACGACAACATGATGTTGAACAGAACTGTCAATTTAGGAAATGTGTTGGTTCATTGGTCCACATTAATGTTGTATATACTGTAGTAGGACTCCATTTTGATGGCAAATAATTGGTAACAGAGCCTTTTTTTAAATGTTAAAATGTCTGCTATGAAACAGTCCTAGTGGAGCAGAACCTCCATTTGCTGCTCCAAACTCCTAGCATCCCTAGAGCAGCCCAGAGGACTACATTTGCTGCTCCAAACTCCCAGCATCCCTAGAGCAGCCCAGAGGACTACATTTGCTGCTCCAAACTCCCAGCATCCCTAGAGCAGCCCAGATGACTATATTTGCTGCTCCAAACTCCCAGCATCCCTAGAGCAGCCCAGATGACTACATTTGCTGCTCCAAACTCCCAGCATCCCTAGAGCAGCCCAGAGGACTACATTTGCTGCTCCAAACTCCCAGCATCCCTAGAGCAGCCCAGATGACTATATTTGCTGCTCCAAACTCCCAGCATCCCTAGAGCAGCCCAGATGACTACATTTGCTGCTCCAAACTCCCAGCATCCCTAGAGCAGCCCAGAGGACTACATTTGCTGCCCCAAACTCCCAGCATCCCTAGAGCAGCCCAGAGGACTACAGTCACATAGTTTTACAGACAAACTGTCTTGTTGTTTAAAATGACAAGAGCGAGAGTTATGATTGAGAAGTGAAAGCATTGTCTGTTCATTCACATGTTGGTAGAAAAGGAATAAGGCACCGCTGTGGTTCCTTCAGTAGAAAAAAAAGCTGAGCGGTCCGGTTCAGTCAGGGAAAGGTTCCCTCTTGGAAGCCTTTAGAACCCCATAGAACCTAACCATTCTCTGATTCAAGGCATATAGACATCCTCACTAATATTTCTCATACATTGGCAACATAATAAATTGGATTATAAACTAGGCTATGTCCTAAATTATACCCTATTCCCTATACAGTGGACTGCTTTTGACCAGAACCCTATGAGGTTATGGCCAAAAGTAGAGCACTATACAGGGAATAGGGTGACAATTCAGATTTACTTCCCAAAAGTGACTCTTCTATTCAGATCCATTAAGATCTGTTCACAGTTCATAATTCATGTTGTTATCGGTTGTAGTTCATAAACAAAATGCTTCATAATCATTTACTCATATAGTTATATTGTTATATAGTCATCCACCTTGTGCTGAAAGATGGCTGCCATTGGTTGTTGTAACCAGGTGGGTGTGGCTTGTGCTGAAGCAGTTTCAGAGGTGAAAGGTTGTGACCTCTACTTGAGGTGTAATAGCAATGTCACCTCTCTTAGGGTCCATCCCCTGCCCGTTCAGGAACGGGCTTCCATTTTTGGTCATAGGCGTGGACACCGGCTCCCTCTCCCGATCCAGTTCATTGGTGAAGTTGACGGATATCTTCCTTTTGGGTGGGGTGAGCTCGGGGTCAGAGTTTAGACCCAGCTCGGACGACATTTTACTTTTGATTGATGCGGCTCGCTGGAACTTGTCGTAGACCTCGACGCTGAGGCGACGCCTAGTCTCCTTGAACTCTGCCGAGACGTTAGCCGTCCACTCTGCTGCATGAGCCCTGATCTCCCCTACCTAGAGGGAGAGAGATGAGGGAGAGGGTGGAGAGATGAGGGAGAAGGGGGAGAGGAGGAGGAGAGATGAGGGGGAGGGTGGAGAGGAGGGAGAGAGATGAGGGAGAGTGTGGAGAGGAGGGAGAGGGTGGTGAGGAGGAGGAGGAGGAGAGATGAGAAGGAAAGAAGATGGATGGGGGAGAGAGAGAGAGAGAGAGAGAGGAGGGCGAGAGAGAGATGCTGTGTGAGACTGTGCTGTATTCAGGATGTCACCCAAAAAAGATGGCGCTGTAGTGGATAGCGTCTGTTTTACGGGCTCCTGACCAATTTTGTGTTTTTTTATGCTGATCTTAACTTTTTTTTTACATAATGTCTCCGGCATCATTTCTTATGACCAAAAACGTCTTCTGGACATCAGAACAGCAATCACTAACCTCGATTTGGATGAAGATTTCTACTGACCAGGCCCTAATCACCGGGACTCCAAAGAGGAAACGACCGCGAAAAAAAGGCAGGCGAAGCGGCTTCCTAACGAGATTATGTCGGTGAACAAATAGGCCTCCATTGCCCTCTGTTCTGTTGGCGAATGTGCAGTCACTGGAGAACAAACTGAATGAACTCAGTTCAAGACTATCCTATCAACGGGACTTGAACTAGTGAATTTGGGTGTCAACTATCTACTGATCAAGAGGATTAATAGTTTCCTTGTTGACTACATCTAGAATGGTGAATACGGCAGTCCCTCAAGGTTGCGTACTTTTCCCAATACTGTTCACATTGTACACACTGTTTTTTTAAATATGCAGATGACACCGCTGTTGTGGGTTTCCTCCACCAAGACCAAGCCTCTCTTCAAGGTTTTGACAGAGAAACTGCAAAATTCATCCAGTGGTGTGCAGGTAACTTTCTTGAAATAAACGTTAAGAAAACAAAAGAGATGGAATTAGATTTTGAGACGGAACATAACTCCACTACCTCCTATGAAGATCAATGGAGAATCAGTCAATAGTCATTTTAATGTTGACCGACATATCTTACAAATGTTCTATAAATCTGTCCTGCAGAGTGTGCTGTCCTTTGGTCTGATTTGCGTGTTTGGAAACGAGCGAGTGCAAGACCAAACCAAGCTTCAGCACTTGATTAAGACGGCGGGAAGGATAACTGGTATAGATCAAGAATCAGCCACCAATCTGTACACAAACCTCAGATTTGGGGGCTCTTTTATTCCAACAGCCATTAGGCTGTATAATAAAACAGATAGATATGGGACTCTTTAATTCCAACAGCCATTAGGCTGTATAATAAAACAATCTATAAACAATACCCCATAATGACAAAGCGAAAACAGGTTTTTATATTTTTTTGCTAATTTATAAAAATAAAAAAAACAGAAATACCTTATTTATATAAGTATTCAGACACTTTGCTATGAGACTAGAAATCCTGTTTCCATTGATCATCCTTCAGATGTTTCTACAACTTGATTGGAGTCCACCTGTGGTAAATTCAATTGATTGGACATGATTTGGAAAGGCACACACTGGTCTATATACGCTCCCACAGTTGACAGTGCATGTCAGAGCAAAAACCAAGCCATGAGGTTGAAGGAATTGTCCATAGAGATCTGAGACAGGATTGTGTCGAGGCACAGATCTGGGGAAAGGTACCAAAAAATGTCTGCAGCATTGAAGGTCCCAAAGAACACAGTGGCCTCCATCATTCTTAAATGGAAGAAGTTTGGAACCACCCAGACTCTTCCTAGAGCTGCCCGGCCAAACTCAGCAATCGGGGGAAAAGGATCTTGGTCAGGGAGGTGACCAAGAACCAGATGGTCATTCTGACAGAGCTCTAGAGTTCCTCTGTGGAGATGGGAGAACCTTCCAGAAGGACAACCATCTCTGCAGCTCTCCATCATTCCTACAGTGAAGCATGGTGGTGGCAGTTTCATGCTGTGGGGATGTTTTTCAGCAGCAGGGACTGGGAGACTAGTCAGGGTCGAGGAAAAGATGAACGGATCAAAATACAGATAGATCCTTGATGAAAACCTGCTCCAGAGCGCTCAGGACCTCAGACTGGGGTGAAGGTTCACCTTCCAACAAGACAACGACCCTAAACACACAGCCAAGACAACACAGGAGTGGCTTCGGGACAAGTCACTGAATGTCCTTGAGTGGCCCAGCCAGAGCCCGGACTTGAACCCTATTGACCATCTCTGGAGAGACCTGCAGGCGCCTGGCCCGCCACAAGGAGTCGCTAGAGCGCGATGGGCTAAGTAAATCTCACCCGGCCAAACCCTCTCCTAACCCGGACGACGCTGGGCCAATTGTGCGCCGCCCTATTGGACTCCCGATCACGGCCGGTTGTGATACAGCCAGGGATCGAGCCCGGGTCTGTAGTGACGCCTCTACCACTGCGAGGAAGTGCCTTAGACTGCTGCGACACTCGGGAGGCCCTCTATTATTTCTAAAATTTTCTCTCTGCGTTGCTGGGAAGCGCTGCACACACACACCATTATCAAAACGGGTGATATCTTCTTTGGTTTAGTGCTTGTCAAACATAGAGGAGAGTTATTGATAAAGTATTGATTGATTGATATATTGATATACATTATATACTGTATGTAGTATAAGACACTCAGGGCGAACAAGACTTGAAAGACAAAGAAAAAGAGAGACTAGCAAGCTGCAGACAGGGCTGCACGGCTGAAAGAGAGACTAGCAAGCTGCAGACAGGGCTGCACGGCTGAAAGAGAGACTAGCAAGCTGCAGACAGAGCTGCACGGCTGAAAGAGAGACTAGCAAGCTGCAGACAGGGCTGCACGGCTGAAAGAGAGACTAGCAAGCTGCAGACAGAGCTGCACGGCTGAAAGAGAGACTAGCAAGCTGCAGACAGGGCTGCACGGCTGAAAGAGAGACTAGCAAGCTGCAGACAGGGCTGCACGGCTGAAAGAGAGACTAGCAAGCTGCAGACAGGGCTGACCGGCTGAAAGAACGTTTCAGGATAAAATGTAAATGTGATTGGCCTAATCAGATCTCTAGTGTAGTTCCTTTTTAGTGAGCTGCCGCAGGGGCTAGCTCTGACTGGCAGTTTAAACACAATTCTTCACATGTAAGGAGGAGAGGGGGATGGGAGGAATAGAAGGGATGGGGGAAGAGATGTAAGCAGGAGAGGAAAAGGAGGTGTGGGAGCGGTGGGTTGGGTGGTGTTTACTCAGAGAGCTGTTTGGGTTGGGTGGTGTTTACTCAGAGAGCTGTTTGGGTTGGGTGGTGTTCACTCAGAGAGCTGTTTGGGTTGGGTGGTGTTCACTCAGAGAGCTGTTTGGGTTGGGTGGTGTTCACTCAGAGAGTTGTTTAAGTGTAGAAGGTCTGAGTTATTATATTGTATTGTACAGTCACTGTTTGGGTTTGGGTGGTAACCATCAAACTCTGGAACAAACACACTGTATGGTCTATTCCATCACTGTTGTGTGTCATCACTGTTGCTTCTGTGGTTCTTAATGAGATCATAGGACCAGAGCCCATTAGACTGTATAGTGAGAGAGGAGAGGAGAGAGTGACACTCATTAACTTGATGCAGTCATTCTCACTTTCAATTTCAATTTCAATTCAATTCAATTTCAATTTAAGGGCTTTATTGGCATGGGAAACATATGTTAACATTGCCAAAGCAAGTGAAGTAGATAATAAACAAAAGTGAAATAAACAATAAACATGAACAGTAAACATTACACTCACAGAAGTTCCAAAAGAATAAAGAAATTTCAAATGTCATATTATGTGCAAATAAATAAACATAAATATGTGTTGTATTTACAATGGTGTTTGTTCTTCACTGGTTGCCCTATGGGAGTTTTCTAATCCTTTGTGATTCTGTGTAATCTGAGGGAAATATGTGTCTCTAATATAGTCATACATTTGGCAGGAGGTTAGGAAGTGCAGCTCAGTTTCCACCTCATTTTGTGGGCAGTGTGCACATAGCCTGTCTGCCTGTCTGCCTATGGCGACCTTTCTCAATAGCAAGGCTATGCTCACAGAGTATGTACATAGTCAAGTTTGGGTCAATCACAGTGGTCAAGTATTCTGCCACTGTGTACTCTGCCATACGTACCTCCTCTTTGGTCTTCTTAGAGATGACTCTGAGCCAGTCTCCTATCATGCTGAGAACAGCAGCGAAGTACGCCAGTCCCACCAGGATCCAGAACCACACCACAGGCTTGTAGTAATCCAGATACTCTATCTCTGAACCACCTGGATAGGACACACACACATTCATACACACAGAAACACGCACACACACAGAAACACACACACACACACACACACACACACACACACACACACACACACACACACACACACACACACACACACACACACACACACACACACACACACACACACACACACACACACACACACACACACACACACATACACACACATACACACACACACACACAAACACAACAGGAAATGTGAATTGTGTGGATTATAATTCATGGACATTTTTGTAGGGGTTGATACATTTTTTGGTATGGGAAAATAAATGCCTTAGACATTTTAAAGTGGAAATTAGAAACTTTAGAAAGCTTTTGAGACCTTGAGTACAGTAACACTACAATAAGCATCTTCTGCTGTGCAGGAACATTCTCTGAGACAACAGAGTGATCAAATTAAGATAGCAGTCTGTCTCCGTCCCTACTTCCCTGAGTGATTGGGTGTGACAGAGACTGATAGCTGCACCTCACTCTAGGATTCAGTCATCCCTTCCACACTCTCACTGACTTCATGTGACTGCTGCAACCTTTAACTGGTCTCTAAAAGAGATTTCATCTTAATGAGACAAACCTGTAGAAGTAAAGGTTCAATTTAAAAGTGTGTGTATGCGTACGTATGTGTACTTAAGCATACACATTTCAAGTTAGGACTTGACCTGTATCGAATTACTACCTTCATGAACATTTACCTGCGACAAAGTCCCCGAATCCAATGGTTGTCAAGGTGATGACTACAAAGTAGAGGGACTCCAGGGCACTCCAGCCCTCAATGTGTTTAAAGATGGCCGCTGGCAGCGCCACGAAGAGGAGACAGCCGAACAGGATGAAGAGAACGGTTGAGATGACACGGATCTTAGTCTGACTAACATCCCACTGCTACAGAGAGAGGGGGAGGGAGGGAGATAGATTATGTAACCATTATTTCACCAGCTAAATTGACTGACACCATATTTCTCATGTACAGCAATGACCTTGGGAAGAGTTGCCGGGTTTGCCAACTGGAGTCTGGGGATGATTAGGAGGTGGCCATGAGGGATGGTATGATTGGCAGATAGGGGCTACAGTATTCTGGCTGCACCACACCCCTCTCCAAGTTGATCCTGGCAATAATCTAGTGTAGTGGTGTCAAACCCGTTTTGCCGCATTCGGTCTTCAGCGAAAATTGGCTGTATCTTCTCATCGTCAAAATCTGCTTGAAATAGTCCTCTATCCATAGTTTTTGGAATTTTCTTTCTAGCTTTCATTACGGAAATAATTACGATTATTTCTTCACTTCCTGCACTAATGTGTTATCATTTACACACGGTGTCACGTTTCTTTTGTTTTAGTATGCTGCCTCCAAAAAACAAAATCCTTGACAGAATAATTATTCTCCTCTTTGACCATACATTTTCGGCAATTCATACCTTCGCCACTATATATATATATATATATATATATATATATATACAGCGGGTGAAATAAGTATTGAACACGTCACCCTTTTTCTCAGTAAATATATTTCCAAAGGTGCTAATGACATGACATTTTCACCAGATGTTGGTAACAACCCAAGTAATCCATACATACAAAGAAACCAAAACAAATTAGTTCAGAAATTAAGTTATGTGTAATAATGTGAAATGACACAGGGAAAAGGTATTGAACACACTTACTGATATCTATTTAATACTTTGTACAAAAGCCTTTGTTGGTAATGACAGCTGATTGGCTGGCCCATTCTAGCAGCTTTATTTTCTTTCTTTGAAACCAATTGAGAGTTTCCTTGGATGTGTGTTTGGGATCATTGTCTTGCTGAAATGTCCACCCTCGTTTCATCTTCATCATCCTGGTAGATGGCAGCAGATTTTTGTCAAGAATGTCTCGGTAAATTTGCCCATTCATCCTTCCTTCAATTCTGTGAAGTTTGCCAGTACCATTTGCTGAAAAGCAGCCCCACACCATGATGTTCCCACCTCCAAACTTCACTGTTGGTATGGTGTTTTTAGGGTGATGTGCAGTGCCATTTCTCCTCCAAACATGGTGTGTATTATGACATCCAAACAGTTCAATTTTGCTCTCATCTGACCACACTATATTCTCCCAGTATTTCACTGGCTTTTCCAAATGTTGTGCAGCTAACTTTAAAAGAGCTTCAACACGCTTTTTTTTCAGCAATGGAGTCTTTTTTTTTTTTTGGACAACTCTTCTGATTATTCTTTTCACTCCTCTGTCAGAAATCTTGCGAGGAGCACCTGGTCGAGGCAAATTGATGGTGAAATGATTGTCTTTCCACTTCCGTATTATGGCCCCAACAGTGCTCACTGGAACATTCAGAAGCTTAGAAATGCGCCTATAACCAATGCCATCATTAAGTTTTGCAACAATTAGGTTGCAAAGGTCTTGAGACAGCTCTTTGCTTTTGCCCTCTCAGGCGATTGTATGTATGGATTACTTGGGTTGTTACCAACATCTGGTGAAAATGTCATGTCAATAGCACCTTTGGAAATATATTTACTGAGAAAAATGGTGACGTGTTCAATACTTATTTCACCCGCTGTGTATATATACATACACAGCTCTGGAAAAAATTAAGAGACCACTGCAAAATTATCAGTTTCTCTGGTTTTACTATTTATACGTATTTGTTTGGGTAAAATATTTTTTTAAGTTTTATTCTATAAACTACTGACAACATTTCTCCCAAATTCCAAATAAAAATTATGTCATTTGAAGCATTTATTAGCAGAACATGACAACTGGTCAAAATAACAAAAAATATGCAGTGTTGTCAGACCTCGAATAATGCAAAGACAATAAGTTCATATTAATTTTTAAACAACACAATGCAAATGTTTTAGGAAGAGTTCATAAATCAATATTTGGTGGAATAACCCTGATTTTTAAACTTAACACTGGCTCCATCTGGACGCAACAGCAAGGAGTAGAAACACACACACACACTACAGTTCTCGGGTGATCATACACACACTACAGTTTTCGGGTGATCATACACACACTACAGTTTTCGGGTGATCATACACACACTACAGTTCTCGGGTGATCATACACACACTACAGTTCTCGGGTGATCATACACACACACAGAAAAGGCAGCAACAATAGGCCCGTGCCTTTAACGGTTTGACACCATCCACAAACTGATTTTATTAATAAACCTAACCCTAACCCTAACCCTAACCTTAACCCTAACCTTAACCTTAACCCTAACCCTAACCCTAACCCTAACCTTAACCCTAAACCTAACCCTAACCCTAAACCTAACCCTAACCCTAACCCCTAACCCTAACCCTAACCCTAACCTTAACCCTAAACCTAAACCTAACCCTAACCCTAACCCCTAACCCTAACCCTAACCCTAACCTTAACCTTAACCCATAACCCTAACCCTAACATTAACCCTAACCTTAACCCTAAACCTAATATTAACCCTAACCCTAACCTTAACCCTTACCCTGACCATAACCCAAAACCCTGACCTTAACCCTAACCCTAAAACTAACCCTAGCTCCTAACCCTAACCCCTAACCCTAACCCTTAATGTAATTCTAACCCTAACACACACACACACACACACACACACACACACACACACACACACACACACACACTACATGGACTTACCACAAACATCTTCTCAACCCTGGCGGTGGCCTTCCCAAAGATGGTTCCCAGTTGGTCTCCTACTCCAGCCAGTAGGAAGCCAAACAGAGGGATCCCCAGCAGGGCATAGATGACACAGAAGACACGCCCTCCCTCCGTATGGGGGGAGATGTTCCCAAATCCTGGAGAGACAGGAGAAATAAGAGACTGTGCAGCTGAAATATTCTATTTCCTTGTTATTCTACTAGTTCTTTGATTGTTTAGTTCTTTGTCACTTTCATGTTTTCTTCGACCATAAAACAGTAATTCTGTCTGGAAATAAAATCACTCATTCTATTGAAGCATTACTTCCTTTTGGGAACAAGTGAATGCAATTTCCCTTTATAAGAAGGAAGACAAGGCAATAATAATATCAATTAGCTACATCAGTCTATGTTCTAGGTTTACACTAATCAATAATAATATCAATTAGCTACATCAGTCTATGTTCTAGGTTTACACTAATCAATAATAATATCAATTAGCAACATCAGTCTATGTTCTAGGTTTACACTAATCAATAATAATATCAATTAGCAACATCAGTCTATGTTCTAGGTTTACACTAATCAATAATAATATCAATTAGCAACATCAGTCTATGTTCTAGGTTTACACTAATCACTCTCTCCATAGTTTTCTCTTTCTCTTTTGTCTCTGTCTCTTCCCTTCCCTTTCTCCTCTGGGGTCCTATAGGGTGGGTCACCAACCAATTAGTCCTAAACTTTAAGCAGCTCTCCACCTCTCCCTCTCTCTACCTCTCTCTCCCTCCATCCCTTCAGCCCTTGTTAGAGGCCCCACCCAGTCTTTTTGAAGCTTAATTAAATCCCAGGTCCTTGGAGAGAGAAGGGAGAACAGAGAGAGAATAGGAAGGATAGAACCATGACGATTGATTTACAGCAGAACGTTGTAATGACAACTGTACTGAGAGGGTAAATGAGATGTTGGACACACACACACACACACACACACACACACACACACACACCCTTACCGATGGTAGTGATGACGGTTCCAGCGAAGAAGAAGGAGGAGCTTAGGTCCCAGAGGCTGCTGTGATTTGTCAGAGTCCCGGCTGGGTTCACCCCTGAACGGATCGCTGACACCACTTGCTGTGGATGAGACACACAGGCCATGTCTGAATACCCGTACTTGTGTTCTAAATAGTAGGTTGACTGGGTACGCAATTTTTTTTGTATGTGTTTTTTTGTATGTGTTTTTTAGTAAAAAAATCTAGTAATACTTCTAGTAACACTTTAAATGCCCAGATGTAATACTAATTTCAGCTTCTCATCTAGTAGAATTCACTGCATGCTATTGAGGAAGAGAATCGTCTTATCAGACCCAAGTGTGTTTGACAACAGCTGATAATCGCCTGAGAGGCGAGCTGTACCAAAAATGAACAAATGGCGGGAAACAACAACATTGCGCATAAGATTAGACATTCTCAATATAAACATAGTATGTTGATATTTGTAGCTTACTGAATTTCAGAAAGGAAACCGACATGTACTGTACGTTCAACAATTTATTAGTAAATATTACAATGCATAGTTTTGACGTTAGACTCTGCTCCTTCACGGGAGCTCAATGCCAGAGCCAAGCATCATATAAAGATTATCAGGCTACAGGCAAGAAACAGAACCCAGACAGGTGGGGGCTGGGGAGGATGTGGGACATCAGAACCAGAACCCATAGCCAGTAACAGCTAGTTACAGCAGCAATGGCAATGGCAGCAAAAGACACCAGCGCATGCGTGCGCGTGACATCCGACATCGAGGAAGCATGTGTAGAACTGGTCAACTTAAATAGACCACATGTAAGTAGAGTGTGTACCCAGTTGGTGTAATATTCACTGATGTGATCAGCTGAGGCCAACACACCCAGGTCTCTCTTCAGAACTGGCTTCGCTTTATACATTTTCACTAAACAGTATGTTCTAAATATCTGTAGTATGATTAGTATGTACTTGTAATATGTACACACACAAACTCAAACACACACACACACACACACACACACACACACACACACACACACACACACACACACACACACACACACACACACACACACACACACACACACACACACACACAAGCCTCACTTGGAGGTCAAGCCCCAGAGTGGTTCTTCGTCATTTTTAATCAACTTATTTCCTTCCTGAAGCCACAATGTGAGTTAAAACGTTAACATTTTGGAATCCACCACGCAAATCAACACCGATGGCAGCAGAGATACATTCTCAATGAGTCCCTCTGACAATTAACATGATTACACATACACACTCACACACAAACACACACACACAAGCAGTAACAATGGTACCTTGACCAGTTCCTCCAGCTGGCTGTGGTTGACACAGGAGTGTGTAGAGAGGAAGTCTAGTTTCTGAGTCAGGATGGCCAGGCGCTGAGCACTGGAGGGAGAGAGAGAGAGGAGGAAGACAGGATTACAAAGAGATAAAGAGAGTGATTGTAGGGGAAAGAGACAGACAGACAGACAGACAGACAGACAGACAGACAGACAGACAGACAGACAGACAGACAGACAGACAGACAGACAGACAGACAGACAGACAGACAGACAGACAGACAGACAGACAGACAGACAGACAGACAGACACAGTGGGGAGAACAAGTATTTGATACACTGCCGATTTTGCAGGTTTTCCTACTTACAAAGCATGCAGAGGTCTGTAATTTTTATCATAGGTACACTTCAACTGTGAGAGACGGAATCTAAAACAAAAATCCAGAAAATCACATTGTATGATTTTTATATAATTAATTTGCATTTGATTGCATGACATAAGTATTTGATCACCTACCAACCAGTAAGAATTCCGGCTCTCACAGACCTGTTAGTTTTTCTTTAAGAAGCTCTCCTGTTCTCCACTCATTACCTGTATTAACTGCACCTGTTTGAACTCGTTACCTGTATAAAAGACACCTGTCCACACACTCAATCAAACAGACTCCAACCTCTCCACAATGGCCAAGACCAGAGAGCTGTGTAAGGACATCAGGGATAAAATTGTAGACCTGCACAAGGCTGGGATGGGCTACAGGACAATAGGCAAGCAGCTTGGTGAGAAGGCAACAACTGTTGGCGCAATTATTAGAAAATGGAAGAAGTTCAAGATGATGGTCAATCTCCCTGGGTCTGGGGCACCATGCAAGATCTCACCTCGTGGGGCATCAATGATCATGAGGAAGGTGAGGGATCAGCCCAGAACTACACGGCAGAACCTGGTCAATGACCTGAAAAGAGCTGGGACCACAGTCTCAAAGAAAACCATTAGTAACACACTACGCCGTCATGGATTAAAATCCTGCAGCGCACGCAAGGTCCCCTGCTCAAGCCAGCGCATGTCCAGGCCCGTCTGAAGTTTGCCAATGACTATCTGGATGATCCAGAGGAGGAATGGGAGAAGGTCATGTGGTCTGATGAGACAAAAATAGAGCTTTTTGGTCTAAACTCCACTCGTCGTGTTTGGAGGAAGAAGAAGGATGAGTACAACCCCAAGAACACCATCCCAAACGTGAAGCATTGAGGTGGAAACATCATTCTTTGGGGATGCTTTTCTGCAAAGGGGACAGGACGACTGCACCGTATTGAGGGGAGGATGGATGGGGCCATGTATCGCAAGACCTTGGCCAACAACCTCCTTCCCTCAGTAAGAGCATAGAAGATGGGTCATGGCTGGGTCTTCCAGCATGACAAAACAGGGCAACTAAGGAGTGGCTCCTGTAAGAAGCATCTCAAGGTCCTGGAGTGGCCTAGCCAGTCTCCAGACCTGAACCCAATAGAAAATCTTTGGAGGGAGCTGAAAGTCCGTATTGCCCAGCGACAGCCCAGGAAACCTGAAGGATCTGGATGGAGGAGTGGGCCAAAATCCCTGCTGCAGTGTGTGCAAACCTGGTCAAGAACTACAGGAAACGTATGACCTCCGTAATTGCAAACAAAGGTTTCTGTACCAAATATTAAGTTCTGCTTTTCTGATGTATCAAATACTTATGTCATGCAATAAAATGCAAATTAATTACTTAAAAATCATACAATGTGATTTTCTGGATTTTTGTTTTAGATTCCGTCACTCACAGTTGAAGAGTACCTATGATAAAAATTACAGACTTCTACATGCTTTGTAAGTAGGAAAACCTGCAAAATCGGCAGTGTATCAAATACTTGTTCTCCCCACTGTAGATAGATACCTCTCATGGGGTTGTTCTAGGGCCTTGAACACGGCAGCTCCTACCACCAGGTAGAGAACCACCAGGAGGAAAATCGCAGACACTGTCTTCCACTTCATCACCGTGGCGATGGCCTGACACTCCTCTGTAGGGCTCAGCGTGATTGACTTGGCAGAGAAGGAGCGGCGGGGCTTGCTGCTGTGAGTGGCGGATTTGGGGTCCACTAGGTCAGATGCTGCCACTGTTTGGGGGACGGGGAGAAGAGATTATTGGTTTTAAAGTATCTTCTTTCATTTAAAAGTATGTGTTTTCATTTCCTGTCAAAAAAACTCTGATAGTTCATACTTGAAGTCTCATTGATATGATGTCATCATACTCATGCCTTAAGGGAAAGTAAAAATTGGAACGAGCCCATGTGTGGCTGGTGAGTGATTCTTGTGTGTGTGTTTTCCCTATGCTTCTGTGTTGTGTAGGTCTGACACGTTTGCTGTTCATTTTAGAAAGGTACCAATAAATAATGTTGTGTGGGACATGGCCGTCGAGCAGCAGGGCTCTTAAACTGTTGTGTCAACGTGAATCACAAACATCTACTATTCTACTGCTTTCACCCAGCTGTGTGTCTGTGTGTGTGTGTGTGTGTGTGTGTGTGTGTGTGTGTGTGTGTGTGTGTGTGTGTGTGTGTGTGTGTGTGTGTGTGTGTGCGTGTGCGTGTGCGTGGTGAGTGAGTGAGTAAGGGAGTGCTATTAGCCTTAATTTGAGAAATGGACCAATAAATAACGTTGTGTGAGACATGCCCGTCGAGCAGAAGGGCAACGTATATCACACACAGGAAACAGGGGGCGGAGCACCTGCATCGACTGGGCTTTAGTGGAGAGGGTCAAAAGCTTTGGATTCCTCTGCGTGCACATCACAGAGGACCTGACAGAGGACCTGACAGAGGACCTGACAGAGGACCTGACATGGACCTGACAGAGGACCTGACAGAGGACCTGACAGAGGACCTGACAGAGGACCTGACAGAGGACCTGACAGAGGACCTGACAGAGGACCTGACATGGACCCATCACACCAGCACTGTGGTGAAGGCATAACAGTGCCTCTTCAACCTCAAGCGACTGAATACATTTGTTATGGTCCCTAAGATCCTCAGGAACTTCTAAAGATGCACCATTGAGAGAATCTTGTCTGGCTGCTTTACCGCCTAGTATGGCAACTGCACCGCCCTCAACTGCACCGCCCTCAACTGCACCGCCCTCAACTGCACCGCCCTCAACTGCACCGCCCTCAACTGCACCGCCCTCAACTGCACCGTCCTCAACTGCACCGCTCTACAGAGGGTGGTGCGGACGGTCCAATACACCACTCGGGGTGAGCTCTCTGCCCTCCAGGTCACCAGACTGCTGAGCTGCTAACCCTAGCTGTCTACCTGCTCAGACCTGCACCTTAGAGACTATTTGCACTGACTGTCCAAACAGCCATCCCTTACACACAGGTCTTAAATTGGGCCGGGTATCGGCGCCTATGATCCAAATGAGAACCAAGCGGAGCTGAGAACAAGTACATTCGGTTATGCAAATGTTTAATTATTTATTAAATGAAAAACTGTTGTCCACATGGAATTTTCCTCAGCCAACAACATGAGTAAACAACAACAAAATCAGACAACCCCATTGTAGAATAGTTGACCTATTCAATTGGTCAGCTTGTCGCATTCTATGCAATAAAATAATATTCCTCTTTGGGTGCTTTCAAATTGCTGCACAGGGAGATAAACATGCACGCCCAGTCATTGTACAACATTCTTAATGCAGTCACAGAAAAACACATCTGTTTTGATGGCCACTGTTAACAAAGTGGGATAGCAGAGCTTTCTAGTGTTACAAAATTTTCTCAAATCACCCAAAATTTGTGAACCATTTTAGAGTTTTTAGCAGCAGTATGATTTATGTGTGTTAGCGCTGGCCAATGGCACCAATGGCATTGAATCAGGGGGACTTCCTATGTGTGCATGCTCTGCACTATAAGTCAGAAAAAAACTGAACTGAACTGCTGGGCCTAGAGGGACCCCCTTTATCATTCTGACTGTAACATTATAACAGTGTGAATAATACATTTCATATATGCTTTCGCAAAAATTACAATTTGATTGTGTTTATGAAGGTCTTAGGTAACATTAGAATATATATATATTTGTTTATAACACAAAAGCATTTTCATTAGTTTATGTTACTGTAGGATATGTGTAAAAAAAACAAACACTCAAAACACCCAAATCAAGTGTTCCATCAATGTATTTGTGGAGTGCCTTTGTTACTATGAAACAGAAAGCATTAAGTATGTGTTGCAACAAGGTAACAGCTTATTTTATAATGACAAAATCCCCAAAATCCCCAAACACCAAGACGCATGTTCAGCAAGATGCAAGTTCAAATGACGGAAACACCATAGCCTGAACATTATCCCGCCCCAACGTTACAAATATTTTCACTTGACCCTCCCTGGGATCAAAGTATTCGCAAAGTATTAAGACCCCTTGACTTTTCCCACATTGTCTTACTTTACAGCCTCATTCTTAAATGTATTAAATTGTTATTTTTCCTCATCAATCTACACACAATACCCCATAATGAAAAAGCAAAAACAGGTTTTTAGAAATGTTTGTATTCAGACCCTTTACTCTGTACTTTGTTGAAGCACCTTTGGCAATGATTATAGCCTCAAGTCTTCTTGGGTATGACGCTACAAGCTTGGCACACCTGTATTTGGTGAGTTTCTCCCATTCCTCTCTGCAGATCCTCTCAAGCTCTGTCAGGTTCTCCAATCTCCACAGCGGAACTCTGGAGCTCTGTCAGAGTGACCATCGGGTTTTTGGTTTTTGGGTTTTTCTCAGTTTGGTCTGGCGGCCAGCTCTAGGAAGATTCTTGGTGGTTTCAACTTCCAATTAATATTGATAGAGGCCACTGTATTCTTGAGGACCTTCAATGTTGCAGACATTTTTTTTTGCACCGTGCCCCAGATCTGTGCCTCGACACTATCCTGTCTTGGAACTCTACTGACAATTCCTTCAACCTCATGGCTTGGTTTTTGCTCTGAAATGCACTGTCAACTGTAGGACCTTATATAGACAGGTGTGTGCCTTTCCAAATCATGTCCAGTCAATTGAATTTATCACAGGTGGACTCCAATCAAGTTGTAGAAACATCTCAAGGATGATCAATGGAAACAGGACACACCTGAGCTCAATTTCGAGTCTCATAGCAAAGGGTCTTACTTATGTAAATAAGGTATTTCTGTTTTTATTTTGAAAAAAAATTCTAAAAACCAGTTTTCACTTTGTCATTATGGAGTATTGTGTGTTGATTGATGAGAAAAAAAAATGTAATATGTAAGGTAACAAAATGTGGAAAAAGTCAAGGGACCTAAATACTTTCCGAATGCACTGTATGTGGGAATGATGATCTGAAACAGACAGCACATTCAGTATCAACATTTTAAAAACTCAGACTAGCCTGCTACTGGGCCTTTCTAGACCTTATACACTGTTGAGAGTAGACCCACAACTGATCCAAATGGAATGAAACGGCTTTTGCATCGTTATTCAAATTACATTTCACTGCAGCCTAGAGTAGAATTGTGAACTCACTTGAAAACAATAGTGCAATTTTTCATTAAATTGTAGTGTTGTAGACTACTACAGTCTAGGTAGGATAATTGTATTGTCCCTTAACAATATCAGTAGGGGAGCTTTCTGAGCTGTATGTCTAATGTCTTCACTGTTCTTTCATGGGCGATGGTGCACCGGGCCTCTCCACTGCCTATTACCTGGCCTCTCCACTGCCTATCACCTGGCCTCTCCACTGCCTATCACCTGGCCTCTCCACTGCCGTATTACCTGGAATCTCCACTGCCTATTACCTGGCCTCTCCACTGCCTATTACCTGGCCTCTCCACTGCCTATCACCTGGTCTCTCCACTGCCTATCAGCTATTCCTATTTGTTCTTGTTGATTCATATTGAAAATTGATGCAGCTTTCAAATTATTATATATATATTTTTTATTCAACCTTTATTTAACTTCAATGTGTTTATGTGTGGTATGATTGCTAGTTAGCCTATTGCAGATCTGGACAAACGATCCACCTACTACTGTTGTCACTTTGACTGGTGGATATATCGTTGGACTGGTAGACTATACTGACCTGTGATATAGTAAAAGTTACCACATGGAAATGAGTAGTGCATAAGGGAAGTACAAATACACCTTGATAGTGGAGGAGCCTGCAAGCAGATGAGGAAATGTGGATGGAAGAAATTATATAGTAAAACCTGTAAAAAAGTAAATGTTAACCAATAAAGAAACCACACAACCCTCCCCTGTACCCAATAAAAAACACACAACCTTCCCCTGTACCCAATAAAAAACACACAACCTTCCCCTGTACCCAATAAAAAACACACAACCCTCCCCTGTACCCAATAAAAAACACACAACCCTCCCCTGTACCCAATAATAAAACACACAACCCTCCCCTGTACCCAATAATAAAACACACAACCCTCCCCTGTACCCAATAAAAAACACACAACCTTCCCCTGTACCCAATAAAAAACACACAACCTTCCCCTGTACCCAATAAAAAAACACACAACCCTCCCCTGTACCCAATAAAAAACACACAACCTTCCCCTGTACCCAATAAAAAACACACAACCTTCCCCTGTACCCAATAAAAAACACACAACCTTCCCCTGTACCCAATAAAAAACACACAACCCTCCCCTGTACCCAATAAAAAACACACAACCTTCCCCTGTACCCAATAAAAAACACACAACCTTCCCCTGTACCCAATAAAAAACACACAACCTTCCCCTGTACCCAATAAAAAAACACACAACCCTCCCCTGTACCCAATAAAAAAACACACAACCTTCCCCTGTACCCAATAAAAAACACACAACCTCCACCTGTACCCAATAAAAAAACACACAACCTCCACTTGTACCCAATAAAAAAACACACAACCCTCCCCTGTACCCAATAAAAAAAACACACAATCTTCCCCTGTACCCAATAAAAAAAACACACAATCTTCCCCTGTACCCAATAAAAAAAACACACAACCTTCCCCTGTACCCAATAAAAAACACACAACCTCCACCTGTACCCAATAAAAAAACACACAACCCTCCCCTGTACCCAGTAAAAAAAACACACAACCCTCCCTGTACCCAATAAAAAAACACACAACCCTCCCTGTACCCAATAAAAAAAAACACAACCCTCCCCTGTACCCAATAAAAAAACACACAACCCTCCCTGTACCCAATAAAAAAACACACAACCCTCCTGTGTACCCAATAAAAAAAAACACACAACCCTCCCCTGTACCCAATAAAAAACCACACAACCCTCCCCTGTACCCAATAAATAAACACACAACCCTCCCCTGTACCCAATAAAAAACACACAACCCTCCCCTGTACCCAATAAATAAACACACAACCCTCCCCTGTACCCAATAAAAAACACACAACCTTCCCCTGTACCCAATAAAAAACCACACAACTCTCCCCTGTACCCAATAAATAAACACACAACCCTCCCCTGTACCCAGTACACCGTAGGACACTTTACACGTTTAGTAGAAAATACATGATAAAATGCTCATTTATTATACAAGTCTGCAGATGATCCAAACAAAGCAGTTTGTTCTTAACCATACAATGAAGAGTTTTCACAAATTGAACTAATTAATGCATGTTGTTGACACATTGCAGTGGCACGTCAACCACCCATACACAGGGTTGTAACGATGTGCAAATAGTTAAAGTACAAAAGGGAAAATAAATATTGCCCTTTTCTTGTGTCAAGAAGTCACAAATATTTCTGCTGTGATGGCACACTGTTGTATTTCAACCAATAGAGATGGGAGTTTATGAAAATGTGATTTGTTTTTCAAATTCTTTGTGAGTCTGTGTAATCTGAAGGAAATATGTCTCTAATATGGTCATACTTTTGACAGGAGGTTAGGAAGTGCAGCTCAGTTTCTTGAGAGCCATGGCAGCCTCTCTCAATAGCAAGGCTTTGCTCACAGAGTATGTACAGTACATAGTCACTATCTCAACGGAGAAAGAATCCAAGACGCCATATTCTTTTTCTCCAGACAATATCAGATACATGGTCTACACATACTAAGACAGAGGGGCGCTGTTTTGCTCGCTCAGATGATTTAGCTGAGATTGATTATCAATATTTAAATAATTTATTTGGATGGGCAGGAAGGTACGGTAAGGCGGGTCAGGCCCCCTAAGGCCTGCCCATAACACTGGCCCTGAAGGCCCCCTAAGGGCAGCCCATCAATAAAGTATCTATCTATCTATCTATCTATCTATCTATCTATCTATCTATCTATCTATCTATCTATCTATCTATCTATCTATCTATCTATCTATCTATCTATCTATCTATCTATCTATCTATCTATCTATCTATCTATCTATCTATCTATCTATCTATCTATCTATCTATCTATCTATCTATCTATCACACTGGCCCTGAAGGCCCCCTAAGGCCCACCCATAACACTAGCCCTGAAGGCCCCCTAAGCCCAGCCCATAACACTGGACCTGAAGGGCCCCTAAGCCCCGCCCATAACACTGGCCCTGAAGGGCCCCTAAGCCCCGCCCATAACACTGACCCTGAAGGACCCCTAAGCCCCGCCCATAACACTGGCCCTGAAGGGCCCCTAAGCCCCGCCCATAACACTGGCCCTGAAGGGCCCCTAAGCCCCGCCCATAACACTGGCCCTGAAGGGCCCCTAAGCCCCGTCCATAACACTGGCCCTGAAGGGTAAATGCAGATTTTATTTTCATTCATTTTGGAAATGTCCTTTTATAAAGTCACCAGAACTGACCTTCTCTCACAGTCATTCTCCCCCCTGTGAACTGTGGTAATCTGATTTTATGATTGAAAGGTAGGCTACAATTTGTGATAGGCTTTACAGCTGTATAGTTGTCACAACAAATTATTTGATTATTGAGGAATAGGCCTGTTTTACCCCAAACCCACCATAACCCAACTGTTTTACCGCAGCCCCACCATAACCCAACTGTTTTACCGCAGCCCCACCATAACCCAACTGTTTTACCGCAGCCCCACCATAACCCAACTGTTTTACCGCAGCCCCACCATAACCCAACTGTTTTACCCCAACCCCACCATAACCCAACTGTTTTACCGCAGCCCCACAATAACCCAACTGTTTTACCGCAGCCCCACCATAACCCAACTGTTTTGCAGCTGCTCCACCATAACCCAACTGTTCTACCGCAGCCCCACCATAACCCAACTGTTTTACCCCAACCCCACCATAACCCAACTGTTTTACCGCAGCCCCACCATAACCCAACTGTTTTACCGCTGCCCCACCATAACCCAACTGTTTTACCCCAACCCCACCATAACCCAACTGTTTTACCGCAGCCCCACCATAACCTAACTGTTTTACCGCAGCCCCACCATGCAGCCTAGACCTAAACATGTACATTTGTAAACAATAAATTATTGAAGTGGTTGAATCAACATTGTTTCCATGTTATGTTGACA
>CM042405.1:5513392-5825892 GCA_023634145.1 Thymallus thymallus | reverse complement strand
GTAGTCATGGCTCTATGTAGTACTGTGAAAAGACCTCTGGTGACATGTCTTGTGGGGTATGCATGGGTGTCTGAGCTGTGTGCTAGTCATTTAAACTGACAGCTCGGTGCTTTCAACGTGTCAATACCTCTCACAGATACAAATAGTGACAAAATCAATCTCTCCTCCATTTTGAGCCAAGAGTGTGCAAAGTTGTCATCAAGGCAAAGGGTGGCTACTTTGAAGAATCTCAAAAATAAAATACATTTTGATTTGTTTAACACTTTTTTGTTTACTACATGATTCCATATGTGTTATTTCATAGTTTTGATGTCTTCAGTATTATTCTATGTAGAAAATAGTAAAAATAAAGAAAAACCCATGAATGAGTTGGTGTGTCCAAACTTTTGACTGGTACTGTGTATATTGGCTATAATGTGTATATTTATGTTGTATAAAAAGGACGCATTTGTAAAAGAGACCTAGGTCTCATCACTAAGGCCTGGTCATTAGTCTGAGAGCGAACACAACTCTTCAAGTCTTTGTAAAAGTAAGGACCTATAGCCTACTCATCTTGCAGATGAAGTTCAGAGAACCACATGAGCTAAAACTTGGCCCACAGTCAACTCCTCCAGTTCTGTTAGTCCTGTGGTCTGCGTGATGTCATAAATACCAGACAATAGAACAACACTTGATATTTCCACCTGATGACTCATAGCAAAACACCAGACACATGCATGTTTAACGAGGCTAAAGATAGCCAGCGTTGCTAAGTCAGGAGCTGTGGTTTGATTGTGCAGGTTTTGCATAATTAAACATTTCCTTTGCTAATTTAAGATAGCACCTGCTGCTAACTGTGGGCTTCAGTGGGCTTCAGGGTATGAACATTACCCGTAGGTACAGATCTAGGTTCCCCTTACCCTCTCTGGATGCTAACCTTAATCATTAGGGGGTGGGGGGGGCACAAAATCTAACGTGAGATCAGTTTTAAGAGACTTCGTCCTACTGTGTTTCGAGGTGGTCTCAGAGGTGGGTTGCTGGTGATTAGCTAAATGAGTCTGAGGAGTATTGTGTTTCCTCTGGCAACAGAGTTGTGTGTTTGGGTTGGGACAGGAATCTCATACTGTAGTTTTAGACTGTCACTAATTGGTTTTAGCTAGATGTGAGTGAGGATTGGGCAGAAAAGGACAAAGTCTGGACATGGTCAATTTACAGCAGCGCAGGAATAGAAAAGGTCATTTAGATGTGTGTGTTTTCTCTCATTAGTCTCCAGTCTATTGGCATGGACAGTGTATGAGTTTTAAAAATAACCCCAATCATTCAGCTAATTGTGTCAAAGTAGCCTAAAGTCTGTAAATTATGCCTGTTATTTTGGTCCTATGGGCATGTGTGTGGTTGGAATATTCAGCAATAGTCTGTCAATGTACCACTCACAGATTTGGAAATGCTTTGGTCCAGAGACTTATTAAAGTGTTTATGGGTCATCATTGTTGCTCCATGATAAAGTCAAGTCAAGTCTATCTGTATTGTCCCAAATTTAGTGGTAGTCACTTCATGCCCATGCTAAAATGAAAACGGTCAAACTAGAGAACATTTCTGATTCTCTCCATTCTCTCCAAAGTGTGCAATCATTCACTTCCTCAAATAATCATCAAAAGCATTTTATTGGTGTAAGCATGGGCTAGCGGCTAGGAAGTTTGGAAATCAGACAGTAACCAAGATCTGACTCAAATAAAAGTCCAGTGTGAGTTTCAACCAGTAGATCTGTCCTGATGGACGTTTAACTGAAGTCTCTCTTGGTTGTGGACGTTACCACTCCAGGGCCACTCTTTTGAATGTGCCCAGTAAGGTTCCACCTCAGAGTCAGTGGTCGTGTTCAAGAGCATCAAATCCATGTGTGACAGCGCTGGTAAGGCAGGTCTAGGAATCAGACGCAGGGAACAAAGTGAAAACAAACTCCTTTACTGAACGTACACAAAGTACTAATTTAGTGGAACATACACCTGCTCACGAAACAACGGAGCACAACTACAGAAAATAATCACGGACAAAGACCAGGGGGAACAGAGGGATTAAATAGGACACATATAATTAGTGGAATGGGAACCAGGTGTGAATGAGCTAAGACAAACATAAAAGGAGAAATGGATCGGCGATGGCTAGAACTCTGGTGACGTCGACCGCCTGTAGCCGCCCGAACCAGGAGACGGACCGACTTCCGCGGAAGTCGTGACACCATGATACATTGTGCGTAAATGGTGACTGACTGACTGATCTACAAATAATAATGAGTAGTTATTTATGATACAAGGTGATTTGTAGACATTGGTGGGAAAAGTACCCAAGTGTCATACTTGAGTAAAAGTACTCAAGTACTTTTAAATATATGTCGGTATCAAAGTAAATGCTATAAATCATTTCATATTCCTTATATTAAGCAAACCAGACGGCACAGATTTCTTGTTTTTTAATTTACAGATAGCCAGGGCCACACTACAACACTCAGACATCATTTACAAATTAAGCATTTGTGTTGAATGAGTCTGTGGGATCAGAGGCAGTAGGGATGACCACGAGTTCTCTTGATAAGTGCGTGAATTGGACCATTTTCCTGTCCTGTTAAGCATTCAAAATGTAACAAGTACTTTTGGGTGTCAGGGAAAATGTACCTTATTTTCTTTAGGAATGTAGTGAAGTAAAAGTAAAAGTTGTCAAAAATATAAATAGTAAAGTAAAGTACAGATACCTAAAAAAACGACTTAATTAGTACATCTAGTATTTTTACCTAGTTACTTTACACCACTGTTTGTAGATCAGTCAGTTGGCAGTTGCCTGCAATGTCGAACAAACCCAATCACTCTTCTGCAAGAGTAGGGCTCCACCTCAGTCAGGGTCACTCTTCTGCATGTGTTCAGTAAGTTTTCACCTCAGAGTCAGTTTATCTTCTGCACGTGCCCAGTAAGGTTCCACCTCAGAGTCCTCTCTCTATCTCTGACCTCTTTAGTGTAGCAAACCTGACATTTCCACAATGACCGGAAAACCTTAATTAGGGAGTTGGTAGAATCTGCTCCTAATCGCTGTACCAGGGTCCCCTAATTGTCAAGGTTAGGGCTGGGGGAGGATAGACTAACGTCATGTCCCTGTGATAGACTAGCTTCCTGTCCCTGTGATAAACTAACGTCATGTCCCTGTGATAGACTAGCTTCCTGTCCCTGTGATAGACTAACGTCCTGTCCCTGTGATAGACTAACGTCCTGTCCCTGTGATAGACTAGCTTCCTGTCCCTATGATAGACTAGCTTCCTGTCCCTGTGATAGACTAGCTTCCTGTCCCTGTGATAGACTAGCTTCCTGTCCCTGCACTCTTAGAAAAAAGGGTTCCAAAAGGGTTCTTCGGCTGTCCCCATAGGAGAACCCTTTTTGGATCCAGGTAGAACTCTTTTGGGTTCCATGTAGAACCCTCTATGTAAAGGGTTCAACATGAAACTCAAAAGGGTTCTATCTGGAATTGAAAGGGTTTTACCTGGAGCCAAATAGGGTTCTTCAAAGGGTTCTCCTATGGAGACAGCCAAATAACCCTTTTAGGTTCCAGATAGCACCTTTTCTTCTAACCCAACCCGCACCAACACCCACCCACTCCCCATCGCCCCATGGGTCCAACCCAACCCGCACCAACACCCACCCACTCCCCATCGCCCCATGGGTCCAACCCAACCCGCACCAACACCCACCCACTCCCCAACGCCCCATGGGTCCAACCCAACCCCCACCAACACCCACCCACTCCCCATCGCCCCATGGGTCCAACCCAACCCGCACCAACACCCACCCACTCCCCAACGCCCCATGGGTCCAACCCAACCCCCACCAACACCCACCCACTCCCCAACGCCCCATGGGTCCAACCCAACCCCCACCAACACCCACCCACTCCCCATCGCCCCATGGGTCCAACCCAACCCCCACCAACACCCACCCACTCCCCAACGCCCCATGGGTCCAACCCAACCCCCACCAACACCCACCCACTCCCCAACGCCCCATGGGTCCAACCCAACCCCCACCAACACCCACCCACTCCCCAACGCCCCATGGGTCCAACCCAACCCCCACCAACACCCACCCACTCCCCAACGCCCCATGGGTCCAACCCAACCCGCACCAACACCCACCCACTCCCCAACGCCCCATGGGTCCAACCCAACCCGCACCAACACCCACCCACTCCCCAACGCCCCATGGGTCCAACCCAACCCGCACCAACACCCACCCACTCCCCAACGCCCCATGGGTCCAACCCAACCCCCACCAACACCCACCCACTCCCCAACGCCCCATGGGTCCAACTCAACCCTGGGAAATGTGACAGGAATGTGACAGGAATGTTCTCCTGTTAGAGTTCTGATCAGAGAAAAGGATGGGGTTTATCAACAGAAGAACGGCAGACACATACTCACACACACACACACACACACACACACACACACACACACACACACACACACACACACACACACACACACACACACACACACACACACACACACACACACACACACACACACACACACACATACGCACACACACACACACGCACACACACACACACACACACACACACACACATACGCACACACACATACGCACACACACACACACACACACACACACACACACACACACACATACGCACACACACACACACACACACACACACACACACACACACACACACACACTCACACACTCACTCACACATACACTCACTCACACACTGCCCTCTGCCCGGTTCCCCAGCTCCATTCCCTGCCTCAGCATTGTCTATTACCTCCCCTATATCTGTCTGTTCCCCAGCTCCATTCCCTGCCTCAGCATTGTCTATTACCTCCCCTATATCTGTCTGTTCCCCAGCTCCATTCCCTGCCTCAGCATTGTTTGTCGTAATGTAATTTCGTTTCCCCTGGTCTCTGCTGTTCCGTTCCTGTTCTATGTCTGTGTCCCATTAAATGTTAACTCCCCTTACCTGCTTCTCATCTCCAGCGTGCCCAAGCTGGCTCGAGAGGCTCGGCAGGCGCCCATCCCACGTCATGCCTCGGCCGGCTTGTCAGGCTTTTACGCCTCAGCCGGCTCATCGTGCTCCCACGTTTCAGCGGGAGCGACAGCCTTTGAGCCAGGCTCCCATGCCTCTGCCAGTACGTTGGGATTTTACGCCCAGCCGGCTTGCCCAGCGCCCGTGCCTTGGCCTGTCCATCAGGCTCGTCCAGGGGTACTGGGCGAGCCTAATTTAGATCACCCACACACAAGATACGGATAGTTTCACTGTGTAGTTGTTCGTACAATCATTAAATGTTGTAGTACAAAATATGTGATACAGGTTTCATTATGGTACTACAAGTAAATACATCACTGTAAAATGATTAGTAGAGAGAATACAATAAAATCACAACATAGGTTTATTTGAATCAAAGCTAAAATAATTAGCTACAACAAAGAAAGAAACTACAGTAAAACGTCAACTGCAGTGTTCCTCACCAGGCTTACTGTAAAAAGAAAAACAAAGGATTGTTTACTGTACTTCTATATTTCCATCAACCCTGTCTTGTGGATTTGGCCACAGGTTCTCATCCACATCACAATGGATGTTTTCTTTAGCCAAACATCTTGGGAAGAATCTTCGGACATGGTGAATCCAGGCCTGACACTGGTCTGCCGTGATGTCATTGCAGGCGTCATCCATGGCCTGGATGACGCATGCAATGTGGAGAAAAATTAAGGAAAGGAGTGTACTGGGTGGTAAATTGTGGATGGGCCTGAAACCATACTTGCACCATTTGAGAATGGTGGAACCTGACATTATCCCACACAACGCCATCAGCTCTACAGACCTAATTTAGCTCATCAAGGAAGGTTACAAGGAGAGCTGCATTATATGATCCAATACGAGGTCTGCGTCCCACCACACCATCTTCCGATATTGCCACACACACGGGGATGTTGGCCCCACGTTGTCTAGATACTTGGATGGTTGCCTGCTGGCCAATGAAATTCCGACCTCTCCTCCTTGTCTTGGCCAGGTTGAAGCCTGCCTCATCCAAAAAGAGGAGTTTGTGCTGGTTTTCCGGCATCCAGCTCTATCACCTTCTAAAAATACATTTTGGAAAGAGAATTACTGATTACAATGATGTAGGCTTTTTTGGGAATTTTTCACGGCATCTTGAAACTGAATTCTTTCTGCATTTCTTTCAAAAGGCACAGGGTATAGCTGTTTTAGAGACACCTGGTGCCTTTTCAGCATGCGTGCAATAGTCGGCAAACGTACGGCTTCCACATTGTTGAACATGTTGTCATTGTCCAAGATGTGCTGCCAAATTTCTGTGAGACGAATATCATTTCTGTCCTGAACCAAATTGACCACAGCCCGCTCTCGTTGGTCAGTCAGAATTTTGCCTCAGCCTCCACTATTTGGCCTAGTCTCAATTCGGCAAGGAAAATGACAGTAAGAACACATTTAGTCACATCACCTACTCTGTGGTCCACATCGACATGCAGTATACAGTCATTTGACAGTTGAGAGTAGCCTAATGTTTAGTACATGCTGAAAGTTCTGCTGATTGAGACCCCGGTTGATCTTCTGAGGTTTGGTTGACTCATTGTCGCTGTCTCAGTCATTGTCACGCCATGATTTACGACATGGTTTACAACTATTGCTGGCATTTCATTGGACACTCTTTGCTGTTGCTGCCGCTGTCTTGTCCCGTGGCCTTGTCCTCTACCACGTTCCCCCACACCTCTCAAACCAGGGCCACGACCACCTCTCAGAAGGGCTGCTTGTCCCATGCCATTCCTTTGACCACCACGTCTTCCTCGTCTTCCTCCTCCAACTGCTTGACCTCTATTGTGACCAGGATCACCTTCCGGCTCCATGTTATCTCTATGTTGTTGTAGGTGGATACCACTCATTTCACTATATACTCGTACCACAATATGAAATCAATCATCAGTAACGAGTTGGCAGTATTGGAAAAGTAATTACAAGGTCCTGCATACATACAGTACAGTAATGTCAAATCTGAAAACATGGTCTGGAAAAGTGGTACATGGGACCATAGAAACAGTGTCTGACGAAGAATGATGATGAAATATTACATCCATAGATAATGTAGTCTAATTGGTTCATGTTCCGCGGTAATTGGTGTCAATGGATCTCGTTATACTGAAACTTTCATGATCTAAACATGGAATATTGTTCGTCAGTTTCCATAAAACCATGCATTAAGAGTAACGCAACAGTTACTTATCATTATGAACAGTTGTATCAATTGATAGTTAGATCATTGTAATGAAATGAATAGACAGTCGTCTCAGATGTAATGCGTGAATTGTATTTTGAAATGGTAATACTTTTATGTTAAGTTGTGTCATTTAGAGCAGGTGATTTTAGTTCAATGAACAAATTACCGTAGCTTTATGTGTATTGTATCCAAGCAATTGGAATAAGTGTTTGAGTTTTGAAGAATGTGCATTTTGATCATTGTTTGTGAGTTGTATGTCTAGAGTTCTGAAAAATGACATCAATGTTCTGAAATTAGTGCCAAAGTGATTGTAAAAAACTGTAATCATCAGTTCTATTTCCCTAACAACACAAACACTTGGAGTAATGTGTTGTCATGCTGATTAGTGGGTAGCTGATCAGGTTGATTAGTGGGTAGCTGATCAGGCTGATTAGTGGGTAGCTGAACATGCTGAGTGATTTGTGGGTAGCTGATCATCCTGAGTGATTTGTGGGTAGCTGATCATGCTGAGTGATTACTAGTTATCTGATGTTTAGTGATTATTTTAACGTCCTGTACCTATGATCACAGCACACCTGTGATAAAACCACAATTTATCACACACCCTCGTATATTTATGCTTTACTATCTGGTAATGTTGAGTGATTTGGTACTATTGAAGAAAGAAACATGTTCTATACATCACAGCTCTGCGGTGCTGTCTTCTCCATCCTCTTTGCTAGGGTGGGCTGAATGACCTGGCTTACCAAACCTCTCAGCCAATCACACTGTCCATTTGCTTAGAGATCAGAGGTCAGGGGTGAGCGGCTAACAGGTCTCTGAATGTCATTGTTAGGTCAGGAGGCTCCCATCACATCCATCAGTCAGTCCAACAATCACTATTATTACGCCTGGACTATAAATAGACCTAGTGGTTTTCACAGGGGGGGTCAGAGATAGGCAAAGGGGTAATCCCTCTGCCCCTCTGTTACATAACTAATGGGGCGGTGGGGTGCTATGTCTGTGTGTGTGTGTCCTGACTCAGTGGGCCGTGAATGTGAATGCACTTACGCTATGCCTTGGACAAACACAGCCGTTGTGTTGCGTGACTAGAACCTCAGCAGACCAGCCTGGCTGGATGATGGGAACAACCAACAGAACATAGTTAGCATGTAACGTTTCCTCTCCTCTATTACCCTCTATATTACTCTCTCTCTCTCTCTCTCTCTCTCTCTCTCTCTCTCTCTCTCTCTCTCTCTCTCTATCTATCTATCTATCTATCTATCTATCTATCTATCTATCTATCTATCTATCTATCTATCTATCTATCTATCTATCTATCTATCTATCTATCTATCTATCTATCTATCTATCTATCTATCTATCTATCTATCTATCTATCTATCTATCTATCTATCTATCTATCTATCTATCTATCTATCTATCTATCTATCTATCTATCTATCTATCTCAATTCAATTCACTTTATTGGCATGACGCAACAATGTACATATTGCCAAAGTAAATATTTAGGGGGAAAAAAAGGCATTAAATATGTCAGGCACTGTCCCTCAACTTGTGGCAGGCACCAACATAGCATGCTGCCAGCTCACAGCTGTCCATGTCTTCCCCCAAAAGGATTGGCAGCCTCAAAACCTTTTGTTAGGAAATGCAGTCTCTGTCTCTGGTTCTTCTGTGGTGCAGTGGTTGCACAGCCTTTCTTCTACAGGGAGCCAGGTTTTCCTGTGTCTACCCTTCTCAATAGCAAGGCTGTGCTCGCTGAGCCTGTACTTTGTCAAGGTTTTCCTGAGGTTTTGATCAGTCACCATGGTCAGATAGTTTGCCATGGTGTACTGTCGATTTAGGGCCAAATAGCACTGCATCTTGCTTTGTGCTTGTGTTTGTGTTTTCCAATAGGTAATGTAGTTTTCTTTTAGATGTTTTGTAATTTGGTTAATTCTGATTGATTGGATGTTCTGGTCTATATTTGCTCAACTCTTGGTATTGCAGGGCTTGGTAATGATATGAGAGGGGGTCACTGTGTTTTAGGTGTTTCCAAAACTTAATTGCTCATTTTTTAGTTTTTAATATTAGTGGATATCGGCCTAATTCTGCCCTGCATGCATTGTTTGTAGTTTTCCTCTGGACATGTAGGAGAATCTTACAAAGTTCTGTTATTTGAAATGCATTCCAGGTGACTGCCTCATGAAGCTGGTTGAGAGAATGCCAAGAGTGTGCAAAGCTGTCATCAAGGCAAAAGGTGGCTATTTTGAAGAATCTCAAATATATCATGTATTTTGATTTGTTTAACACTTTTTTGGTTACTACATGATTCCAAATGTGTTATTTCATAGTTGTGATGTCTTCACTATTATTCTACAATGTAGAAAATTGTAACGCTGGAATGAGTACTGTAGGTGTGTACAAACTTTTGACTGGTACTGTTTATAACATACATATGTAACATACATGTATATATATACAGTTGAAGTCAGTTTAAATACACTTAGGTTGAAGTCATTAAAACTCATTTTTCAACCACTCCACAGATTTCATGTTAACAAACTATAGTTTTGGCAAGTTGGTAGGACATCTACTTTGTGCATGACAAAAGTAATTCTTCCAACAATTGTTTACAGACAGATTATTTCACTTATAATTCACTATATCACAATTCCAGTGGGTCAGACGTTTACATACACTAAGTTGACTGTGCCTTTAAACAGCTTGGAAAATTCCAGAAAATGATGTCATGGCTTTAGAAGCTTCTGATAGGTTAATTGACATAATTTGAGTCAATTGGAGTTGTACCTGTGGATGTATTTTCAAGGCCTACCTTCAAACTCAGTGCCTCTTTGCTCGACATCCTGGGAAAATCAAAAGAAATCAGCCAAGACCTAAAAAAAAAACATGGGACCACGCAGCCGTCATACCGCTCAGGAAGGAGACGCGTTTTGTCTCCTGGAGATGAACGTACTTTGGTGTGAAAAGTCCAAATCAATCCCAGAACAACAGCAAAGGACCTTGTGAAGATGCTGGAGGAAACAGGTACAAAAGTATCTATATCCACAGTAAAACGAGTCCTATATCGACATAACCTGAAAGGCCGCTCAGCAAGGAAGAAGCCACAGCTCCAAAACCGCCACAAAAAAGCCAGACTACGGTTTGCAACTGCACATGGGGACGAAGATCATACTTTTTGGAGAAATGTCATCTGGTCTGATGAAACAAAAATAAAACTGTTTGGCCATAATGACCATCGTTATGTTTGGAGGAGAAAAGGGGAGGCTTGCAAGCCGAAGAACACCATCCCAACCGTGAAGCACGGGGTGGCAGCATCATGTTGTGGGGGTGCTTTGCTGCAGGAGGGTCTGGTGCACTTCACAAAATAGATGGCATCATGAGGAAGGAAAATGATGTGTATATATTGAAGCAACATCTCAAGACATCAGTCAAGAAGTTAAAGCTTGGTCGCAAATGGGTCTTCCAAATGGACAATGACCCCAAGCATACTTCCAAAGTTGTGGCAAAATGGCTTAAGGACAACAAAGTCAAGGTATTGGATTGGCCATCACAAAGCCCTGACCTCAATCCTATAGAACATTTGTGGGCAGAACTGAAAAAGCGTGTGCGAGCAAGGAGGCCTAGAAACCTGACTCAGTTACACTAGTTCTGTCAAGAGGAATGGGCCAAAATTCACCCAACCTATTGTGGGATGCTTGTGGAAGGCTACCCCAAACGTTTGACCCAAGTTAAACAATTTAAAGGCAATGCTACCAAATACTAATTGAGCGTATGTAAACTTCTGACCCACCAGGAATGTGATGAAAGAAATAAAAGCTGAAATAAATAATTCTCTCTACTATTATTCTGACATTTCACGTTCTTAAAATACATTTTACTAGGATTAAATGTCAGGAATTGTGAAAAACTGATTTTAAATGTATTTGGCTACGGTGTATGTAGACAGTTGAAGTCAGAAGTTTACATACACCTTATGTTTCTATCCCTCTTCACCCTCTCTCCTCAGATGCTCGCCCCGGTGAACTCAAGCGAATTATGTCACGCCTCTAATGCTGGAGCGCTCCCGAAACATACGCAGCGCCTGGGGAATCTGATCCCATCCCATTTAGGAAACTCCTGTTCTTATTTTCCTGAGATGCTGCTGCTGCTGCCCGGGGTGACAGAGCGGAGGAGAGGAGATAGGTAAACAAGAGTAAACACAGAGCTGCCATCTGCAGCGCCACAAATGAGGGTAGAAAGAGACAGGAGACAGATAAATATAGAACAAAGAAAATATCTACGAGGCAGAGGGAGAGTGTAACATATAAGCTAGGAGTCAGGAAGCAGAGGGAGAGTGTAACGTATAAGCTAGGAGTCAGGAAGCAGAGGGAGAGTGTAACGTATAAGCTAGGAGTCAGGAAGCAGAGGGAGAGTGTAACGTATAAGCTAGGAGTCAGGAAGCAGAGGGAGAGTGTAACGTATAAGCTAGGAGTCAGGAAGCAGGTGCAGAAGGTGAGTTTAATAATGAGAATAATCAGATAAACAAAACAGCAGAAGCGTACTGAACGTGATCAAACCCAATACTGCCTGAAGACTGAGGCTACTGAGGGCTAAATAAAGTAATCAAGGTAATGATGAAGTCCAGGTGTGCATAACGATGGGTTGCCAGGACCCTGGTTAGTAGACCGGCGACGTTGAGCACCGGAGAGAACACCGGAGATAAGGAACGGAGTGGGTGTGACAGAGAGGGGAGTGAGAGAGAGGGAGAGAATACCTGACCCCTGTGACTGACCCAAAATCAAGGAAAGCTTTGACTATGTACAGACTCAGTGAGCAAAGCCTTGCTATTGAGAAAGGCCGCCGTAGTCATAAAGTATACTGTAATACACCTTGATATCTGTCTCTGTCTCTGTCTCTGTCTCTCTGTCTCTGCCTCTGTCTCTGTCTCTGTCTCCCTTCCTCTGCATTGTTGGTTAAGGGCTTGTAAGTAAGCATTTCACGGTAAGGTCTACACCTGTTGTATTTGGCGCATGTGACAAATACAATTTGATTTGATTTGATCTGTATCTCTCTCTCTTTCTTTCTTTCTCTCTCTCTCTGTCTCTCTCTGTCTCTCTGTCTCTCTGTCTCTCTCTGTCTCTCTCTGTCTCTCTCTGTCTCTCTCCCTCCCTCTCTCTGTCTCTCTGTCTCTCTCTGTATATCTCTGTCTCTCTCTGTCTCTCTCTCTGTCTCTCTTTGTCTCTCTCTGTCTCTTTCTGTATCTCTGTCTCTCTCTGTCTATATCTCTGTCTCTCTCTGTCTCCCTCTGTCTCTTTCTGTATCTCTCTGTCTCTCTTTGTCTATCGCTCTGTCTCTCTCTGTCTCGTCCCTGTCTATTTCTCTGTCTTGTTCTCTCTGTCTCTCTGTCTCGTTCTCTCTGTTTTTCGCCCCCTTTGGCTTGTGCGGTGAAGAAGGCTATACTAAGCCTTGTCTCAAGGTAGTACGTTGGTGTTCTATTGATATCCCTTCAGTGGTGTGGGGGCTGTGCTTTGGCAAGGTGAGTGGTGTTATATCCTGCCTGGTTGGCCCTGTCCGGCGACCCCCCGTCTCAGCCTACAGTATCTATGCTGCATAGTCTGCCGGGGGGGCTAGGGACAGTCTGTTATATCTGGTGTAATTCTCCTGTCTTATCTGGTGTCCTGTGTGAATTTAAGTATGCTTCCTCTAATTCTCTCTCTCTCCCACTCTCCCTCACCTCCTGGAGGACCTGAGTCCTAGGACCATGTCTCAGGACTACCTGGCCTGATGACTGGACCTGGCTGTTCCCAGTCCTGTCTGTCTGCAGCTATGGAACCCTGACCTGTTCACCGGACGTGCTACCTTGTCCTGAACTTACTGTTTTCTTTCTTTCTTTCTTTCTTTCTTTCTTTCTTTCTTTCTTTCTTTCTTTCTTTCTTTCTTTCTTTCTTTCTTTCTTTCTTTCTTTCTTTCTTTCTTTCTTTCTTTCTTTCTTTCTTTCTTTCTTTCTTTCTTTCTTTCTCTCACTCTCTCTCTCTCACTCTCTCTCTCCATCTCTCTCTCTCCATCTCTCTCTTATTTGACCCTGCTGGTCATCTATGAATATTTGAACATCTTGAAGAACAATTTGGCCTTATTGGCCATGTACTCTTATAACCTCCACCCGGCACAACCAGAAGAGGACTGATCACCCCTCAGAGCATGGTTCCTCTCTAGGTTTCTTCCTAGGTTCCTGCCTTTCTAGGGAGTTTTTCCTATCCACAGTGCTTCTACATCTGCATTGCTTGCTGTTTGGGGTTTTATGCTGGGTTTCAGTATATAAGCACTCTGTGACATCTGCTGATGTAAAATGGCCTTTATAAATACATTGATTTGATCTGATTTGTCTCTCTCCCTCTATCTCTCTCTATCTCTCTCTCAATTCAATTCAATTCAATTTGCTTTATGGCATGGCGTAACAATGTACATATTGCCAAAGAGTACTTTGGAGATTAAGTGATTCATTTACAATATTAACATAATTAAAATAATAATAATAAAGATTGTCAACAGGACAATGATTAATAACAGTAACCATACAATGGACAATAACAATAACATAGAGGACATGTGCAGGTTGGTTGGTCTGTCAGACACTGTCCCTCATCTTATGGCAGGCAGTAATGTAGTGTGCTGCCAACCCACAACTCTCTGCGTCTTCCCCCAACAGGACGGTAGCGTATTCTCATCAGAAATGTCTTTGAAATCTTGAAATATATTTGGGATAACGACACTCTCTAATTGTTTTATATGTATATATTTTGTCAGGAAATGCAGCTCTGTCTCAGGTTCTGCTGTGGTGCAGTGGTTGCACAGCCTTTCCTCTACAGGGAGACAGGTTTTCTTGTGTCGACCCTTCTCGACGGCAAGGCTGTGCTCACTGAGCCTGTACTTTGTCAAGGTTTTGATCATCAGTAACCATGGTCAAATAGTTTGCCATGATGTACTGTCGATTTAGGGGCAGGTTGCACTGCATTTTGCTTTGTGCTTGTGCTTGTGTTTCCCAATAGGTAATGTAGTTTTGTTTTGACTGTGTTGTAATTTGGTTTACTCTAATTGATTGGATGTTCTGGTCCTGAGGCTTCAGTGTGTTAGTAGAACAGGTTTGTTAACTCAGCCCTAGGACCAACTGGATGAGGGGACTATTTTCTTTGCTCAGCTCTTGGCATTGCATGGCTTGGTAAGGATATGAGAGGGGGTCACTATTTTAGATACTTGCAAAACTTAATAGATCTTTTTTGAGTTTTTATTATTAGTGAATATTGGCCTAATTCTGCCCTGCATGCTTTCTCTCTCAGTTCCTTCACTGCCTCATTCAGGTGTTCATTTACGCTTATCTTTAAAACCTAAGCAATTGTAGGGTGTGCAGTACTCCATATATTTTGTACTAATTGAAAACTTTGGTCTGATTCCCTGAGTTCTGAATATTCTCTGGAAAATCATTATTTTTGTATTTTGGGGGTTTACAGCAGGCACAGTTCATCTGCAAAGAGCAGGCACTGAAACCTTGTAGTTGTGGACACTAACTTTTTTTCTAGAAAAGCCAATTCGTTGATGCTGAAGAGTGCAGGGTTTTAATTATGTCATATGTTTTACCCCCTACATTACTTTCAGTAACTTTGTAGAACAGTCCTGTATGCCTAATAGAATCAAATGCTTTTTGGAAGTCGATAAAGCAAACAACAACTGGGAAATCGGGAAAGAACTAGCTCCAGCTGTGAAAATTAGTTTAGGATTTTGGCTTATTTCTTTTGATTTTCCCATGATTTGATACTGGACCTGTCCACCTCCCTTCCAGCTCCCCAGGCCACACACCCTCACGGCTGTCCCACCCCCACTTTGCTCACAACATCAGTGGAAAGCGGCAGGCCCTGATGGCATCAGCCCAAGGGTGCTTAGGGTCTGTGCTGACCAACTGTGTGGAATACTCCAGCATCGCTTCAACCTTAGCCTGAGCCTAGAAAGGGTCCCTGTGCTGTGGAAAACATCCTGCCTCGTCCCAGTGCCCAAGAAGGCACACCCCACTGTCCTGAATGACTTCAGACCTGTAGCGCTAACATCCCACATCATGAAGACCCTGGAAAGGTTAGTCCTCTCTCACCTCAGACCCCAGGACACAATTTGAAATAGTGTTTGGCCAACTGAAATCTAGGTTTCAGTGCCTAAAAAGCCTCAGGGTTACTCTAGACAGAGCCTGTGATATCATAGCCTGTGCAATCTTGCCACCATACGCTGTGAGAGACTGCTGTTGCTGGAGGAGCAATGGGATGACATTGACCCAGCCCTTCAGGAACCCATAGATGGAAGAACTGTGCAGGACCTTTACAAAAACACTTATTTCAGTTAATCCCCATTTTATTAATGTAGTTAGTTTGTTTTAGAGTGAACCCTTTTATTTAAAAGCTTAGCATTTATAAATTAAGAAAGAAAGTTGTTTGGAAGTTATTCATTCATTAATACACTCATTTTGTTCAAGCTGTGAAAACAAAACATAAAGCATTACATTAAGTCCAAACTATGACCTTCTGCAGTGTTTAAATTCATACTTACATCCTTCTCCAGTTTCTTTATATCTAACTGCAACTTCTTAATTTCTAACTTTCGGTACTCCATGTGCAGTTTCTGACTTTCAATGACAATAAGCAGATGACGCTTGTAAATGGAACAGACATCCTGTGAAAGAGAAAGTGTGTCAAAGAGTAGATGATTATGTAGTTAGTAATAGCAATATGAATAGTTACTTACTTCTTTCCTTGCTGAAGTACTTCCGGTCATGTCCTGCAGCAAGGTGTATGGTTTTACATGATTTGAAGAATGCAGACATCCAAACCTCTTCACATTTGGTCTTACCTCTGGCATTTCTGTGACTGCAGAAATAATCCTCATCAAGGGCCCTAGGCATTTTGGGGAATGATGTCTGATGAGGTCCCCCCCCTCTATTAGTGGCCGCCCCTGGTTGTAGGTCAACTCTAGCTCCTCTGCAGGTGTGAGGTCCTCAGGTGGAGGTCCCCCACAAAGTAACAGTGGCATATTTTTTGTGGCTAAAATGGTAGGCTACATAGTTACAGATAAACAACTATTTTGACAAATATATTTCACATTTCATCCATCTCCCTCGCCTTGTTTATTGCGGCGTTCTTACCTACTTGGAATTTCAAGTGGGGAACTCTGGCCTCTTTCTGGCCTGAAGATCACTGACGTCATGTTTCAACCTTGTTTTTTCTGAGTTCCCATTTGTCTTGAAAGAAACATAATACACACAAATGATGGAAATGACAGGTTACTTTGACCCTGACAAACTGAGAATCTGAGATCAATAAAAATAACCTTGTCTTGAATCCATCAATAGCCCAGGCCTAGGTGTGTGGAAACACATTGTAGGCCACAATGTGAAGAGGAAATTATAGTCCTATAAATGCTTTCCCGTTTCACTGACTCACCCAATGACGTGCAGCTCACTCACTATCTATCTATCTGTCTATCTGTCTGTCTGTCTGTCTGTCTGTCTGTCTGTCTGTCTGTCTGTCTGTCTGTCTGTCTGTCTGTCTGTCTGTCTGTCTGTCTGTCTGTCTGTCTGTCTGTCTGTCTGTCTGTCTGTCTGTCTGTCTGTCTGTCTGT
Source organism: Thymallus thymallus (assembly GCA_023634145.1). Classification (NCBI taxonomy): domain Eukaryota; kingdom Metazoa; phylum Chordata; class Actinopteri; order Salmoniformes; family Salmonidae; genus Thymallus; species Thymallus thymallus. Next base: position 5,808,986 of record CM042405.1, on the reverse strand, counting down.
CTGTCTGTCTCTCACTCTCTCACTCTCTCACTCTCTCACTCTCTCACTCTCTCATTCTCTCATTCTCTCATTCTCTCATTCTCTCATTCTCTCATTCTCTCATTCTCTCTCACTCTCTCACTCTCTGAACCAGTCTTGGTTATATTAATAGAAGAAGATGTTAACAGAATTGTGAAACACTCAACTAATTTAGAAACCCAGAAACACACACACACACACACACACACACACACACACACACACACACACACACACACACACACACACACACACACACACACACACACTGTAAGCCCCCTATGCGTGACTCCAGGTCTATTTCACAGATCCTTGGAGAACAAACAATGTTATCCTTTAGCTCATTTACAGGAATGGACTTCCCACTGTAATTGTTAACATCGGTGTACGGCTACAGTGTGTTTGTAGAGACTGTACTACTACAGAGAGAAGCTCTCCCCCCTGACACCCCCCTCCTTGTACACAGGCTCTGTGTACCCCAGCCCCACACCGTAAGCCCACTACTCTGATAAATCCTCATCCTCACTTTATATGATCTCTCTCCTTCTCTCTGCTCTGATAGACATGAGCCTGCAACTCTCATTTTCCAGCATTGCATTTTATAATGTATTTCCTTATAGAGCCGTGCAAGAAGGGTTACTGCCGTCTGATCAGAAATAAATGAAATAATTCAGAATAGCCTACTACACCATGGGTAGGCCTATAATTTAGTCACAGAGGATCAATAGCTTCTTTTTAACAGTGGAGTGTAGCCCAATAACAAGGCATAGCCTACAGTCGGGAAACGCGCTGCAAATACACTTGGGTTACATCACAAATTCCTCCTCAACACCAGTGTTCTATTCATACAGGGGTTTGAATATTCACTCTAGTGTTGTATTTAACAGCATATTCGGGAGTAGTACTTTCTCCTTTCATATCTCACATACTGTACTTAATAACATTATACCATCAAACTCCACTGAAGAGTCATGTCATCCTCATGTAATCTCAAGTCGTGTTACCCTCAGACACATGTTATCCTCGTTACTAATTAGACATGTTATCATGTGATCTCTAATGAGACATGTTATCATGTTATCCTCGTTACTAATTAGACATGTTATCATGTGATCTCTAATGAGACATGTTATCATGTTATCCTCGTTACTAACGAGACATGTTATCCTCTGAGACATGTTCTGTATGAGATTTCTGAGACATTTGTATTTGTACTTATTAGGGATCCCCATTTGCTGTTGCCAAGGCAGCAGCTGCTCTTCCTGGGGTCCAAACATATTGAAGCACTTACATCACACATAAAACAAAAGATAAAACAGTACATCATATAACATTACTACACCTCTACATACAGTATTTACAATACAAAATGTTTAATACAACAACATGTTATCCTCTACCTGGACAGAACCCTAGATAACGTTACAGATGGAACAACTCATCATTCACAGGTGAGCTAGTCCCCTGACAGCTCTCATTCACAGGTGAGCTAGTCCTCTGACAACTCATCATTCACAGGTGAGCTAGTCCCCTGACAACTCATCATTCACAGGTGAGCTAGTCCCCTGACAGCTCTCATTCACAGGTGAGCTAGTCCCCTGACAGCTCTCATTCACAGGTGAGCTAGTCCCCTGACAACTCATCATTCACAGGTGAGCTAGTCCCCTGACAGCTCTCATTCACAGGTGAGCTAGTCCCCTGACAACTCATCATTCACAGGTGAGCTAGTCCCCTGACAGCTCTCATTCACAGGTGAGCTAGTCCCCTGACAACTCATCATTCACAGGTGAGCTAGTCCCCTGACAACTCATCATTCACAGGTGAGCTAGTCCCCTGAAAGCTCTCATTCACTCAGTAATGTATAGCTAAATTTCAATCAGCTTATTATCCATCTTTCAATCGCTATAGCTACATTTCAATCAGTTTAATATGCACATTTCAAATTTCAATCTTAATAGTAATAATTTCAATCCATTTATTATCCAAATTTCAATCAGCCAAATTTCAATCAGCGTCATATGTCATATCTAACAATCACACAACTTTCACATCCGCATTCACTTTAGTACTATTCCCAAACACACTTGGTAATCTCCCTTATTATCCATGTGTGATGCACACAGTTGCATAGTTATGTACGCCTTGATTTTATTTTTTTTCTCATTTTTGTATCATTTTTATACAGATTCATTTAAATTGACTTACTGAAATCCGTTGCCGTCCCTCAATTGTGTCTCCTTCTGGGCAGCTCACAGTAAAGGTCTGGTCTGGGCGGGTCTCGTAGTCTTTTTGTCAGACGGGAATTTCCCTCACGCTTCATAAAATGCGCCTTCGGTTTTCCTCACAGACCCCCACTGGAAAGCTTCGCAGTTAGAATAAATCATTCTGTTCGTCGACGCCAAATTGTCGTGGAAATTCTTACACAGGGACACTCTAAGTCAATCTTAAATTAATCATTGTTTTTTGTCAGCGCTCAGGAGAGGTTCGAAACAAACTTTATGCACCATAGTGAACATCTGTCATGAGCTCTAACTAGGAAGTCCCGTTTAGTTCCCTTATATACTGCAGACAAGTCATATTTGAATGATTTAGCTTATTCATAATAAATTCATCATTAACGTTGGCTTCATCCATGTGACCGACCAATACTGGGTCATACAAGTGACAGACCAATACCTCACAAGGCTTCTTCTCTAAGCTGAGACCTTGAAACTGAGATATATTTCGTTCTCAAAACAAGGGTGTGGGCGTACTGCCAAATTGCAGAAACTAATAGTAAGGGTTCGTTCAATCAGTCAATTGCAATGCACAAACATAGAACACAGAAATTGGTCAATAGAAAAGCACCAACATAACATTTTCCATCACAGGACCTTTAGAATGTTGAGGATATCCCATGAAAGTGCATGGAGGACAAAATGTTAAATAGTTTAAAAAGTATAAAATATATCAAAAGGTTGTGTACAAGCAACTCAATCCAGACCGGTCTACACGTTTTAAAGTTTGAACTACATTTCTAGCTTAAACGGTGTAAGATGGGTAGCGTTCCAAATATATATAAATCAAATTTTGTCAAAGATTTCAAGTGGGGTCTCTTGCTTAGCAAGCACATTAATAAGCACACATGAGGAGGGAGAGGAGAGGAAAAGAAGAGGAGGAGGTAGAGAAGAGGAGGAGGGAGAAGAGAGGAGGAGGGAGAAGAGAGGGAAAGAGAGGAAGGAGGGAGAGGAGAGCGGCAGAGGAGGAGGGAGAGGAGAGGAGGAGGGAGAAGAGAGGAGGAGGGAGATGAGAGCGGCAGAGGAGGAGGGAGAGGAGAGGAGGAGGGAGAAGAGAGGAGGAGGGAGATGAGAGGGAAAGAGAGGGAGGAGGGAGAAGAGAGGAGGAGGGAGATGAGAGGAGGAGGGAGATGAGAGGGAAAGAGAGGGAGGAGGGAGAAGAGAGGAGGAGGGAGATGAGAGGGAAAGAGAGGGAGGAGGGAGAAGAGAGGAGGAGGGAGATGAGAGGAGGGAGATGAGAGGGAAAGAGAGGGAGGAGGGAGAAGAGAGGAGGAGGGAGATGAGAGGGAAAGAGAGGGAGGAGGGAGAAGAGAGGAGGAGGGAGAGGAGAGGAGGAGGGAGAAGAGAGGGAAAGAGAGGGAGGAGGGAGAAGAGAGGAGGAGGGAGAAGAGAGGAGGAGGGAGATGAGAGGGAAAGAGAGGGAGGAGGGAGAAGAGAGGAGGAGGGAGATGAGAGGAGGAGGGAGATGAGAGGAGGAGGGAGATGAGAGGAGGAGGGAGAAGAGAGGAGGAGGGAGAAGAGAGGAGGAGGGAGAAGAGAGGAGGAGGGAGAAGAGAGGAGGAGGGAGAAGAGAGGAGGAGGGAGAAGAGAGGAGGAGGGAGAAGAGAGGAGGAGGGAGAAGAGAGGAGGAGGGAGAAGAGAGGAGGAGGGAGATGAGAGGAGGAGGGAGAGGAGAGGAGGAGGGAGAGGAGAGCGGCAGAGGAGGAGGGAGAGGAGAGGAGGAGGGAGAAGAGAGGAGGAGGAGGAGGGAGAGGAGAGGAGGAGGGAGAAGAGAGGAGGAGGAGGAGGGAGAGAAGAGGGAAAGAGGAGGAGGGAGAAGAGAGGAGGAGGAGGAGGGAGAGAAGAGAGGAGGAGGAGGAGGGAGAGAAGAGGGAAAGAGGAGGAGGAGGGAGAGAAGAGGGAAAGAGGAGGAGGGAGAAGAGAGGAGGAGGAGGAGGGAGAAGAGAGGAGGAGGAGGAGGGAGAGAAGAGGGAAAGAGGAGGAGGAGGGAGAGAAGAGGGAAAGAGGAGGAGGGAGAAGAGAGGAGGAGGAGGAGGGAGAGAAGAGGGAAAGAGGAGGAGGAGGGAGAGAAGAGGGAAAGAGGAGGAGGGAGAATAGAGGAGGAGGAGGAGGGAGAGGAGAGGAGGAGGGAGAGAAGAGGAGGAGGGAGAATAGGGGAGAGAGTCAGAGAGAGGGAGAAAGAGCAGTGAGAGAGAGATAGGGGAGAGAGAGCGGTGAGAGAGAGAGAAAAGAGTTAAGCTTCAGTTATGAGGCGATGTTCTCTCTGTGGATGGAATGAGTTGGTTTAGCTCAGCCCATCCAGTGAGCCGTGTGTGTGTGTGTGTGTGTGTGTGTGTGTGTGTGTGTGTGTGTGTGTGTGTGTGTGTGTGTGTGTGTGTGTGTGTGTGTGTGTGTGTGTGTGTGTGTGTGTGTGTGTGTGTGTGTGTGTGTGTGTGTGTGTGTAGCCTCAGAGAGGTGCCCCCTCAGAGTGGCAACATTGGGGCCTCAAAACAACTCTCAAATGACCTGAAAACAAAGATTGTTCAACATTATGGTTTAGGGGAAGGCTACAAAAAGCTATCACAGAGATGTAAGCTGTCAGTGTCCACTGTGAGGAACATAGTGAGGAAATGGAAGACCACAGGCACAGTTCTTGTTAAGGCCAGAAGTGGCAGGCCAAGTAAAATATCGGAGAGGCAAAGGCGAAGGATGGTGAGAACGGTCAAAAACAGCCCACAGACCACCTCCAAAGACCTACAACATAATCTTGCTGCAGATGGTGTCACTGTGCATCGTTCAACAATTCAGCGCACTTTGCACAAGGAGAAGCTGTACGGGAGAGTGATGCGGAAAGAAGCCTTTTCTGCACACACGCCACAAACGCACATTTGGACAAGCCAGCTTCATTTTGGAATAAGGTGCTGTGGACTGATGAAACAAAGATTGAGTTATTTGGTCATAACAAGGGACGTTATGCATGGCGGCAAAAGAACACAGCGTTCCAAGAATTTATGGTAGAGTGGCCAGACAGAAGCCGCTCCTCAGTAAAAAGAACATGACAGCCCGCTTGGAGTTTTCCAAAAAGCTCCTAAAGACTCTATGACCATGAGAAACAAGATTTTCTGTTCAGATGAAACCAAGATTGAACTCTTTGACCTGAATGCCAAGTGTCACATCTGGAGGAAACCTGGCACCATCCCTACGGTGAAGCATGGTGGTGGCAGCATCATGCTGTGGGGATGTTTTTTTGCGGCAGGGACTGGGAAACTAGTCAGGATCGAGGCAAAACTGAACGGAGCAAAGTACAGAGAGATCCTTGATGAAAACCTGCTCCATAGCGCTCAGGACCTCAGACTGGGGCGAAGGTTCACCTTCATACAGGACAACGACCCTAAGCACACAGCCAAGACAACACAGGAGTGGCTTCGGGACAAATCTCTGAATGTCCTTGAGTGGCCCAGCCAGAGCCCGGACTTGAACCCGATCGAACATCTCTGAAGAGACCTGAAAATAGCTGTGCAGCAATGCTCCCCATCCAACCTGACAGGGCTTGAGAGGATCTGCACAAAAGAAAGAGAGAAACTCCCCAAATTTAGGTGTGCCAAGCTTGTAGCGTCATACCTAAGAAGAATCGATAATGTAATCGCTGCCAAAGTATAGAGTAATGGGTCTGATTACTTTTGTAAATGTAATTTTATTTTTTATTTTTTTATAAATTAGCAAAAATGTCTAAAAAACTGTTTTTGCTTTGTCATTATGGGGTATTGTGTGTGGATTTTTAAAACAATTTAATACATTTTAAATAAGGCTTTAAAGTAACAAATTATTGTTATTATGCATTTTTTTTGTGGGCCCCCTGGAGGTCGGGGCCCCCAAGATTGCATATGATAGCAAAATGTCTAGAATTGATAAAAAGCCAAATTCTATCTCAGCCTCATGTGTGTGTGTATGTGTGTGACCACATTAATGTAATGTGTTTCACTGTAATGGAAATAAGCCACTGAGGGCTCTTTTCCATAGGGAACCATTTCAACCAGATCTCATGGGTTTACCAATTTGACTTCAGATTCTGATGTTTATCCAATTTTCACCAAACATCAGATTTTGAAGTGTTTTTGTCCCCCTTGATTGATTCCTGCTCAGCATCGTTAAGGGTTAAGCTTTTTGATAGGGTTAAAACATTACGTTTAGGCATTCATTCTCAATGGTTAAGTTAAGGGTTAATGTTTGGGATAGGAATAAAAAGAGAAAAAAAAAGAAAATGAGTGTCTACCAGTGGGATTGAAAACATGATCTTCGGATATGGAGTCATGGGATTACACCCATCCACCATCCCCTTCCACACTGCCCTAGCAAAACCCAAGCCTAGTTGATGGTAATAGCATGCACTGTTGCCCCTAGTAGCCGGTTTTGAAGGCATTCCACAGATGTCCAATTTCAAAGTCAATCTTGAGCGATCTTCCAGGCCATTTTGGGGTCAGGAGGCTGAGTCTCCACAGAGGAACTGACATGATGACTATGTCCTGGAGGACCCATCAATCACTGTGTGTGTGTGTGTGTGTGTGTTTGATGTGTATGGTGTGTATGGTTGTGTGTGTGTGTGTGTGTGTGTGTGTGTGTGTGTGTGTGTGTGTGTGTGTGTGTGTGTGTGTGTGTGTGTGTGTGTGTGTGTGTGTGTGTGTGTGTGTGTGTGTGTGTGTGTGTGTGTTGTGTATGGTGTGTTTCTGTGTGTGTGTGTTTGTGTTGTTTGTGTGTGTGTGTGTGTGTGTGTGTGTTGTTTGTGTATTTGTGTGTGTGTCAAATCAAATCAAATTGTACAGAGTTTACAGCAGGTATAAAAGGTGCAGTGAAATGCTTAAATCCTCCCTCAACAATGGAGTAGAATATCAATAGTAACCAAAAATAACAAACAATTAGAGGAAAGTAGTACGCATGGTAATAACACTGATATGTACACAACAGGATATACAGTACAGAAAGTAGTATGCATGGTAATAACACTGATATGTACACAACAGGATATACAGTACAGAAAGTAGTACGCATGGTAATAACACTGATATGTACACAACAGGATATACAGTACAGAAAGTAGTATGCATGGTAATAACACTGATATGTACACAACAGGATATACAGTACAGAAAGTAGTATGCATGGTAATAACACTGATATGTACACAACAGGATATACAGTACAGAAAGTAGTACGCATGGTAATAACACTGATATGTACACAACAGGATATACAGTACAGAAAGTAGTACGCATGGTAATAACACTGATATGTACACAACAGGATATACAGTACAGAAAGTAGTACGCATGGTAATAACACTGATATGTACACAACAGGATATACAGTACAGAAAGTAGTATGCATGGTAATAACACTGATATGTACACAACAGGATATACAGTACAGAAAGTAGTATGCATGGTAATAACACTGATATGTACACAACAGGATATACAGTACAGAAAGTAGTATGCATGGTAATCACACTGATATGTACACAACAGGATATACAGTACAGAAAGTAGTATGCATGGTAATCACACTGATATGTACACAACAGGATATACAGTACAGAAAGTAGTATGCATGGTAATAACACTGATATGTACACAACAGGATATACAGTACAGAAAGTAGTATGCATGGTAATAACACTGATATGTACACAACAGGATATACAGTACAGAAAGTAGTATGCATGGTAATCACACTGATATGTACACAACAGGATATACAGTACAGAAAGTAGTACGCATGGTAATAACACTGATATGTACACAACAGGATATACAGTACAGAAAGTAGTATGCATGGTAATCACACTGATATGTACACAACAGTGTGTGTGTGTGTCTGTGTGTCTGTGTGTGTGTGTGTGTGTGTGTGTGTGTGTGTGTGTGTGTGTGTGTGTGTGTGTGTGTGTGTGTGTGTGTGTGTGTGTGTCACAGTCGCTCTCTTACTCTACAGCCTGGGTCTCCAACACAGGGATCATGCTGCTCCCTGCTGTTACCCAACACTTGGAGAGGGTAATCTCTCTCCCCCTCTCCATCCATCCCTCCATCCATCCATCCCTCTCTCCATCTCTCCCCCTCTACATCTCTCCCCCTATACATCCATCCCTCCATCCATCCATCCCTCTCTCCATCTCTCCCCCTATACATCACTCCCCCTCTCCATCCCTCCCTCTCTCCATCCATCCCTCGCTCTCTTTCTCCCTCACTCTCCCTCTCTGGACTCAGGCCCTCTGCTTGTTCTCTCCTCTCTACCACATCTTCTTCTTGCCTCCCTCCATCTCTCTCTCCTCTGTTTGCATCCCCCGTCCCTCCGTTCCTGCCTCCCTCCATCTCTCTCTCCTCTGTTTGCATCCCCCGTCCCTCCGTTCCTGCCTCCCTCCATCTCTCTCTCCTCTGTTTGCGCTCTCGTCCCTTAGACAATAGTGTGTGTCAGACAAGCTTTATTTCACTGTAAAGTGAGAGACAGGGCAACAACACAGGGTGTACATCTGCCAGTGAGACTAGATTACCATCTAGTGGTCAAAACAAACCGTCACAGTGGAACACACTACAGTAATGAAGTCACACATTCACAGTACACACACGCACATACACACAAACACACACACACATAAACACACACGAGCACGCACTGATATGAACCTATTTCCCTTTGGACAAATACATTTTCCAACTCTATGACCAAGCAGTTAGAACCTCTACTACAGCCTCCGACACCAAGCTTTCCCAGCAGAGAGAGACACGTAGACTAAACGATTTCCTAAAACAAGTTCCAAAAGGAAGTTAGCATACGTGTCTTAGTCATGTCAGTTGTAAATGAAGAGTAGGTATTGGACCAATGTAGCCTGCCTTTGAGACTGTGAGTGAGCTATTAATAGCGTGCTGCCATGCCTCCCCTTTGGTGGCGATCCCCGCTCATAAAAGTAGCCTACAATTTGTACACGAGAGAGAAAAAGAGGCAGGTGAAAAGTACACTGCAGAACAGTCGGAACTCAGCTGCGCACACACACACACAGTCAGGTGCAGCTACGTGGCGTCGCAGGTATAGGGTGGGTGGAGAGAGAGAGAGAGAGAGAGAGAGAGAGAGAGAGAACCTGACACCCTCAGCACACTAGGGGACAAACACCTGCCTGAAGGTGACGGCATTCCCTACCCCATATGCCCCCCTAGGCACAAATCCTGCAGCTCTGTCGCACGCTGGGTATGTACATAGGCAATGGTAGGCTTCGAGGAGACTCTTATGGTAGGTACACCTACAGCCCATCTCTTGGCAGTAGTACTGTAAACCACTTTATCACTGACCTCAACCCAGAGTCTCTCAGAGTGTTCACAGTCAGTCCACTGACACCCCTATCAGATCACAGCAGAATCACACTCTACTTGAACAGAGCAATACTCAATCATGAGGCATCAAAGCCAGCGTAATATTAAGACATGCTATAGATGGAAGGAATGTAGTGTGGAAATCTACCAAAAAACAATTAGGCAACAACAAATTCAATCCCTTCTAGACAATTTCCTGGACAAAACGTTCCACTGTAATAGTGAAGGTGTAAACTTGGCAGTAGAAAATCTAAACAGTATATTTGACCTTTATAGATTCTCAATCAAATGAAACAATTTCAAACAGAAAACCGAAGAAAATTAACAACAATGACAAATGGTTTGATGAAGAATGAAAAACCTAAGGAAGAAATTGAGAAACCTGTCCAACCAAAAACATAGAGACCCAGAAAACCTGAGTCTACACCTTCACTATGGGGAATCTGTCAGAGGTGAGTAGGACGGAGCCAGGCGCAGGAGGGTGATATTCAAAGAATAAGGTTTATTCGGCAATGACAGCGATCCACAGCAAAGCGTAAACCCAATACAGTCCGACTTACAAATGCGTACTGGAGAAAATAAACACACGGGTAACATAACCCGGAGAATAAACATATAACGATGCTCAACATGAGCTAGCAACCTCTTACATAGAACAATAACACACAAAGACATGGGGGAGCAGAGGGAAGATATATACACAGACTGATGAGGGAATAAGTACCAGGTGTGTGTGTGAAAACAAGACAAAATAAATGGAATGATGAAAAGGGAGCGACAGTTGCTAGAAGGCTGGTGACGACGAACGCCGAAGGCCGCCCGAACAAGGAGAGGAGGCAGCTTCGGAGGGAGTCGTGACAGAATCACTAAAACAATACAGAAATACACCAAGGAAAAAGAAGGAACAGCATGTCAGAAATCAGCTCAATATAATCGAATAGTCCATAGACTCTAACCACTTCTGGGGGAAAAAGAAAAAAAAACACTAAACAAACAACAACACGAAGAGTTATCTATCCAAAACAGAGATGAATGGATAAACCACTTCTCCAATCTTTTTGGCTCTATAACAAAGAACAAACAGCAAAAACATATACATGATCACATACAAATCTTAGAATCAACTATTAAAGACTACCAGAACCCACTGGATTCTCCAGTTACCTTGAATGAACTACAGGACAAAATACAAACCCTCCAACCCCAAAAGGCCTGTGGTGTTGATGGTATCCTCAATGAAATTATAATATATACAGACAACAAATTCCAATTGGCTATAATTAAACTCTTCAACATCATCCTTGGCTCTGGCATCTTCCATAATATTTGGAACCACCCTGCACAAACAAACAAAGCAAAACAAAGGCTTCTCATGCTTTGTTGATTTCAAAAAAGCCTTCGACTCAATTTGGCATGAGGGTCTGCTATACAAATTGATGGAAAGAGGTGTTGGGGGAAAAACACATGACATTATGTACACAAACAACAAGTGTGCATTTAAAATTGGCAAAACAAACATTGCTTTCAACAGGGCCGTAGGGTGAGACAGGGATGCAGCTTAAGCCCCACCCTCTTCAACATATATATCAGCGAATTGGCGAGGGCACTAGAACAGTCTGCAGTATCCGGCCTCACCCTACTAGAATCTGAAGTCAAATGTCTACTGTTTGCTGATGATCTGGTGCTTCTGTCACCAACCAAGGATGGCCTACAGCAGCACCTAGATCTTCTGCACAGATTCTGCCAGACCTGGGCCCTGATAATAAATCTCAGAAAGGTCCAGTCGCCAGAACCACAAATACAAATTCCATCTAGACACCGTTGCCCTAGAGCTCACAAAAACTATACATACCTCGGACTAAACATCAGCGCCACAGGTAACCTCCACAAAGCAGTGAACGATCTGAGAGACAAGGCAAGAAGGGTCTTCTATGCCATAAAAAGGAACATAAAATTCGACATACCAATTAGGATCTGGCTAAAAATACTTTAATCAGTTATAGAACCCATTACCCTTTATGGTTGTGAGGTCTGGGATCCGCTCACCAACCAAGAATTCACAAAATGGGAAAAACACCAAATTGAGACTCTGCATGCAGAATTCTGCAAACATATCCAACGTAAAACACCAAATAATGCATACAGAGCAGACTTAGTCCGGTACCCCCTCATTATCAAAATCCAGAAAAGAGCAGTTAAATTCTACAACCACCTAAAAGGAAGCGATTCCCAAAACTTCCATAACAAAGCCATCACCTACAGAAAGATGAACCTGGAGAAGAGTCCCCTAAGGAAGCTGGTCCTGGGGCTTTGTTCACAAACACAAACAGACCCCACAGAGCCCCAGGACAGCAACACAATTAGACCCAACCAAATCATGAGAAAATAAAAAGATAATTACTTGACACACTGTAAAGAATTAACAAAAAACCCCAGAGCAAACTAGAATGCTATTGGGCCCTAAACAGAGAGTACACCGTGGCAGAATACCTGACAACTGTGACTGACCCAAAATGAAGGAAAGCTTTGACTATGTACAGATTCAGCGAGCATAGCCTTGCTATTGAGAAAGGCTGCCGTAGGCAGACCTGGCTCTCAAGAGAAGACAGGCTATGTGCACACTGCCCACAAAATGAGGTGGAAACTGAGCTGCACTTCCTAACCTCCTGCCAAATGTATGACCTTATTAGATACACATATTTCTCTCAGATTACGCAGATCCACAAAGAATTTGAAAACAAATCCAATTTTGATAAACTGCCATATCTACTGGGTGAAATAAAACAGCATGCCATCACAGCAGCAAAATGTGTGACCTGTTGCCACAAGAAAAGGGCAACCAGTGAAGAACAAACACCATTGTAAATACAACCCATATTTATGTTTACTTATTTTCCATTTTATACTTTAACCATTTGCACATCGTTACAACACTGTGTATATATATACATAACATGACATCTGTGAGTGTACTGTTTACTGTTAAGTTGTATTGTTTATTTCATTTTGGTTTATTATCTACTTGTGCAGGCACTTCCTCTCCTCTCCTTGCCCAGGGTTCCACGTGGATCCTGTCCTTGTCCAAATCAGATTCCATTTCGAATCCTTTCAAAATACATCCTTCTTTCATTTTTAAATTCCTCCTCTCATGAGGATAATTATTATCTAAAGTCAACAAAACTAGATAGACATAATCAGGGGCTTCATATAGCTTCCAACTATCATGTCAAGCCATTCCAGCGATTACTTTAAGGAAAGGGAGGAAGGAAGGATGTGTTTAGAAAGTATTTGTGGGCGGCTCGGGCCTCTCGCCGCTGCGCAGTGCGAGAGTTGGGCTGAACGGTAGAATCTCCCGCTTTGAAATCACAATCTGAATGTACAACAGGACGTTAGGATGCGTTTGTCTGTCAACTCGTCAAACAGGCTAACAGGTAGGATATGACAACATTGCGATGTACAATTGCAACGATTTAACACAATGCATCATAACTGACATTTTGAGTGAGAGATTGATACTTTTGTAGCACCAGATGGATACAATGTTGCAGCATTACCATTACTATAGCTCTGTGGGAATAATAATCGACCTAAATGTTATATACAATACGCCCAATGTTTTATTGCCGGAGCTGAAGAATGATAGCGACAGTGCTTGTCGTGCTTCCAGGTGCGTTGTTAGAGTCTGGCGCTGACATGCTGGTGACAGGTATGCTTTCCCTGCTCCTGCTCGCGCACCAGTGTGTGTCCGCGCCACAGGTCCTCGAGGACCAAAGGTAGGCCCTGACACAAACACACACTCGCGCGTGCGCAGTGAAAGTATAGTGCAGAGATCATTTGGTTTTAAAATGACCTGCTCAAAATCCAAACAGGTTTAACAGGATTTTCCAGCAGCGCGGCGTTTCCAGTTCAGTTGAATGACTGGGTTATGTTTAGTCGTTCTTTAGTTGTTTATATTATTTCTTGGTGAGCCTGTCAGACAACATGTGGTATGTACTGTATGTGAGTTCACATCACAACAGCCTAAGGAGGTGTGACGGCATGGTTGGTTGCCAGAATAATAGGGGACACTGAGCAGTCAGTCAATGCCAGCTAACCTAGTACATCACTGGTTCATTCATTTTCCAGGATATTTATCTAGACCAGTGATCAGAGCTAGGAATGTAGGCTATACTGTTAGACTGTCTTTCGGGTCATGTAGGAATAACAGAGACAGGAAGTATGATGTTAAGGGAACACTCAGGTGAGGGCACTGGATTACATCACATCCTGTCCCGGGTAGGTAACAACGACAGAGGAGAGAGAGAGAGGGGTCAGAGTTCAGAGGGGGCCTGTTTATGTATCACCTCAGGTAGAGTTCAAAGGGCAACTTCCCTGCACTTTATACTAGCCATAAAAGCACAACAAAGTATTTATGTTATCTCTCTCTCTCTCTCTCGCTCTCGCTCTCGCTCTCTCGCAGAGTACTGGCCAATCCCTTCGGCTCTGGAGGGGAGGACCGCAGGTTAGTTGCATATTTTACTTTAAAAACACTTTATTCCAGCTGGGGGCTGACTCTATTTAATACAGGGTTAAAGCAGGGAAAGAGAGCTAGAGGGTTTTGCCAAGGCCTCTTTTCCAAACCCTGCATGTACACATTCCTCAGTGAAAAGGTAATCAATCAGCCATCTAAATTGCCCAAGTGGTACCAAAATATTTAGACCACAAGTAAGGTGCAACAAAAACTATAAAGCAGATTTATCTAACTCAATGGAGATCGAAGGGATCTCCAGTTATCCATCCCTGAGACCGGGTCTGGTAGCTCGTATGCCTGTAGGTTAACAATTAAATAAGGTATGGCGGAGGTTTGTGCAAGAGGGCTTTATAAAGAAAAATTGTGCAATGCATAGATCTACGAGACTTTAAAGAGGGTCAGCTTACATCCCTAAAACAGAAAGCAGTGATGTGTACTGAACCTGTCGCCCGTAATAATGATAAACTGTGTCCAATGGCTTCAATACAGTGGGAGCCGCGTTAATATTGGGGCGGCAGGTAGCCTAGTGGTTAGAGTGTTGGGCCCGTAACTGAAAGGTTGCCAGATCAAATCCCAGAGCTGACAACAAGGCAGTTAACCCACTGTTCCTAGGCCGTCATTGTAAATAAGAATTTGTTCTTAACTGACTTGCCTAATAAAATAAAGGTTAAATAAAAAAAATAAAAATAAAAATAGACAACTTCATACTTGATTTATTCCTATGAAGGAAGCCCATTAACTAAGTCATCAATATGCTTTTTAAAGATAGCTTTTTGTCAATTTATATACCCAGATATTTATAAGCGGGGACACCATCCAATGTACTTATGTAAATAAGGTAATTCTGTTTACATTTTTTAACTGTTTTCTCTTTGTCATTATGGGGAATTGTGTGTAGATTGATGAGGGAAAACATTTATTTAATCAATTTTAGAATAAGGCTGTAATGTAACAAAATGTGGAAAAAGTCAAGGGGTCTGAATACTTTCCGAATGCACTGTATACAGAAATCATCAGATACATTTTTAAGCTTTTTGGAAAATAACATATACTTAGTTTTACCTGCATTAATTTCAGTTCAAATTAGGCTTTCTGCAAAGCAAAAATGGCAAATTGTAGTTCTGAAAGCCTTTTCAACAGAAGGGGCAACAGAATTTTAGGGCTCCCAAGTGGCACAGTGGTCTAAGGCACTGCATCTCAGTGCTAGAGGTATCACTACAGACAACCGGCCGTGATTGGGAGTTGCCTAGTTAAATAAAGGTTACACACAATACACAACAATATCATCCACATACAAGTGGAGGTTACAATTTCTTAAAAGCAAACCAATATTGTTTATATAGATTGTAAAAAGTATAGTGCCCAAAGGGACACCTTTAGTAATATCAAGGAAAACTGACTTAACACCATCAGATGAAACATGTTGTCTCCTTTCCTGTCTGGTAATTTTCAAACCAATTGCAGGCTGCCTGACCTAGGCTTATTTTAAACAGTCTACTAATTAGTAATGGATGGTCAACAGCGTCGAAAGCCTTTGACAGGTCTATGGAAAGGGCAGCATAATGCTCAGCCAAGGCCTGATTTCCATCATAATAAGATCTTGAAGTTCTATAGAGAACCAAGGATTTGTTCTACTTTTGACTCTAAGGCGTTTGAAGGAGGCGTTCTTATCTGCCAGAGATTAAAATAGATGAGAACAATTTTAAAGCCAATTTCAGGGTCAGGCATACAGTTGATGGAGGAAAGCTCTGAGTAATGCATATCATGAAGAAACCCTTGGGGAGATAAGGAAGAAAAAAAGTATCTTCATAATTATATGGGGATCAGTGTTTTTCTATTTGGTATCTCTAATACATGCAATATGATAGTGATCGCTGAGATCATTTGCAAGTACTTGAGGGGGCAATTTGTCAGAATTTGGCAAAACAGTAATATTTAGAGAACATGATGTCGTGAATGTTGATTTTACGTAAATAGACACTCCTCACCCTTTTTTGCAAATTGTCACACCCGAAGATATTGTAATCACAAATGTCAATGTCCTTATTCGAGACCAAATCTTTCAGCCAAGTCCTGCACCCAGATATCAAGAAGTTCAATTGTTTTTAATGAAACACGTTTAAGCCCAAGCCCCTTATGTGATTTGAGGGGATATCCATATTTATGTAATTCACATTTGAACTAATAGCACAGGTTGAGCTTGTGCTAGCCACAGTGGGCTAACAACAACAGATACGTAACACAATGGGGTTCATGTTTATGGGCACAAGATTATGACTGATAAGGCTAGTTAAGGATCATATCACCTCCACCTTACCCGACACTTGACACCCACTACAATTTGGATTCCACCCCAAAAGATCCACGGATGACGAAATCACCATCACACTGTACACTGCCCTATCCCATAAGGACAAGATGAATACCTATGTAAGAATAGGGTTCATCAACTACAGCTCAGCCTTCAACATAATAGTGTCCTCCAAGCTCATCACTATGCTCGGCTTCCTTGGTCTGAACCCCGCCCTGTGCAACTTCCTGACAGGCCGACCGCAGGAAGGAAGTGAAGGTAGGCAACAACACCTCCACTTCGCTGATCGTCAGTACAGGGGCTTCAAATGGGTGCATGTTTAGCCCCCTCCTGCACTCTCTGTTAACCCATGACTGCGTGGCCACGCACTTCTCCAACTCAATCATAAAGTTTGCTGACGACACAACCGTGGTAGTCCTGATTACCAACAACGATGAGGCCAGCCTACAGGGAGGAGGTGAAGGCCCTGGCGGAGTGGTGCCAGGAAAATAACCTCTCCCTCAATGTCAACCAAACAAAGGGGCTGATCAAGTAGACAGCAGAGAGAACACGTCCTCATCCACATTGACGGGGGCCGCAGTGGAGATGGTGAAAAGCTTCAAGTTCCTTGGCGTGCACATCACTGACAACCTGAAATGGTCCATCCATACAGACAGTGGTTAAGAAGCGCTACAGTGCCTCTTCAACCTCAGGAGGCTGAAGAAATTTGGCTTGGCCCCTAAGACCCTCACAAACTTCTACAGATGCACCATTGAGAGCACCCTGGCAGACATAATGGTTCCTTCTATTAAGGCATGTCATCCAGGTCCTGAGGCAGCAAAGAATCCCCAAACCATCACACCATCATTTTCTGGAATTTTCCAAGCTGTTTAAAGTCACAGTCAATTTAGTGTATGTAAACTTCTGACCCACTAGTGAAATAATCTGTCTGTAAACAATTGTTGGAAGAATTACTTGTCATGCACAAAGTAGATGTCCTAACCGACCTGCCAAAACTATAGTTTGTTAACATGAAATCTGTGGAGTGGTTGAAAAATGAGTTTTAATGACTTCAAGTGTATGTAAACTTCCGAATTCAACTGTATATTACTGTACATGTATATAACTGTATATGTATATTACTGTACATGTATATTACTGTACATGTATATCACTGAAAATGTATATTACTGAACATGCATATTACTGAACATGCATATTACTGTACATGTATATCACTGTACATGTATATCACTGTACATGTATATTACTGAACATGTACAGCGGGTGAAATAAGTATTGAACACGTCACCATTTGAGAAGGTCTTGAGACAGCTCTTTGCTTTTACCCATCATGAGATGTGTCTTGTGTGACACCTTGGCAATGAGACCTTTTTGTAGGCCATCAGTTGGGACTGAACCAGCTGATATTAATTTGCACTGACAGGGGGCTGGATTGCTTTTTAATTACTGGTAGTTTTCAGCTGTTGTCTTGGCTTTCCATGCCTTTTTGCACCACCCTTTCTTCATGTGTTCAATACTTTTTCCCTGTGTCATTTCACATTATTACAGATAACTTAATTGATGAACTTATTTGTTTTGGTTTCTTTGTATGTATGGATTACTTGGGTTGTTACCAACATCTGGTGAAAATGTCATGTCAATAGCACCTTTGGAAATATATTTACTGACAAAAATGGTGACGTGTTCAATACCCACTGTATATCACTGTATATCACTGTACATGTATATTACTGTACATGTATATTCTGGACACCAACATTGCTCGTTCTGATATTTCTTAATTTGTTTATTTTTCTTGTGTGTGTGTGTGTGTGTGTGTGTGTGTTTTGAGTTATTACTGCACTGTTGGAGTGTTCTTGTGTGTGTTTTGAGTTATTACTGCACTGTTGGAGTGTTCTTGTGTGTGTTTTGAGTTATTACTGCACTGTTGGAGTGTTCTTGTGTGTGTTTTGAGTTATTACTGCACTGTTGGAGTGTTCTTGTGTGTGTTTTGAGTTATTACTGCACTGTTGGAGTGAGAAACATAAGCATTTCGCTGCACCTGCGATAACACCAGCAACATTCTATTTTGATTTGAGTAAGCGACTCATTTATGTTCGATGAGAGCCGCTGTGCTCCGCGGTAGTTGGGATGTATTCCATCCTCATAGAAACAATCCCTTCGCTTCCAGAACCGAATCGAAATTGCCAATAAACACCTTTACTCTGACAGGGGCACGTATTCCGTTACAGCTCTGTGGACTTTGAGTAGGTGCTGTGATGTGTGTCAACGTGTCTCCCAGACAGACAGAGAAGATTAAATAGGTTTATGATGCCGTTAGCCTTGTTTGTTTACCTAACCAAACGAACAAACGCCTAAGATAGTTTACCACATTCAGTTGGTCAAAGGTCAAAGGTTGTCCAGTTGTGTGAGTGTTTTAGTCTCAGTTCATATTCAGTTCACACACCTCCATTGATTACTGGGACATGCTAGTGTAACTGCACGCCGAACACTCCAGGGAGGGAACAGAGAGTTTGAAACCTGGAGACGACACGTCTAGACTAGATTACAGTGATACTTTCTATACCGTGAAATAACGTGCTACCCAGTCAGGTGGGCCTGTGGTTGAACTTTCTAATCCCTGACCTCTAACCTCTGTGTGTGTCAGGCTGCTGCAGAGCTACATCAAGGCCAACCTAAAGGAGGGACAGGGAGGGCCGGATAACACCTGGGAACAAGGTAAACACACACACACACACAATCAGTGACATTATTAACTAATAAACATCTTCCTATTCTCTGCTGGTCAGAGGTGTTCTTCCTGTTCAGTCTCCATGACTACGACCACAGCGGTCACATGGACGGCCTGGAGATGATGAAGCTGCTCTCTGAATACAACTCCCACAATACACCTGGAGAACAGTCAGCTGAGCTGGTGAGGTGTGTGTGTGTGTGTGTGTAGAACATCCGTAGAAAATGTCTTCAGTGTTAAAGTTAGGACATGTACTGTACTGACTGATACTGTAACTGTCCTGATCAGTGTTAAAGTTAGGACATGTACTGTACTGACTGATACTGTAACTGTCCTGATCAGTGTTAAAGTTAGGACATGTACTGTATTGACTGATACTGTAACTGTCCTGATCAGTGTTAAAGTTAGGACATGTACTGTATTGACTGATACTGTCCTGATCAGTGTTAAAGTTAGGACATGTACTGTATTGACTGATAGTGTAACTCTGTCCTGATCATAAAGTCAGTTGATGAGCAGCTAGCTAGCGTGACATAGTATCAGAGGGGTTGTGTATCAGGATACACATACATCATGTAGTTTGGACTGTTGTCTAAATATAAAGATAGGGTTACTGTAAGACTTACTGTTGCTCAGTGTAACTGAATATATACTCTGAAGCTGACTGTACAGTAAATCTGCACCCTTGGCCAATGCTTGTTGGTGCGTGTATGTGTTCCAGGTGGTGGCAATGGTAGACTTTCTCCTGCAGACTCAGGATCTAAACCAGGACGGTCTAATAGGTCCCTCTGAGCTTCTTTCTCCTCCCAAACTACAACAGCCAGACTCTAACTCCCATGGCGCACCTGAACAGGAAGGTGGAGTAGAGGTCAAAGAGGGAGTCAATGTTGAGGAACTAAAACAAGACGAGATATAGCAGAAAGAGGAGAACGCAGAGGAAAAGCTGAAGGAGGAAGAGTCAAAGCCAGGAGATGAGGGACTGAGTCAAGACTAATGAACATTCTATATAGGAGGAGAAAGGACCACATATCCCATAAGCCCCTTCTGCTGATCATGAGCAACAAAGGCCTGTACTACATCAGAGGCAACCAGAGATGTAAACAAACATAATAACACGCAAACAGCACAACTACAATACTTCCATCCAGACAGGGTTGGGTCAGCCAATAGCAAGAGCCCGTTGACTGACAGGCAGCAGTTACCAAATCACAGCCCCTTATCCACCTTTGAGGATCTTTCAGTTAACACCGATGGATTTTCCCCTGTTTTTTTTTTTACTAAACAATTGGCAACTAATGTCAACCACATTGTTTTCATGCTGCTGTTACAAGCTCAACACATTGCCCTTCTGAACACGAGCAAGTGACAATATAACTCAGGATTTAATTTGTTTTATTGTGCCAAAAGATACTATGCCTTACACTGCTAAATAGCGGTTTGGGCTTTCACGGTAAATAGTTTCTGTTGAAGAAGCAATCCAAATTAAGCCATATATTAGAATGGACAATGTAAAATATTCAGAAATGTATCAAGTTCAATGCCTTCCAATGATACTTTGAGAAAGCATTCAGAACACACCCCATGGATGCAAAAGGAATGGACTGTGTTAAGAAATTAGGTGGGTCCCTCAAACTCATGGAATTGGGCGCTCTTTTGTTAAGACTAGATTCTCCATCTATCTAGGGACATTTATTTTCCTGGTAGCTCAGGTCAAAAACCCTGGTCCCTTATGCAACCTTCAAACTGAAGTCTGTGTTGATTTGTAAAAATATTTGCTGCTTCCCTGCACAGCCCCAGTAATACTACAGCCTAATTCAGATTCGCCCAGAAGTGTGCACTCGTTCCATGAACACTTTGGGGCTAGGATATGTTTTGATTTCATGTAATCAATGATTTAAGAACACATTTTGGGGATTAATTTAAGAAACAAATGATATTTGGTTTTCTGTATATTTCCTGAATTGAGAGTTTGTATATTTAAGACAAAATAAAGCTAATATGAATGCCAACTTTATTACTGTGTAGTGATTACATTTTTTTTTTGTGGTCACTAAGCAACGGCCTGGCTGTACCTGGTTAATTAAAAATGAGGCACATCCACTTAATTTTGTGTGGAGGGATTCCTACACAAACATACCTACTAATGTCAACTCACAAATTGTCAGCAAAGATGGGTTATGGTACTGTGGTAAAAGGGCGTATCTTGCGGGGGTGGAGAACAGGAGTTTAAGCCACTTAAACAAGGCCAGTTAAACATGTTTGTTGACTTTTAATTAATGTAACTCAATACAATCATTACAGAACACTGTAGTGACCAGAACAGGGAGAGTAGCATTAAAAACACAGCATTCAAATAAACGTTTTTAAAAAACGACCCCATTGGTATAAAACTACTCCCAAGCTTCTCTTATGATCCAATTTAAAAAAAAACCTGCACAATGCAGTCAGTGAGCACATTGAATGAAAAATCAAATCTCTAAAAAAAGGTGTTAAAAGCATCATGCATTAAAATGGGTAAATTGATGAATTGAACTAGTACAGAGAGATGCCTTTTAGCACAGCTAGTGGCAGCTCAATCGATAAAACACACGTCTACAGACTCACTCAGTGGGGGAGGAGTCTCAATAGTCTACCGTAGCTTCCTGTCAATCTGCACTGACATAACTTGACAGGTGCCTTCTTTCACCTATCCTGCATGTTCAGATCAGTGGAGATGACAGAGCGGATACGAGGGGAAGAAGCCACTACAGATTGAGACATACCAGGAAGAACCCATTTAACTAGGGACAGAAAGTCATGGTTCTCATATGCCCAGTTCCAAATCGACCCCTAGCCTCTCACACACATCTCATAGATCTGATGAGGAATCAGGATAGGACCGGTATGTGCAATACGGTAGTAGGATAGGACGGGTATGAGAAATATGGTAGTAGGATAGGACGGCTATGAGCAATATGGTAGTACCTCCGCCTTTCCCTCAGACACGGTAGCATTTTCTAAACCAATTATTTTGGAACTAAGAGGTGCTTAAGGGGTTGATTTGAAATGGTCATTAGAACCAGTAGAAAGAGGAGATGTTTCCTTCTAGTGGACAGGAGCAGTCTCTCCAATCACTTCCTGGTTACTGTTGTCGTGGTTACAAAGGGATGCCAGCCACCATCTCAGACTCGATGCCACAGTGGTCCTTACCTCTCAGTATCTTAAAGAAACCTGGGAAAAAAGGAGAGAAGACACATTGTGTTAGAGTAGCCAAGCAAGCACACAATCTTCCTGAAGAAAAAAATGTCTCACCATTCTCTCCCCAGTCAGTGTTCCAGGAGTTAGCAGCCAGCCAGTAAGGAGTTCCTCCCTCCTCACCCCAGCCCAGGACCTTAATGGCATGGCCTCCTACTGCACTGCCAGAGACATGCTGGTACACACCTAAACAGACAAGAGATAGCGTTAGGGTGTCAGAGAGATATAAAAATGTTTGATAGAGGGTGAGTGTGCTCACCAGACTTGTAGAGCAGGAAGTCTTCATAGACAGTAAAAGCTCCTTCCACAGGTCCATTCTTCAGGAGTTCATTCATGATCTGCTGCTCTTCAGAGGGCACACTGTATGAACTCTTACCTAGGGGACGGGAGAGGGGGCTTAGTGTGCAAGCCTCCTTGGGCAAAAGCAACACATTCAAATTGCATGTGTGTATGCGTTTCCTTACCAAAGTGTTTGTCCTGCTTGTAGCCAGGTGTGTATCCAGCCTCACACTTGTTGGAACATTCTGGAGTGTCACCCTCCTCTCCTTTACAGGGGGGTCGTGTGCCATTAACATGGTGCTCACAGGGAGGGATAGAGTAGGGCCTGCAACCTGACACGAGACAGAGAGAGGGTTAGAGAGAGGGAGCAGGCGAAAATGTTTCTTTTGAAACTTTGTGAGTAATGTTTACTGTTTATTATCTACTTTACTTGCTTTGGCAATGTTACCATATATGTTTCCCATGCCATTAAAGCCCCATGAATTTAATTGAATTGAGAGAGAGAGTTAGAGGCCTGACAGGAGAGACCACTACATACCAATGTGAGAGTCGTAGAGTCCTCCAGAGACCAGCCCCTCTGTAGTCCAGAAGTCCCACGCAGCAGAGGGGTAACCACCATTACAACTAGGAACACACACAGTAAGCAATACTAACAACTGCTGATCCCTTACACGTACCCCATTTCCACAGAGCAGGTGAATGAGAAAACACGTACCCCATGCCACAGCTTTCACAGCAGCTGAGCAGGTCTTCAGAGGAGATTTCCAAGCTGATTTTGGCATTGCTATGGATACACACACGGTCTGAGATGGCCTCCGCAGCACCAAACGCCTGCAGAGGAACAAACACTCAACTTCATGGTTCAGTAACAAGAGTCTGAGAATGGCTGTATCCTCCAGTGTGAGCATCTTACCCAGCAGCTGCCACAGGAGCCCTGGTCCCTGATCTCCTTCAGAGTGGGACAGTTGGGCCACTGCAGTCTGGGGTCAAAGTTGTCAGGCAGCTCCACATCCCCTGAATACTGCACCCTACAGAGAGCGAGAACAAAACATAGCCATTAACCCTACAGAGACGGAGCGACACAGAAAGAAAGACAATGAAACAACGGGAGACTCACAGTAACAGGAGAGAACCAATACTGAATATATGCATTTACTGCGTAGTGTTCTTGGTCAAGTCAATCTGTACAGCAGCCAAGACGGAGTTCAATTCTATTAACAGATCAGTTCACTTCCTGCTTGTACACTTTCTGGATGCAGAATAAATACACTAGTACATTCCCTCCATAGTCACTTACATGGTGGGCAGTTTGGGTCCTTTGAGCAGGGTTCCACAGTCTCTTAACGTAGCTGTAGTCCACATTATGGAAGTTGTGGCCGGCCTTCCATGTAGTGTTGGCCTGGTTGATGTAGTCCACCATCTGGTGGGAGAGTGGAGGTAGGCGGGGCCTGGCCCAGCTGATTGACAGCCCAGACACCAGCACCAAAAATGCCACACGCCACATTACTTCCTGTAGGGACACAACGGCACCATGAGTTCAAGCACTAAAGGGTAAGGTAGTGTAATTCAGGACATTTGCAGTTTCTTGCCCAGTTTAGGTCAAAACATGGCTAATGTCACATGTTGCCCTACCATCAGGCATACTGGCCTCGGAGTCAAGTGACATGCACATGCAGTCATGCAGGGACACAAACACTTCAGCAGCTCTAAGAGCAAGGCCACTCAGACAGAACAGAGCACTCAGGACCACCAGATCAAGAGGGCAGAGAGCAGAGCCCTTCAGCTCAACTGGAGTTGGAGAGCCTTGCTTGAATACAGCATTAGGCCTAGTGGATTTGGCTCAGGCCCACAGATCAATACCAGTGCAGATTGAAGGGTGTGTCTGTCTCAGATTCTGCCAAGTCATTAAATGGTATAGAGTAACTTACACTACGGAGGAGACAGAACACATTACACAACCCTAACTGGTTCAGATAAGAAAAATATATTTAATGGATACAGTAGCGGATTTAGGTATGACGACATGGGAGTCCGACCAGGGCGGCATCTTGACGGGGCGCCAGCACCAAAACAAATCGGAATGTGACATTTGCGCGATCAGTTTATCGCTCATTTGCACATCACATCAATGATATCATGTCACCATGTGAGACCTTGTCGGAGTGTGCGCCCTGGTTCTAGTTTGTGAGCTAGGCAGGCTACTGACTGGGAAGGTCTCCCACTCAGAAGTACGAGATGGGGGGAGGGGCTAGGTTGACCTCCGGTCTCCCCACTGGAAGCCTGAGGTAGGGGGAGCAGGGGAATCTATGAAATAGCACACCTATAACTTTGTACAGTACTAATGCAATTAGTAAAAAAAAAAATACAAAATGCTAGCAAATAAACCCACGATTCATTCATAATACTGTGAATATATAGTTTGACATAGTTGCATTTCTTTCTGGTATGTGTGAAATCATTAAGCAAAATATAAAACCAGTCTGCACACCACCAAGGTGAATTGGTTTAGTCTTGACTCTTGGTTGTCTACAGACCCTGCTGACTGGCCTTCTGTCTGAATTCTGTCAGTCAGAACTGAAGACCAAGTGAGGTGCCACCTAACTTTTTTACCCCCAAGGAATGAGAGTAGAAGTTGCCACCATCAGTATTTCAGGAAGACCTTGGTGAGTGGTGAAAAACATTTCCTAGAAGATGGCTGTTTCTTTCAGAATACACAACCTCTACTGCTGCAAACTCTTTTCTAAGAAGAAAATTTATTTAGCAAACTCAGGATTGACAGACTGGAAACATGCAAGTTCTTCGCTGACTTCACACGACAGCAGTCCAGAACACCAAAACATGGAAAGAACAGGCAATGAGGATCAAAGGGGAAAGAATAGCTAAGCATGAGATGGCACTTATGGAGGCTGAGAGGATAAGATGGAGAGAGGTGTTGGCACGTCTGACTGCTATTGTTCAGTCTCTGGCAATTAGAAATCTGACACTAAAGGGACACGCAAACACTGTACTCTCCATCTAACGGACATTTCCTCAAAAAAGGTTGAACTGATGGCACAACTTGATCCAGTCATGAAAGAGCACCGTAACCTTATCCAAAAAAGGGACCTTGAGTCACACCACCAGCTACCTTGGCCACCAAATACAGAATTAACTCATTGATTTAATGAGCAGCAAGGTCATTTCAATAATGGTGAGTGACATCAAGCTGGCAGAATTATTCTCTATCATTCTAGATGTCACCTCCGATGTCAGCCACACTGAACAGTTGTGATTAAAATTGTGTCACTGAAGGAGGAGCCCCACATAAAGGAACATTTTATGGGGGTTTTGGAGAAAGAGGAGTCCATGGGCCAACATTTGGCATCCCTGATTCTCAAAAGATTAGAGGAGCCAAAAATTCCTTTTGAGGGCTGCAGAGGACAATTATGATAATGGGGCCAACATGAGGCAAAACAAAAGGTGTTCAAGCCAGACTCATGGAAATGAATCCAAGAGCTCTATTTGTGCCATGTGGGGCTCACACATTGAACCTGGTTGTGGCTGATGCGGCTAAACGTTCTGTCGATGCCACAGTTTACACCTTGTTCTTAGCCTTCACACAGCGATGGTCCATCCTAAAAAAAAAACATGTGGACATCACTTTGAAGATGTGGACTGAGGTGGGAGAGTAAAGTTAAGAGTGTCGAGCCACTGAGGTTTCAGGCAGCAGCGGTGAGAGAGGGACTGATCGAGGTGAGGGATCAAACCAAAGACCCTGTGATAAAGATTGAGGCACAGTCCTTAGATAGATAGGTAGGTACTTTATTGATCCCCCGGGGGGGAAATTTCATTATCAAGCAGCTACAACAAAAACACAGGGCAGGTGCAAAATGCCACAACGAAAGTACACAAAAGACAGATACACGGTACATGATACATAGAGCGGCAGTATGAAAAAGTATAGAAATACAGGATATCTGGAGTGCAAAAAAAAGCTATAAAAGGACATTGCATAGTATGAGTGGTTGGCTGAATATGTACACTATACATTGGTGGATGTTGGATGGTTAACTATACTATACAGGTTGATGGCAGAGAAATACTTCAGTAGCTAATGCGTATGATATGAGCGAGGGTAATAATAGTTTACTTAATAGACAGACTGGGTAAATGAACAGGTAGGTGAGGGTTTAACCATGCAACCATTTTGCATGGTTAAATTAGCTGTACAGTTAGGTATACAGTTATATTTACAGATAAGTGAATACTTGCATGTTTACACAAACTGTACAGGTAAATGACAGGAAGAGATACTTTAATAGCTAAATGTGTGTATGATATCATTGGGGTAATAATAGTAATTCCCTTAAAATACAGTCCTTAGTGCGCAGGGTTTAATTACAGACAACTGCACTTATTGCACATTTGATATACTAAAAGCAATGAGAAAAGGTGCAACTGGCAGGATACTAATATGCATTCCCGAGTGAATGCCTAGGTCCAATAATTACTTACAATATTGCATGTGATATAATATAACAACTGTACATGGGTATGTATATACAGACCTGTATGAATAAGTAGGTCCTGAGTGGATGAGTGCTGACGGAACAGAGTTACTCACGGATGGATGCATAATTGTTAAACTAGGTCCTAGCACCCCAACAGTTCCAGATCTATGTTGCCGACGGCACGGCACCCCGGTGAGGCATTATATAGTCTCATAGCCGCCGGCAGGAAGGACCTCCTGTAGCGCTCTCTGGCACACCGTGGTGGGATCAGTCTGTGACTGAAAGAGCTCCTCTGCGTCATAACCATAGCGTGCAGAGGGTGGGGGACGTTGTCCATGATGGCCAGCAGTTTGGCCAGGATCAGTCTCTCCGCCACCTCCTCTAGAGTGTCAAGGCTCATCCCCAGGACAGAGCTAGCCTTCCTGATCAGCTTATTTACCCGAGAAGCATCACCGGCTTTGATGTTTGCTCCCCAGCACACCACTGCAAAAAAGATGGCACTGGCCACCACAGACTGGTAGAAGGTATGCAGTAGTTTACTGCACACGTTGAAGGACCTGAGCCTCCTCAGAAAGTAGAGTCGGCTCTGGCCCTTTTTGTACAGGGCCCCGGTGTTACCAGCCCATTCCAGTCTGTTGTCCATATGGACACCCAAGAACTTGTATGACTCAACCATTTCCACATCCATCCCCTTTATAGGGACTGCAGTCAGTTGTGCCTTGGTTCTCCTGAAGTCCACCACCATCTCCTTAGTTTTGCTGATGTTGAGCTGAAGGTGGTTCTGCTCACACCACAACACAAAGTCACTGATTGTGCTCCTGTACTCCTCCTCCTGCCCACCCCTGATGCACCCTACAATAGCAGAGTCATCCGAGGACTTCTGTAGGTGGCATGTTTCAGAGTTATATCTGAAGTCTGAGGTGTAGAGGGTGAACAGGAAGGGGGACAGGACCGTACCCTGGGGGGCCCCTGTGTTGCTAACTGCCCGTTCTGACACACAGCTCTGTAGTCGCACAAATTGTGGCCTACCGGTCAGGTAGTCCGTGACCCAGGAGACTAAGGGTCCTTCCACTTTCATCCTCATCTTCTCACCCAGTAGCAGGGGCTGAATGGTATTGAAGGCACTGGAGAAGTCAAAAAACATGACCCTCACAGTGCAACCTGCGTTGTCCAGGTGAGAGTAGGCCCTCTGCAGAAGGTAGATGATTGCATCATCCACCCCGATGTTGCGCTGGTATGCAAACTGCAGGGGGTCCATTGATGAACACACCAGGGGTCTGAGGTGAGCGAGGACTAACCTTTCCAGGGTCTTCATGATGTGGGATGTTAGCGCTACAGGTCTGAAGTCATTCAGGACAGTGGGGTGTGCCTTCTTGGGCACTGGGACGAGGCAGGATGTTTTCCACAGCACAGGGACCCTTTCTAGGCTCAGGCTAAGGTTGAAAAGACGCTGGAGTATTCCACACAGTTGGTCAGCACAGACCCTCAGCACCCTTGGGCTGATGCCATCAGGGCCCGCCGCTTTCCACTGGTGTAGTCTCTCCAGCTCTCTCTTCACTTGGTTGGTGGTGAAAGCCAGCCCAGGTAGGGAGGTGGGGGGAAGGGGGGTGTTGAGGATCAGTCCAGGGGGGGCAGGGGCGGAGGTGGGGTCACTGATTGTCTCAGCAGAGGTGCTGTGAGCAAAGTGGGGGTGGTGGTGGTGGGATAGCCGTGAGGGTGTGTGGTCTGGGGAGCTGGAGGGGAGGTGGACAGGGCCAGTATCGAACCTGTTAAAAAATTGGTCAGAGGAGGTGGGATCATACAGCTTCAGCATCTGTACAGTGGTGTGCTATGACATCTTGAGCCAGATCCAACATGTGAGCAAGCTGATGCAGTCTCCCAGTATGCATGTGGATGTTGCAGTCAATCTTATTTTTGTATACAGTGGGGAGAACAAGTATTTGATACACTGCCGATTTTGCAGGTTTTCCCACTTACAAAGCATGTAGAAGTCTGTAATTTTGATCATAGGTACTCTTCAAATGTGAGTGACGGAATCTAAAACAAACATCCAGAAAATCACACTGTATGATTTTTAAGTAATTAATTTGCATTTTATTGCATGACATAAGTATTTGATACATCAGAAAAGCAGAACTTAATATTTGGTACAGAAACCTTTGTTTGCAATTACAGAGATCATACGTTTCCTGTAGTTCTTGACCAGGTTTGCACACACTGCATCAGGGATTTTGGCCCACTCCTCCATACAGATCCTTCAGGTTTCGGGGCTGTCGCTGGGCAATACGGACTTTCAGCTCCCTCCAAAGATTTTCTATTGGGTTCAGGTCTGGAGACTGGCTAGGCCACTCCAGGACCTTGAGATGCTTCTTACGGAGCCACTCCTTAGTTGCCCTGGCTGTGTGTTTCGGGTCGTTGTCATGCTGGAAGACCCAGCCACGACCCATCTTCAATGCTCTTACTGAGGGAAGGAGGTTGTTGGCCAAGATCTTGCGATACATGGCCCCATCCATCCTCCCCTCAATACGGTGTAGTCGTCCTGTCCCCTTTGCAGAAAAGCATCCCCAAAGAATTATGTTTCCACCTCCATGCTTCACGGTTGGGATGGTGTTCTTGGGGTTGTAGTCATCCTTCTTCTTCCTCCAAACACGGCGAGTGGAGTTTAGACCAAAAAGCTCTATTTTTGTCTCATCAGACCACATGACCTTCTCCCATTCCTCCTCTAGATCATCCAGATGGTCATTGGCAAACTTCAGACGGGCCTGGACATGCGCTGGCTTGAGCAGGGGGACCTTGCGTGCGCTGCAGGATTTTAATGCATGACGGCGCAGTGTGTTACTAATGGTTTTCTTTGAGACTGTGGTCCCAGCTCTCTTCAGGTCATTGACCAGGTCCTGCCGTGTAGTTCTGGGCTGATCCCTCACCTTCCTCATGATCATTGATGCCCCACGAGGTGAGATCTTGCATGGTGCCCCAGACCAAGGGAGATTGACCGTCATCTTGAACTTCTTCCATTTTCTAATAATTGCACCAACAGTTTTTGCCTTCTCACCAAGCTGCTTGCCTATTGTCCTGTAGCCCATCCCAGCCTTGTACAGGTCTACAATTTTATCCCTGATGTCCTTACACAGCTGTTTGATTGAGTGTGTGGAGTCCGTTTGATTGAGTGTGTGGACAGGTGTCTTTTATACAGGTAACGAGTTCAAACAGGTGCAGTTAATACAGGTAATGAGTGGAGAACAGGAGGGCTTCTTAAAGAAAAACTAACAGGTCTGTGAGAGACGGAATTCTTACTGGTTGGTAGGTGATCAAATACTTATGTCATGCAATAAAATGCAAATTAATTATTTAAAAATCCTACAATGTGATTTTTTGGATTTTTGTTTTAGATTCCGTCTCTCGCAGTTGAAGTGTACCTATGTTAAAAATTACAGACCTCTACATGCTTTGTAAGTAGGAAAACCTGCAAAATCGGCAGTGTA
This sequence comes from Thymallus thymallus, assembly GCA_023634145.1. NCBI lineage: Eukaryota > Metazoa > Chordata > Actinopteri > Salmoniformes > Salmonidae > Thymallus > Thymallus thymallus. The sequence goes on along the minus strand of CM042405.1, from coordinate 5,778,318 downwards.
TCAAATACTTGTTCTCCCCACTGTATATATTTATATAGTTTAAATGTTATGATTATTTATTTGTGTTGTTCCAAACATCTGAATAAAAATGACAGTTGTGCAGAATAGTCCTTCGCCCAAGGCGAATACAAGCTAGAACTGCCACTGCACGGATACTTTATGCTGTTTAGGCCTGTGGTGGGTGCGTGTAGTCACATCACAATTCCCAAGAAATAGGCTGTGCAATAGTGAAATAACATGTCTGAGTGACTCAGCAGCAAGTAGCTTTACATGGAATTCACCTTTAGGACAACATGACTGACTTCTTTCAACTCAGCAAATACAACCAAGCGCCACTTCCTTAAAGAGGACTGCCTCTATTCAGCATAGACAGGGCCAGTAGGAATCATTTCTCTAAAGCACAGTACCACTGGTCATATGGTAAGGGAACATAAGAACCACAAAGACTTTCATATGTCACTTATTGACATGATGAAAGAGTATTAATACATGCCTATAAGACATTGTTTAACCCTTTGCCTGACAGACTACATGGAGCAACAAGCAGTCTTACTAGCAATTCTAAAGCAGCACCTTATCTTCCGTTAGTGGGTCAAGGATAGGAGATAAACAGGGCTGTGTTCAGTAGGAAGAAAACGTTTTGAAAGAGCGTGAAAACTGGTAGGTACAACCTGAACAGATTATAAACAATATGACAGCAACAAATAGCTAAGAAACAGATCAGCATGTCAGACAGTGCAATCAGTCACCCATCTGCCTTTCATAGCCTGCGACTCATGGAGCTGAAGAAGTTGCCTCCCCATTGGCTGTAAGGTGGGAGAGGCGGGATCATGATAGCCTAACTGTCTGCGGCAGGTGAAGAGCAGGCTTTCACAAACCCACAGAGGGATATTAAACAAAATCTCAGAAGCAACCTTTGTTGTTCTGCTATGAAATTAATGACTAACGTCATCACAAATGTTCAATCTTCAACACCCCCATGTAACGTTCTAGAACCGTATCCAGCTAATCACAATACTCCTGATTGAGCTACCGTTAAGTGATCATATCCAAGAAGCCAGTGTTGAGGATCTATTGGCACAGGTGTTAGGCCCAACACCGGGTTCGAGGGTATCATCACTTTTATACAACGGGTTACCAACATATTCAAATAATGATTGACATTTTCATTAACGTTTATTCCCCCCCCCCCCCCCCCTCATACTATTTGCTACCCAAGCCGTCTGGTCTTTCTGTTAACCTATGGACGCGTTCAACAAGTTCCATTGCAATACTGGCTGGCAACTGTTCTGATCCCTTGCATGCTAGCCAGCCAACTACAGCGAACTTATTCACATCAAAACAAGAGCAGCCAGAAGAGCAAAGTAGCCGCATTTGCTTAAGCTGTTCTTTAGTGACATTTATTTGGAACATCCCATAAAAATGAGTTCATGAGGTGCGATTTCGCCTGGCATAGAAAATGTGCTCGCTTGTCAGGACACAGTTGTTCAGAGGAGCTTGCCAACAGCAAACAACTTCAAACTGAAGCTGGAAAGACTCCAAACTAGCTGCATTTTTCGTTTCACCTTTTTTTTTTTTTTCTCTTCTCCTCTCTTCAATTGACATTTCTTTGTATATATCCATAAAAATTCCAGCTGATTCATGACTGACTGGCTGTCGAAATCCCACTCCTGTTCATTACTACGAGACAACTGGAGATCGAATTTAAATATTGAAACAATTTTGCAATTGTCGTGAGACAGACCGCAAGGTTTACACAAATCTCAACTGTTGGAAACTAAATGTTAGTCAAATAAATGTGAGATTATGCCAAGATTATTTTTTTATAGTAGAGATAAAGTTTATAAAATGTACCTGGCTGTGCTGTTGAGACAGTGGATTGCGCAGTCAAACGGAAAAGAGTAAACAGGCATTTTAACGTCAGATTTAGCCGATGGAATGAACACCGGATGGAATGCGCTTTTACCCAATCAGCATTCAGGATTAGACCCACCTATTGTATACAATCATAGAACCACCATCATTGGGTATTATGCAGGGTTTACGTTGTAGACTGCAAACCGGATGTCAATGTTTTTAAAAGGAGAGAACGACGGCAAATACCGTTGAGGTTGGTGGTAAATGCCGTCAGCCGCCACCGTAGACCGGACTTGCCGCCAAAGTTCAAATCATTTCAAGTGCAGTAGCATTGTTTTCTACCGGATGTTGATTTGCACGGATTTACTCAAATCACCATGTAAAGCATACAGTCTTGCCTTCTTGTCCTATGCCGACAGGTATGACGGTTTTACCGTCCCTCGTCTAAACGCAGCATTAAGCAAGTACTAGACATGGGCAAATTCCTGTACACTGTGGCCAGGAGTGAAATAGGAGTGTCCCAGGTCTCTTTTAGACCACTTGTCTTCTGACACAAGAGTAACTTTTAGATACAATTACTAAGTGAGTGTCTGGCTTTCAATGTCTTATCCAGAGATCAGACTAGTTTAAAGTGAAATCAGGATTTCAGTTACATACCAGTCCATGCATGTTTGCATATGATCGGGCACTTAGTATTCTTATAACGTTAGCTGCCAATTTAAAAGTAGGCCACACAAAGCTGACAACAAACACCGCCCTAATAACATTGCTGCGGCATTATAAACGATCTAACTAGTAGATCATTTAAGCAATTTTATCTGCTCGTCACAACCACATTTTAATCAGGACATAAATACTCGTTTAGCCAAACAAAATTACACTTGCGTTAGTTATAAATTGGCATTTTTACTGTACGGGTAGTTAGCTAGCCACCCAGAAAGCTAGATAAATCTGATGCGGAGTTCCTCTCAAATACCTCATATTTCTAAGCAAACTGCAATGAAGTTAAATAAAATAACGTTACATTACCTGTTATCTGCTTGTCAGGTGTGCCGAATACCGTCCACCTCTCCTAAATCACCTGGCAAAGTGTTTCCTTGTAATGTTCGGTTCTGACCTTTAAATCAGAGAAGAATCACGTGACTCGTCATGCGCCTCTTGCTCTGATCATTTTTTACGATGACGTCCTACACCGGCCAAACGCCGCTCTATGGGACTCCCAATCATGGCCAGTTGTGATACAGTCTGGATTCGAACCAGGTTGTTGCGAGTAAATAGACACAGTAGTAAATAGACACAGTAGGCATATTATGTAACTAATTTATTAAAACAACAATGATGATGATGATTGTAGGGGGGTATATTCAGGTGAAATAAAATGTGCACAATTTCAAACAGAAATGTAGGCCTATAGAATTTGTATTTGCTAACACACATTCGGCTATGACACGTTTAAAATACTTATTTCAAGAACAACTCATGACTGCAAAACAAGCAAAGTCATCGTATTAAGCAACCTAGGACATGATGACACATGCATTTATCAAAAGCCATGACCAAATCTGAGCTATGGTAACTAATGAAGCATGATCTGTTCTGTAACTCACCTGAGAAACAGCTGAAACAGAACAGAGGTGTGACTGACTGGGCTTGAACCGGGATCATCTTCATAGCACAAGACTATGTTAGCCTGCTGAGCTAAAGTTGAAACGGGGTCATCTTCATAGCACAAGACTATGTTAGCCTGCTGAGCTAAAGTTGAAACGGGGTCATCTTCATAGCACAATACTATGTTAGCCTGCTGAGCTAAAGTTGAACCGGGGTCATCTTCATAGCACAATACTATGTTAGCCTGCTGAGCTAAAGTTGAACCGGGGTCATCTTCATAGCACAAGACTATGTTAGCCTGCTGAGCTAAAGTTGAACCGGGGTCATCTTCATAGTACAAGACTATGTTAGCCTGCTGAGCTAAAACCTGGGCATTTACTCTGGGAGGTAAAATCATGATGGTCACTTTAATTTCTTTACTGATTAGATTAGAACAATAGAAACACAGCCCTCTTCCATAGTGGTAATGATAATGTTTATTCAGGTGTACTAATACAGCTATTAACCACCCCTAGCATTATTAGAATAAATTATGGCCAATCAGATTCATCACATTTGCCTGATGTCAAAATAATAATAAAAATAACAACATTTTGTTAACGCATATTGTCATGTACAGATTTAAAACCTAGTGAATGAATCACACAACTGTAAACAGTAAAATGATGGCCATAATAAAAAATTATATGAATACAACGCAAGAACCTGAAAATGGAAGTCCTCCATTCCATTCATTGTGATGAACATTACATACAGGTAAGGCAATGAGACAGACAAACATCGCAGCTGATGCTGTCGTTTCTACAAGGCAAGCGCTGATCATCAATTGATCATGTTGATTATCAAGCCAAGGCTTTGAGATAGCATTCTAAAGCGTGTTCGTGCAGTAAGATACATTTTAAAGTCCATACTGATATTAGTAGGTTATATTAGCTAGCATATTAACTTTGCATAGACACACATTTTAAAAGCTAGTTAATGCAATGTGTGTGTTTTCTTTTTTCACATGTATCATTAGTTACAGTACACTGTGTCAGGCTGTATAAAAATAAGGACGAACATGCAATGGTACCGTTTCCTCAGCTCTATCTAGCTCACACATTCCCTTTATAGCAGAGGTAAAACAATATTTCAGAACTAGACCCGTCTGGGGACCAGATTATCTCTTGAGCCTGGGGACGAGGTTAGTTATGAACTCACTATAAATACAATCAAACAAAATAAACAACAACAATCTGATAACACTGACCTCCAAACATCCATAGCAGCACGTGACCTATACCCCCAAGATAGGCCTGGCATTCTCTCCCTAGCCCCTTCTATGAACTAAGCCCTTAGGGACTAAGGGAAGGGGCTAGGGAAAGAAATGGGACCAGGCTTTAGGGTTAGAGGATCTGGAAGCTCATCAATATGACTAGCAGCTTGTTTCAGGCACTTCCACACTGATAGATACAGTCTGCTCTGGTGCCACTTCAATAGATCAGATTAGTTGGATCTTATTCCTGTCTCACAGGAGTAGAAGTCATTCCTCCCTACAAATTGTTCATAAAGATCTTTACCATATAAAGTGAATTCAACACTTGGAACTCAGTACTTATACTGACCAAAATGAATTGAACACTTGAACAAAATTGAATAATCTCATATATACTGTATATTGTATTGCTAATACCTATCAGACTGAATTGTCGGGACTAGCTGTAAACTAAGAGTATGAATATTTGTTTAAATTTCACATAATAAAAAGTATTAACTTATATTACCTTATATTGCTAGGGTACCTTCAGATTAAATATCACATTCGGATAAAATAATGAATGTTGTATATACAGTAGCCTATAAAATTATAGTAAACCTTAACATGTGATCAGAGCCTCTCGACTAACCAACTGCTTCCCTTCAGTTATCCAATCATATCACAATATCTCATATATTGGCCCCGATTCAATCAATCACATATCAAGGTAAACCACACTGACGGTTCACTCAGAATGTTGACACTATCAGAGGTGTAAACTGTGTTGAAACCGACACACCCTTACAAGCTATTACTCTCACAGACATTATCATTGAATGTGGACTTGAAACACGTCATTAAAATACAACGTAAACATTTTGAGTAAAGCCACAATGCAATATATTTGATCTGTGATTGATTGAATCAGGGCCTATGAGATAAGGACATCCCACTGTTACTTCATTAAAGACTACTTCCAGTCCAATTTCCAATGTTGTGTCTTTGTGTGAGAGTTACATGTGGATTCACAACCTCACACTGGCTGATAATACTGGATACTCAAGACAAGCTATAGTTTAGTGTGAAACACGTCTGGCTAGCATGGGGGCCAGGCTGGTTCTGAATTAGTCAACAAGCCCTTGGCTAGTAATAAAGCAGTTGTCTGGCATGATACCAATGTTGTAATAGCACTGTTGAAAGCAGAACCAGCCTGACACCCAGGCTAATGTTATATATCTTCTAAAATACTCTTTTTATATTGTGTTCTATATAATCTCTACATTTGGGTCAAATACAATATGATAAACTGGGTGGTTCAAGCCCTGATTGCTTATTGGCTGACAGCCGTGGTATGACAAAGCATTTATTTTTTACTGCTCTAATTATATTGGTAAGCAGTTTATAATGGTAATAAGGCACCTCTGGGGTTTGTGGTATATGGCCAATACACCACAGCTAAGGACTGTATCCAGGCACTCCGCGTTGCGTCATGCGTAAGAACAGCCCTTAGCCGTGGTATATTGGCCACATACCACACCCCCTCAGGCCTTATTGCTTAAATGCAAAATACTTTCAAATACTTTATGCGCACTTGATTTAGTTTGGAATGGAACAGTGGTATAATGAAATAGTCCCAAAAGTGTAAACTCCGCCACCCAGCTGCACACCGGTCGAGCTAAATCAAACACACATCAACATGTATTTGGAAGTATTTAACCAGGTCTGATCATCTCGCTCCACCCATTGGACCCTCTAGATCAATTTATCTCTATGGTCTACAAACTGGACCAGTTGTTTTCTAGCGTGGGTGGTGATAGTGGTGGTGGTGGTAGTAGAGGGGCCAGGGCCTGGTTCCTCTGGCCCAGAACGAGGCTCCTGTCTGGGGGTGGAGGTGAATAGGGGCTCCCTGATGCGGTAGGGGCTCCGGTAGCTGGAGATGGGTGACAGCTCAGAGCCCCAGCCCAGGTAGCTGCCGCTGGACGGGGAGACCGCATCGGTGCTGAAATATAAGGTGGTGCCGGATTCCACAGGGTTAAAGTTTCGCTGGGGGCTTCCCATGCCCACCAGCAGGGACGGAGATCTTTTCTCTGAAGACGAACCCCGTCTGACATCCAGGGACCCCGCAGAAGGTGACTCTTGGGTGTTGGAGTTGACCATGTTGCTGTTGAGGTGTTCGTAGTCTGGGTGTCTGGGGGACGAGGGTGTGGGGGAGCCATAGGCGGCGCTCTGGAAGTCTTCGTCGTCTCGATCGTCGGAGGGAGGGGGGCTGGAGTGAGGGGGGCTCGAGTCATCCTGTGGGGTGGCAGGCTCAGAGTGGTGGCAGCCTCTGACCTCTTCAACTAGGACCTCCACCAGCGGCAGCTTGACCTCCTGGATGGGAGAGGGAGAGGACAGCACCTGTCTCACCTCATGTCTCACCGCCTGTCTCACCTCACTGATGATGTCTCTTGCTGGGGCTGCCTTTATCACCTGAGGGGAAGGAAGACAGAAGTTATTGTGAAAGGTAACTTATCCCAGGAGACAAACATAGAGGATAACGTCCAACATTGGTAGAGAACAGCAAATCAATCCTCAACTTGACGCCTTTTAAGACAGACAACATTCAACCACATAGAACTTTCAGAGTGAAGATTTATTTAGAAAATATAGTTCTGATCCTTCAAACATGGCACAGCAACAAAAAACAACAACATGTTAAGTGTACACTTCAGGGAGAAATGGAATTGGGTGCTCATCTCACCTCCTCCACCTGTTTGACCTGGGGAAGGTTGGGAGAAGGTTGTTGAACGCTCAGAGAAGGTTGTGGGACGTTCAAAGAAGGTTGTGGGACGTTCGGAGAAGGTTGTGGGACGTTCAGAGAAGGTTGTGGAACGTTCAGAGAAGGTTGTGGGACGTTCGGAGAAGGTTGTGGGACGTTCAGAGAAGGTTGTGGGACGTTCGGAGAAGGTTGTGGGACGTTCAGAGAAGGTTGTGGAACGTTCAGAGAAGGTTGTGGAACATTCAGAGAAGGTTGTGGAACGTCCGGGGACCTTGGCAGCGCCATTTCCCGCAGTCCCAGCAGCCCGGCCAATCCACCTTCGCCATAGGCGTGGCTTATTCTAGCCACATCCCCAGTCTTCATGGCTAGGCGAATAAGCAGCCAGTGGTGGTGCTTCCAGCCCTGCCATTGGCTAGGGAGCTCCAACAAAGTACCGCCCCCCACAAGTTGACCGTGGCGATGGCTCTTCTCATCCAATGAGAAAGAAGAGCCCCGGTCTGCACAAGCTCCGCCCATTCCATGTTGGCGTATGCTCTGGAAGATCTCAAAAGACTTGGGGTGGAGGAACCGGTAATACAGTACTAGAGCTATCACACCTGGAGGAACACAGGTGTGATAGAATTAGGATTAGGGTTAGGATAAGAGTAAGGGGTTAGGGTTAGGTTTAGGGTTATGGTTAGGGAAAATCGGATTTTGAAAATAAATAAATTTTAGGTCCCCACGAGGATAGAAACAAACGTGTGTGTGTGTGTGTGTGTGTGTGTGTGTGTGTGTGTGTGTGTCTCACCAATGAGGAAACTACAGAACACAGCGGCTGGGATACCCATGCTATCCCATGATGCAGCACTGAAGAAGTCGGAACCTGCCAGCAGCAGAAGAGCATTCTCGATAAACATGGCCTGCAGGAGAGAGCCGAGTGTTACATTCACATACAAACACACCAGGGATGCAAACTGGTGAGGGTCCAAAAAGGTGACACATTTTTTTGCACTGAAACATGCAAAAAAATCCCTGCTAGTGGGATAATTTTTTATTTGTTTTTATCAGCTTTAAAATTCAATGTTATTTGTTGCCTAGACTTTACTGCAAATGACACTGAAGTCCACAGAATAAACAATACACTAATAATGCAGTTAGCCATGATTTATAATATAAAGCTTGTGACCACAGACATCTAAATATTGCACTTGGAAAAAAAACATCTTAAAGTACAAATAGAACGAAACAAACAGGCATTCTATTTTTTCTCTATTATAGTGGCTACGAATATTGTGGCCACTATAGTAGACATCGATCAAGTACACAAGGCTACATGTGTGCAAAAATAAGGTTTACTGAGTAAACAAAATCCAATAATCTCCCCTCACTCACACAAAAGTGTTACAGTATGTCAAGTTCAACACAACAAAAGCAATATCATTGGGCTACACTGCACATTTTGTACAATATCGTTGGGATACACTGTGTACATCTGTTCTACAATGTACCAGCAGCAGAGCATGAGACCCTGTCTTGGCATAATTGATCTCTTTCAGGCAAAGAGTACACATGGCATACCCCTTTTTATCCACCTTAGTGAGAAAGAGGGAAAGTGTGTGGTGTTCCTTTGACCTCTACAGTGGCATCCAGTTTAAGCCAGGTCCAGCTCCAGCTACACTTGATCCCTGAATACACTTGTTTAACAAGAAACGCCTAATTTTCACCTAATTCTCTCATTCTGAAAATGTAGCACATAACATTAGATGGAAAACATTAGTTCATAGCTAGTAGTTAGTTCGTTAGCTAGAACGGCAAGGAGTTGTAGTATACCAGTTAATACTATACAGCTAATTGTTTCCTCAAGCTAATTTTACCTTATCTGATGTTGTAAAGTTAGCTAGCTAGCTGTCTGACTTTGTTAGCCAGCTAATTTTCACACCATAAACTCAATTATTTGATCACCTAAGTTAGCTAATGTTGCTCAACATTTATCTTTCTAGCTTACGGAGAATTCAATCCAGCTAGCAAGATACTTAACAACAATGCTAACAATTCTTATTCCACCCGCCATATGCACACATACTCAGCTGTGGGCCTTACAAGACCCGAATTTCATATCATTTTCAAGACATCAATGTAGCAGTAGAACAAATATCACAATATCGGAATATAATTACAAATAAATCAATGTAGGCTACAGCAGAACACACATATGAGAATATATAGGCCTCCTGCCTATGTGATAATATGAAGCACATATTCAGATTACCTTCACATATGAGAATATATAGGCCTCCTGCCTATGTGATAATATGAAGCACATAATCAGATTACAAACGTGTTCTGTGAAGGTAAAGAGAAAAAAAATCCTACCTTAGTTTTCAAAACCTCCCACAATGACTCTCCCCATGTCAAGTCCATTTAACTCCTGAGGGTCATCTTTTTGCTCAAAGCCATGAGCGGGCATGTGGCTGTGGTGTTTAGCCTCCTAAGGACTCTGGCTGTAGGGTCATTTATTTTTATTTTGAGTGCTAACCTGGCTGTCCTCTTTATCCTGGTTCAGCCATGTTCAAAGTTCTCTTTGTTGATGTTTTTTTTTATATCTGAGGCATAGGATGTTAACTTACTGTACATTCCACACACACCTTTGCTAGTTTAATCCATCCAGTCGTTTCTAGACCGAAGGTCTCTACCTTGTTGCATGTTGTACAGCCCAACTTTGAATTCTGCATGACAAGCCAGGGGTTATACATTTGCTTGTTCTTCAACTGAAAATTGCACCTGCTTCGAGCACTTCGTTGGGGATGCACTACCCCTCCCCCAGCTCCCAGTCTCCCTCTCCCGCTAAATCTGACTAGGCCTACTAGCTAGTGGAGGTGCCAGTGGTCATGAACTGGCGGGATTAGCATTGCCATCAGGAACAGTTTGCCCCTCACTCCTCTCCTCTGGCACTGACAGTTCTCTGTCTCGTTCTGGGTTCGATTCACCATCCTTCTATGGATTTTTGGACTTGAAAAATGCCATACTTGATTGGTTTTCCTATCAAATGTTTATTTGGCTTTCCCACGATTCAAATTCAGTAGGGAGACAACTAGACTAGGCTACGTGACGTGATTACGTAGGGACCTCTTCACTAGCTGACCACCACTACCAAGACCTGTGTCAAGATCAGTTACTAACCCCACTGGCCCTCCCCACAACCTCTATGTACAAATAAGAGAGCAGGTCTGGAATCAGTGTGGCAGGATAGGATTATTACATGGAAGGATCCCTGCGCTTTTACATGATGGTCTTACTGTGGGGCGGGAGAAATAACCAGGTGGCAACTTGATTTAACGCTGATCGCTTTTATTAGAATGTCTACAGTGAGAACAGTGAAATAATTAATAAATCATGCCTCGAGTCGTAACGGAAATAGGTGCCGTAAATCTGAGAGGTTCTGGATCCTGTTCTGCACTACCTCTTCGTTGCCGTTCAGGGGACGCGCTGCTGCTATAATTGTAAAACTAGTCTCCACTGTCTTTCTAGAGCGTTGGTTGGCTGTCACTTCGCTCTTCAGTCGCCGCATGCTGCATTCTGCTGTTATGTGAACGATTGGCTGAGCCCAGGCTCGAGCTTTGGATACAGCCAGTAGTGACCCAAACGCGCATCACTCATTTGCTTACAGCCAGTAGTGACCCAAACGCCTTTTCTCATTGGATCTACACGAATCACGTAGGTGTCCTATTTTGGATTCAAAACGGTGAATTTTGGCGAAAGGTGACTAGTTTACAGAAAGGTTACTAGTTTACATCCCTGACAGACACACACACACACACACACACACACACACACACACACACGAGAGAAGAGAGACAGTTACACACACAGACAGAGAGAGACCCACCAGGTAGAATCCGGCCATGCGGCATCGGGAGGCTCCATCCTTGACGTTGAGGAAGAGGAAGATGTGAACAGCTCCCAGCACCAGGTTGAACAGGCGCCAGCGCAGCTGCGTTTTGATGATGTCACTCTGCTGAGACACCAACCAGAACGTAGCACCCAACCAGTGAAGACCTGAGACACACGGGAGCAGGACAAACATTACTGAACACACACACACACACACATTAAGAGAGACGCTCACACACACTGTACACACACACACACAGACTCACCAATAACTCCAAGGACCCACTGACGGAACAGGCGTGTGAAGAGCGCGAGGGTGGCTAGACGTGCTCCCAACATGCTGACCTAAACACAATACAATAAGTATGTTACTACCACACACACCCAGCCCACACACCCAGCCCAGCCCGCACACCCAGCCCACACAACTAACCCAGCCCACACACCCAGCCCAGCCCACACACCTAGCCCAGCCCACACAACTAACCCAGCCCACACACACACCCAGCCCACACACACACCCAGCCCACACAACTAACCCAGCCCACACACACACCCAGCCCACACACCCAGCCCAGCCCACACACCCAGCCCAGCCCACACACCCAGCCCAGCCCAGCCCACACACCCAGCCCACACACCCAGCCCAGCCCACACAACTAACCCAGCCCACACAACCAGCCCAGCCCACACACCCAGCCCAGCCCACACAACTAACCCAGCCTACACAACCAGCCCAACCCACACACCCAGCCCAGCCCACACACTCAGCCCAGCCAGCCCTCCTACCCTCCAGAGTAGTCTACAGGCGATAGCAGCAGGGGACATGGGGAGATGTCCAGGTCTGATGAGGGAACAGGCTCTGGCATACAGCACTAAGGCCCAGGCCAGGGACAGCAGACACACCACAAAACACACTGACACTGGAGAGAGAGAGAGAGAGAGAGAGAGAGAGAGAGAGAGAGAGAGAGAGCATGAATACTCTGAAGGGTTGATGGTAGCTGAAGGATGGGATTAAAAACAAACAAAAGATAACTAATGTTAAATACATTGTGTCTGTAAAATGTATATAGTGTGTATAAGCTGGAAGTAGAACCCTAAGTGTTGTTGTCCATTAGTTTACTCCAATTAGGGAGGGTGGTAGGGTTAGGGGGAAATAATAATGGAAGGTATATTGAATGTATACAGTATATACATACAGTGCATTCGGAAAGTATTCAGACCCCTTGACTTTTTCCACATTTGGGCTCCGAAGTGGTCTAAGTCACTGCGAGTTTGGCTGGTGTAAACCGTCATTGTAAAATAAGAATCTGTTCTTAACTGACTTGCCTAGTTAAAGAAAATTAAATAGTGTTTTTCCCCTCAATCTACACACAATCCCCAAAAAGTCTATAATTTTTTGGAAATGTATATAAAAACATAACGGAAATATGACATTTACATAAGTATTCAGACCCTTTACTGAGTACTTTGTTGAAGAACCTTTGTCAGCGATTATAGCCTTGAGTTTTCTTGGGTATGGCTCTACAAGCTTGGCACACCTGTATTTGGAGACTTTCTCCCATTCTTTTCTTCAGATCCTCTCAAGCTCTGTCAGGTTGGATGGGGAGCGTTTCTGCACAGCTATTTTCAGGTCTCTCCAGGGATGTTAGATCGGGTTCAAATCCAAGGACATTCAGAGACTTGTCCCGAAGCCACTACTGCATTGTCTTGGCTGTGTGCTTAGGGTCATTGTCCCAGTCCGAGGTCCTGAGCGCTCTGTAGCAGGTTTTCATCATGGATCTCTCTGTACTTTGCTCCGTTCATCTTTCCCTCGATCCTGACTAGTCACCCAGTCCCTGCCTCTGAAAAACATCCCCACAGCATGATGCTGCCACCACCACGCTTTGCAGTAGGGATGGTGCCAGGTTTCCTCCACACGTGATGCTTGGCATTCAGGCCAAAGAGTTCAATCTTGGTTTCATCAGACCAGAGAATCTTGTTTCTCATGGTCTGAGAGTCTTTAGGTGCCTTTTGGCACACTCCAAGCAGGCTGTAATGTGCCTTTTATTGAGGAGTGGCTTCCGTCTGGCCACTCTACCATAAAAGCCTGATAGGTGGAGAGCTGCAGAGATGGTCGTCATTCTGGAAGGTTCTCCCATCTTCACAGAGAAACTCTGGAGCTCTATCAGAGACCATTGGGTTCTTGGTCACCTCCCTGACCAAGACCCTTCTCCCCCGATTGCTCAGTTTGGCCAGGAGGCAAGCACTAGGAAGAGTCTTTGTGGTTCCAAACTTCCTTCATTTAAGAATGATGGAGGCCACTGTGTTCTTGGGCACCATCAATGCTGCAGAAGTTTTTTTTGTACCCTTCCCCAGATCTGTGCCTTGACACAATCCTGTCTCAGAGTTCTACAGACAATTCCTTCGACCTCAAGGCTTGGTTTGTTCTCTTGACATGCACTGTCAACTGTGGGACCTTATAAAGACAGCTGTGTGCTTTTCCAAATCATGTCCAATCAATTGAATTTACCACAGATGGACTCCAATCAAGTTCTCAAGGATGATCGATGGAAAGAGGATGCACCTGAGCTCAATTTCGAGTCTCATAGCAAAGGGCCTGAATACTTATGTAAATAAGGTATTTCAGTTTTTTATTTTTAATACATTTGCAAAAAAAATTAAAAACGTGTTTTTACGCTGTCATTATGGGGTATTGTATGTAGATTGATGAGGGAAAACATGTATTTAATACATTTTAGAATAAGGCTGTAACAAAACAAAATGTGGAAAAAGTCAAGTGGTCTGAATACTTCCGAAGGCACTGTGTGTATATATATATATATACACACACAGTGGGGAGAACAAGTATTTGATACACTGCCGATTTTGCAGGTTTTCCTACTTACAAAGCATGTAGAGGTCTGTAATTTTTATCATAGGTACACTTCAACTGTGAGAGACGGAATCTAAAACAAAAATCCAGAAAATCACATTGTATGATTTTTAAATAATTAATTTGCATTTTATTGCATGACATAAGTATTTGATCACCTACCAACCAGTAAGAAGTCCGGCTCTCACAGACCTGTTAGTTTTTCTTTAAGAAGCCCTCCTGTTCTCCACTCATTACCTGTTAATACCTGTTTGAACTCGTTACCTGTATAAAAGACACCTGTCCACACACTCAAACAGACTCCAACCTCCCCACAATGGCCAAGACCAGAGAGCTGTGTAAGGACATCAGGGATAAAATTGTAGACCTGTACAAGGCTGGGATAGGCTACAGGACAATAGGCAAGCAGCTTGGTGAGAAGGCAACAACTGTTGGCGCAATTATTAGAAAATGGAAGAAGTTCAAGATGACGGTCAATCTCCCTCGGTCTGGGGCACCATGCAAGATCTCACCTCGTGGGGCATCAATGATCATGAGGAAGGTGAGGGATCAGCCCAGAACTACACGGCAGGACTTGGTCAATGACCTGAAGAGAGCTGGGACCACAGTCTCAAAGAAAACCATTAGTAACACACTACGCAGTCATGGATTAAAATCCTGCAGCGCACGCAAGGTCCCCCTGCTCAAGCCAGCGAATGTCCAGGCCCGTCTGAAGTTTGCCAATGACCATCTGGATGATCCAGAGGAGGAATGGGAGAAGGTCATGTGGTCTGATGAGACAAAAATAGAGCTTTTTGGTCTAAACTCCACTCGCCGTGTTTGGAGGAAGAAGAACGATGAGTTCAACCCCAGAACACCATCCCAACCGTGTAGCATGGAGGTGGAAACATCATTCTTTGGGGATGCTTTTCTGCAAAGGGGACAGGATGACTGCACCGTATTGAGGGGAGGATGGATGGGGCCATATATCGCAAGATCTTGGCCAACAACCTCCTTCCCTCAGTAAGAGCATTGAAGATGGGTCGTGGCTGGGTCTTCCAGCATGACAACGACCCGAAACACACAGCCAGGGCAACTAAGGAGTGGCTCCGTAAGAAGCATCTCAAGGTCCTGGAGTGGCCTAGCCAGTCTCCAGACCTGAACCCAATAGAAAATCTTTAGAGGGAGCTGAAAGTCCGTATTGCCCAGCGACAGCCCCGAAACCTGAAGGATCTGTATGGAGGAGTGGGCCAAAATCCCTGCTGCAGTGTGTGCAAACCTGGTCAAGATCTACAGGAAACGTATGATCTCTGTAATTGCAAACAAAGGTTTCTGTACCAAATATTAAGTTCTGCTTTTCTGATGTATCAAATACTTATGTCATGCAATAAAATGCTAATTAATTACTTAAAAATCATACAATGTGATTTTCTGGATTTTTGTTTTAGATTCCGTCACTCACAGTTGAAGAGTACCTATGATAAAAATTATAGACTTCTACATGCTTTGTAAGTGGGAAAACCTGCAAAATCGGCAGTGTATCAAATACTTGTTCTCCCCACTGTATATATATATATATATATATATATATATATATATATATATATATATATATATATATATATTTTTTTTTTTTTATGGAAAAAAATATATGGGGGATTAGAAATGATGCAGACAATTACATTGACGGATGCTACAATCTATCTGCAATAATAAAGCTGATCTACCCCCCACAAAAAAACACACACAGAGACACATGTAGTACCTGGTGAAGACAGTCCTACGTCTGTACAGATGAGGACGTATGTCTGCAGGACGGTCTGTGGCAGAGTGACCACCAGCGCCTCCAGGAGGTGGAGAGCTGAAACATCAGCCTGCTGCATTATCTCGCTACACTGATCCTCTCTAGCGGACGTCATAGTCTCCCATAACCTGGATCACAAAACAACACAGAGTCAGAGTGTTCTTGTTTCATCGCTGACCTTTAACCCCAGACCTCTAACGCCAAAGATACCTTCTAAAGATGCCCAGGTGCAGGATGTGAGTCCATTTGAGGTCTTTGCTGCGTATACGTCCATCCGCCTGGTACCACAGCCAACTGAGCAACTGGGGACCCCAACCAGGGAGGAGGAACAAGGCCGTAAGCCCCGCCCAGTGGGCGTAGCAGTAGTTATGCCCCACCCACAGGTAGTACACAAAACAGTAGATAACTGTGGACATACACACACACACACACACAGGTATATCATTAGAGATAATACAGGACATCTACACACGGATACTGGCAGCTGGTGTTTACATACAAACTATGTGACAATGATGGGCACTGTTTGGTACCAAACTGGACACAGCTGGTACCACACTGGACACAGCTGGTACCACACTGGACACAGATGGTACCACACTGGACACAGATGTCACCAAATTGTCCATAACACCCAAGACACAGAGGAGGAGGCTAATTAAAACGTAATCAATATATCATTATCTAATGAATGTGTAATATATTTTTTCCAAACGGCAAGTGTGATAAGCAGTAGAACAGTGAGGGCAGTTTCATCATCTCTGTGTGCGTGTGACCTCTATGACGACCATAGGCTGAGGACAGGGTAAGGCCTTGGTGATGCTGCTGCTGTCTCCTATCTCTAATAGGCTACAAAATGCACGCGCCTCCTGCCCCTAGAGCCACGTACTGAACGATGCGGTGCTCTCTCCCTCCACATCTGCCTCTCCTTTCCTCTCCACTCCACTCCCCCGCCGCCCCTCGTTCTCTCTCCCTGTCCCAGTAATATAAACCATCTGCCGGACCAGACCGGCGGGTAGGAGAAAGTAGGGTCCGCCCATTCCCCGACCCATTTATGGCACACAGAAAAAGGCGCTCGAATATGACAGAAATTCGCCACTTTCCTATTAGCATAACTTTAGCTACAGCAGAAATGTTGTTCGCGGCGGCTGATGCATGTTTTCGTAACACCTGGGAAAATATAGATCTACACTATTAATGCACGCACCTATAAAGATGGTAATGCATCTGCAAATGCAGATAAAAAATGAAATACTTTAGGAAATATGAATGAAACCTTCATGCAACCTTCCCTAGTTTAACACTGCACTGCTATGATTGTAGCCTAGGTGTGGTGAGAGAATGCTGCCTATCTCCATCATTGGAGGAATGTGTGTTTCGGTCGTTGTCGTTAACGGCAGTGCTAAACTTACGCGCAGTCCGCTCAGCCATAATGAGAAATGCAGTAAATGCGAAAATGCAAACATGGCAGCAGGCCACGCACGAGCCTCCCCGACTGGCCATGTCCCAGGACGTGGTGTATTGTCTCGTCACGGAGATGTAGAATCTTGATCTGCAATGTTGTGATGAGTCCCAAGCAGCAGCATAGACTCTTCCGTTCCGAGATAGGGTACCCCGTGCGCTACTCCGTTCTCCCTTGAAGATTGCTTCTGACGTCATGGCCTCGCATTAAAGCCACAGTCTGTGATTTTTTTAAGTCATTTTCAACTAATTAATCAAATTGGTACAACATTACTTTTATTAGATAGTTAATACCTTATTGGTCTCCTGTATTAGAATAACATATTATTCTCCTGATGGTTACCAAATAACTAAGAATATTACCAAAGATGTGTTCTATCACTCTATTGTTGAAGAGACAAACAACAAGATATAGGCTGTAATTTCAAGGTTTTTATGTCCCTCTCATGACATGTCATTCCTTGACCACTACAGATATAAATGATCTGTGCAAAATGCAAATGAAGGAAAGTAGATGAGGAAAGGAAGACCCCTTCATGCCTACTGCCTCGTTTAGGAGGGATTGAAAAGTGTAGTACGTTACAGTCAACAGCAGATGGCAGTATAAGCTCACAAGACAGACATGACCAGAACAGGACAGGACCGAACAGACCAGAGTAGACCTGACCAGAACAGACCAGAGCCGGACAGAAGAGAACAAAACAGAACAGGACAGACCTGTCCAGAACAGACCAGAACATATCAGAACGTTACAGAACAGAACAAAACAGGACAGACCTGACCAGAACAGGACAGACCAGAACAAAACAGAACATGACAGGACAGACCAGAACAGAACAGACCAGGACAGGTCCTACTGCTTTCACCTATCCTCTATCCTACTGCTTTCACCTATCCTCTATTCTACTGCTTTCACCTATCCTCTATCCTACTGCTTTCACCTGTTCTACTGCTTTCACCTATCCTACTGCTTTCACCTGTTCTACTGCTTTCACCTATCCTCTATCCTACTGCTTTCACCTATCCTCTATCCTACTGCTTTCACCTATCCTACTGCTTTCACCTGTTCTACTGCTTTCACCTATCCTCTATCCTACTGCTTTCACCTATCCTCTATCCTACTGCTTTTACCTATCCTACTGCTTTCACCTATCCTCTATCCTACTGCTTTCACCTATCCTACTGCTTTCACCTATCCTCTATCCTACTGCTTTCACCTATCCTACTGCTTTCACCTATCCTCTATCCTACTGCTTTCACCTATCCTCTATCCTACTGCTTTCACCTATCCTCTATCCTACTGCTTTCACCTATCCTACTGCTTTCACCTATCCTCTATCCTACTGCTTTCACCTATCCTCTATCCTACTGCTTTCACCTATCCTCTATCCTACTGCTTGTGTTGCACCGTTTACCCTGTGATAGCCCATTAAAGACATCACAATGTAGTGTGGCACCACCCGTCACTCCCCCGCTGACAACCAACCACACAGTTTTATAGTCTCTCTAAGGAATGATTGTTGCTTCATCTTCAAAATGCAAAACATTTCCCCCACAACAACCCTTAAAAGCATCCTTGAGACAAACTAACAAAGTGTTGCTATTTTATAAAAATTAATTTATTTACAAAATACAACAGTGGATTAATTAAATACACATTAAGATTGAGTGAAGGCAAACATAACATTTTAGTTGAAAGGTTTTATCTGTGGTCCTTATCCTTGCTGTGTATGACCGTGCAGCCAGGAAATCAGAGTATTCCACAGAGGTGAATTGTGGGCCTTTGTCAACAGTGATGGGGATAGTGTCAGGAAGGTCACAGTGTGCTCACAGGTTGGTAACAACATCCACCTCAGTATTTGGAGAGGGCTGACCCCAGAAGAACTACCCTGGGCCACAATCAAGGTGCATTCTCATTCCATACTTCTCTCCTCTAGTGTGAAGTGTGCACTTCCTCCCACCCCATCACAGATCTAAAATCCGTGGGTTGGCATAAGTGTAGTGGACCTGAGTCAGTACATGGATGCTCTTGGTCTAATGGTCAAGACGTTGGTTTTTCCCGTGGGGGACCCAGGGTTCATATCCCGCCGTGACATAAGCCTGGTGTTATGTCAGACACACCCATGGTTCTGTGGCCCAGTGCCATTGTCCCCTCCCTCCCTCCCTCCCTCCCTCATTCTTTCCTGTGTGTCTCTCCCTGGCTAACAGTCCCGTACACAACTGGGCTTCATGAGCCTTTCAATGCTACCTTGTCTATAAATGCATCATATCCTTATCCTTTATTTTTCCCTTTGTTTGTTTGTCTGTCTATCCATCTCTCTCTCTGTCTCTCTTTCCCCCTCTATTCTCTGAGCCTGTCAGCAGTATCTGTTGAGGCTGCGTGTGACGGTGTTGATGTCAGGATGTCCATTCATCCAGATCTCTCGTATGATTCTCTCCTCAACCCTCTAAGCTCGCTCCAACTCTACAGACCAAAACACAACAAAACCAACAATACTAAGTGAATAATGCACTGTACACTTAACCATAAAAAAACCAACAAAGTACCAACGTAGTGTGTGTGTGTGTGTGTTACCTTCTGCGGATGTGAACACGCTAGTGTGCAGCAGCGTTCTCTCAAAGCGTCTCCGTCGTCGAGCCGATTGGTCAGATTGGCCGTCGTCCCAGTCCACTGATTCCCTGTCTTCACTAGTCTCTGTAGTTACGCCGGGATTGCTTGTGTTAGGGTTACCAGGTTGGTGATGGTGGTGACAGTGATTGTCCCCATGGTGATGGTAGTGATGCCTGTTGCTATGCTGATGGTGATGTCTTCGTTGGTTACTGTAGTGACAGTCGGTGCGACAGTGTATCTGGACCACGAGGGCACAGAGGGTGAGGAGGAGACCCACACACACACCACTAACAAACACCAGAGCTGCTCGCTCAGGCTGGTCTGAGACGAGAGGTAGAGAGGGAGAGACAGATGGGGGAGGAGGGGAGAGAGGAGAAAGAGAGAGAGAGAGAGATAGAGGAGGAGGAGAGAGAGAGAGAGAGAGAGGAGAGAGAGAAAGATAGAGACAAAGAGATTGATAGCAGAAAATGAAATAAAAATAGTAATCTATATTTATTTATCCAGGTAACGCTGACAGACACCTGAACACTACACGTTTTTCAATCATAATTCATTATTTATCCAGGTTACACTGACAGACACCTGAACACTACATGTTTTTCAATCATAATTTGTAACAAAAATATATTCTCAACAACAGCTCAACAATAACACAATTCAGTCATGTTTACCTGCTATGAAGGTGTAGGCTGCCAAGGCATTGCTAAACAAAGCCATCTCCTGATAGACCACCTTCACCTCCATATTTGGTCTGGGGCTTCCTGTGGGCGGGGCATTCATGATGTAACTAACTATTTCTCTCTGGCCTGAGAGAGGTCTAGGCTGGTATCTTCTGTGTATAAGTCAGAGTTGGCTGACTGTGGCATTTAATCCTATATGGTTTTATGGAAACAATTTCTGGCTACCCCATTCCATAAAGTCTGAACTGGGTTCTCTCTTCTGGTCCCCTCAGCTGAGAACAGGACAGAAGTCTTCTCTGTCACTGTAGGGTTCAAACAGAAAGGGAGGGAGGGAGGGAGGGAGGGAGGGAGGTCGATGGAGAGAGAGGGAGGGAGAGAGAGAAAACGAGAGAGAGAGAGATAGTAGTCAGTAACAAACTCAGATAATTCTAGATTATCTCATAATTCTTGCATGATTTATGAGAAAGTCTGAGAAATGCTTGCATCCTGGTGCCTCCTTGTTAGTGTCACATAAACATTGAGCCAGAAATGAACCCTGTCTCCTACCCTGATGGCTCTGGATGATTGTGGGGCTGTCTGACGAAGCTAGAGAGAATTTCACAGCGCTCATAGGAAAACTCGTAGAATATCCTCCAATCATTGGTTTCCACTTTTCCCCTTTAACATGCCAACACACGTCACAGATGTAGGATCTTAATTTGATCACACTGTTGCAGGATAACTTTCCTGCAATACAGGACATTTTACATTTGTAGTTTATTGAGGTTTTAAAAGGTTTCTGTTTGTAATTTCCACTTTTACATTTCAGACTTGATTTTCCCTTACCATTTTTTTTATCAACCCCTACAAAAATGTCAATGAATTATAATCAACATAATAATTCACATTTCCTGATGCTGCAGGATTATTTTGCTGCTGTATAAAATTGGCTTAAATTAAGATCCTACATCTGTATGTAGTCAATAAAGCTACAAAAAAAGGCCCTCTAATATTGGAAGCGAAGTCCTACCACCAAACTTTCTCTCAAAGTCACACAGTGACTTACCCCAGAAATACCACTCTGCTTTTACTCAAACCCATCGTCTTTCCCCTGATCAGAATGAGATGACACAAAGAGAGTATTTAGTGAAGGGAAAAATATATTAGAGGAAAATATAATACAAGACAGATTGTAAACACTCTGTAAACATAGAGAGGCAGCGATGCTTTTCATGGTTTTGCAAGCCTGGTTCCTTGGGTCAGGTTTTTCCTTGGGTCAGAGAGAGAAGAGGGAGAAAGAAGAGGGAGAGAGAAGAGGGAAAGAGAGGAGGGAGAGAGAGGGAGAGAGAAGATGGAGAAAGAAGAGGGAGAGAGAGGAGAGAAGGAGAGAGAGGAGAGAAAGAAAGAGAGGGAGAGAGATTGAGAGAGGGAGAGAGAGAGAAAAGGTGGGGGTATAGGAGAGAAAAGGTGGGGGTATAGGAGAGAGAAGGTGGGGGTATAGGGTCCATGAGTCATTGTCTGATCAGAATAACAGACCTGCAACCCTGAACACTCACCTTCTCTTCCATTCCCCCTCTCCCCTTCCACCCACTCACAATCTCTTCCCCCCCCCCCCCCCCCCCCCTCGTTTCTGCCACCCAGAGAGACTATTGTTTTTGATGGTGACATTTTACAGTACAGGTCCTTCATTCAGTCATTTGAACATGGTATAGAGAAATTAGCCCAAACTAGCCAAGACAAACTGCACTTCCTCAAACAGTACACCAGAGGGCAGGCTCGAGAGCTAGTTAGGAGCTTCCAACATATGGTTCGAGATAGGGGCTATCATAAAAGCCAAGGGCTTATTAAAGGAGCACTATGGTAATGAATACAAGATTGCCAATGCATACATAAAGAAGTCTTTTAGCTGGCCTTGCATCAAATCCAAAGAGCAAATCCAAGGCATTACTTGTGCATTACTTGTGCTCTTAAACGCTAGTAAAACTAAGTGCATGCTTTTCTATCGAACGCTGCCAGCACCCGCCCACCGGACTATCATCACTACTCTCGACGGGTCCGAATTAGAATACGTGGACACCTACAAATACCTAGGCATCTGGTTAGACTGTAAACTCAACTTCCAGACTCACATCAACCATCTCCAATCCAAAATTAAATCCAGAATTGGCTTCCTATTTCGCAACAAAGCCTCCTTCACTCATGCTGCCAAACATGCCCTTGTAAAACTGACTATCCTACCGATCCTTGATTTCGGCGATGTCATTTACAAACTAGCCTCCAACACTCTACTTAGCAAATTGGATGTAGTCTATCACAGTGCCATCTGTTTTGTCACCAAAGCCCCATACACTACCCATCACTGCGACCTGTATGCTCTCGTTGGCTGGCCTTCATTATATATTCGTCGCCAAACCCACTGGCTCCAGGTCATCTATAAGTCTTTATTAGGTAAATCCCCGCCCTATCTCAGCTCACTGGTCACTATAGCAACACCCACCCGTAGCATGCGCTCCAGCAGGTATATCTCACTGGTCACCCCCAAAGCCAACACCTCCTTTGGCCGCCATTCCTTCAAGTTCGCTGCTGCCAATGACTGGAACGAATTGCAAAAATCATTGAAGCTAGAGGTTCCTATCTCCCTCAATAACTTTAAGCATCAGTTGTCAAAGCTGCTTATCGATCACTGCACCTGTATATAGCCCTTCTGTAAATAGCCCACACTACTACCTCATCCCCATATTTATTTTTGTTATTTTCACAAATCTTGCACTCCAGTATATCTATTTGCACATCATAATTTGCACATCCTTCATTCCTGTGTTAATGATGATAATCTGTAATTTATTTCACCACTATGGTCTATTTATTGTCCTACCTCCTAACCTTACTGCATTTTGCACTACATTTTGCACTCTGTATATAGATTTTCTATTGTGTTTTTGACTATGTTTGTTTACTGTGTAACTCTGTGTTGTTTTTGTCGCACTGCTTAGCTTTGTCTTGGCCAGGTCGCAGTTGCAAATGAGAACTTGTTCTCAACTGACCTACCTGGTTAAATAAAGGTGAAATAAAAAAATAAAAAATAAAAATTACACGCCTATGCGTTAAACCTCAGAGGTTGTTGTAATGCAATGGACGATATGGAAGACATGGACGAGATGGATCTGGCCTCCAGCTTAAAGAACATCATCCTGAAACTACCCTATAAGCTCAGGGAGAGGTGGAGTTCAGTTGCTTGTGAGTTACGGAAGCAGCGCCATGGCAGGTGTGCTAGACTCCTTGATCTCATCCTGTTTATTGAATAACAGGTGAGAATAGCCAGACATCCAGTGTTCGGTGATATTCAAGATCCTACACAATCCAGAAGCAAGACTCAAATGCCACAGTCAAGGCTCATTCACACGTCTATTCACAAATCCACAGACAGCAGCTTTGATACCAGCTTGTCATCCTTACAGAAAACCCGCCAAACCCAACACATCACGTCTGTTCTGTAATGGCAGTCATAAATTGGGTAAAGGAGCCACAGCGAGAAGATTGGTTTCCTGAAGGAAAACAGAATTTTGCACGTCAAGAGACTGCAATAGGCGTCTCAAATGCAGTGTATGTAACCAAACTCACCCAAGTGTGCTTCATATTGACCAGAGAGACAGAGGAACAACAGAGCACTAGTTTCTCTGAACACGTGGACATACTGGGGCTGGGGACCAAGAATGTGTACTTGCTATTGTATCAGTAAAGGTCAAACACAGTAAAGGCAACAAGGTTATCCAGATGTACGCCTTCCTAGACCCAGGAAGAACAGCCACATTCTGCACAGAGAGACTGATGACACAGCTTGGCAGCACGTGAGAGGAAAGGGCATACAGTCACTGGCACAGGAGAGAGACGTCCATAACACGTCCACAAGAATCAGTTTCCAAACGTTCCCTTTTTTTAGGTGAAGTTACCATTTATTGGGCATATAAAATATATATAGTATGTATGTGTGTGGACGTGTTATGGACGGCTCTCTCCTGTGCAAGTGGCTTTTCATAGGGAATCGCCGCAACTCTCGTTGGAAATTGGATTAACGAGAATTAGATCCCCATTACTCATCAAAGGACATTGGCTGGTACGTGGCTTCACTCTTCTGCAAGTTGAACATTGTTTTGTAAATTGTAGCATTGTGGAAAAGGAATTGGAGTGTGTGTTTCATAGGAAGATGCTATCTAATATGTTAATGCTTCATTTATGAACAGAGTATTGGGCTCTGTTTCATCTTCGCATTGGTGAAAAGGTAAAGAGTGGCATCATGTCATTGAATAAACATTCTGGTGAATGGGCTGCGTGAGATGAAGATGGATTGTAAAGGATGTGGAGAACAACGTTCTCTCCCATAACTGCTCTGATAAAATGTTTACTGAAGATATTCACAGAACATTTGAAGAAATTGACAGATATATGGAAATAATTTTAAAAGCCTTGCAGACCTATGGCATTCTAGTTGTCAATTTGTTGAGGTAATCTGAAGAGATTTCACCCCATGCTTCCTGAAGCACCTCCCACAAGTTCGATTGGCTTCTTACGTACCATACGGTCAAGCTGCTCCCACAATAGCCGCATAGGTTTGAGATCCAGTGACTGTGCTGGCCACTCCATTATAGACAGAATACCAGCTGACTGCTTCTTCCCTAAATAGTTCTTGCATAGTTTGGAGCTGTTCTTTGGGTCATTGTCCTGTTGTAGGAGGAAATTTGCCTCGGCTCACACACACCTTGTTAAAGCTGGTTTCAGCTCGTTAGACCTCGTTACAGTTCATTAGAATACTCAACTAAACGGATTACAGTCTGATACAGTTAGAATGACTTGACTAAACGGATTACAGTCTGATACAGTTAGAATGACTCAACTAAACGGATTACAGTCTGATACAGTTAGAATGACTCAACTAAACGGATTACAGTCTGATACAGTTAGAATGACTTGACTAAACGGATTACAGTCTGATACAGTTCAAATGACTTGACTAAACGGATTACAGTCTGATACAGTTAAAATGACTTGACTAAACGGATTACAGTCTGATACAGTTAAAATGACTCAACTAAACGGATTACAGTCTGATACAGTTAGAATGACTCAACTAAACGGATTACAGTCTGATACAGTTAGAATGACTCAACTAAACGGATTACAGTCTGATACAGTTAAAATGACTTGACTAAACGGATTACAGTCTGATACAGTTAAAATGACTCAACTAAACGGATTACAGTCTGATACAGTTAGAATTACTCAACTAAACGGATTACAGTCTGATACAGTTAAAATGACTCGACTAAACGGATTACAGTCTGATACAGTTAAAATGACTTGACTAAACGGATTACAGTCTGATACAGTTAGAATGACTCAACTAAACGGATTACAGTCTGATACAGTTAAAATGACTTGACTAAACGGATTACAGTCTGATACAGTTAGAATGACTCAACTAAACGGATTACAGTCTGATACAGTTAAAATGACTTGACTAAACGGATTACAGTCTGATACAGTTAAAATGACTTGACTAAACGGATTACAGTCTGATACAGTTAGAATGACTCAACTAAACGGATTACAGTCTGATACAGTTAAAATGACTTGACTAAACGGATTACAGTCTGATACAGTTAGAATGACTCAACTAAACGGATTACAGTCTGATACAGTTAAAATGACTTGACTAAACGGATTACAGTCTGATACAGTTAAAATGACTTGACTAAACGGATTACAGTCTGATACAGTTAGAATGACTCAACTAAACGGATTACAGTCTGATACAGTTAAAATGACTTGACTAAACGGATTACAGTCTGATACAGTTAAAATGACTCGACTAAACGGATTACAGTCTGATACAGTTAAAATGACTTGACTAAACGGATTACAGTCTGATACAGTTAAAATGACTTGACTAAACTGATTACAGTCTGATACAGTTAAAATGACTTGACTAAACGGATTACAGTCTGATACAGTTAAAATGACTCAACTAAACGGATTACAGTCTGATACAGTTAGAATGACTCAACTAAACGGATTACAGTCTGATACAGTTAAAATGACTTGACTAAACGGATTACAGTCTGATACAGTTAGAATGACTCAACTAAACGGATTACAGTCTGATACAGTTAGAATGACTTGACTAAACGGATTACAGTCTGATACAGTTAAAATGACTTGACTAAACGGATTACAGTCTGATACAGTTAAAATGACTTGACTAAACGGATTACAGTCTGATACAGTTAAAATGACTTGACTAAACGGATTACAGTCTGATACAGTTAAAATGACTTGACTAAACAGTTCATGAACTCTCCTTATTCTCTAATTATTTTTCTCCTCTTTCTCCCTTCTTCATCCTTTCTTTCTATGTGTATGTCTCCTTCTTCATCCTTTCTTTCTATGTGTATGTCTCCTTCTTCATCCTTTCTTTCTATGTGTATGTCTCCTTCTTCATCCTTTCTTTCTATGTGTATGTCTCCTTCCTTCTTAGTCACCACTCTCTCTCTGTAGAAAAGCAGGTGCAGACTAAAACCTATTGCTTGGTAAAACATAAAGATGAATGCAAACTGACAGACTCTCCTCTACTGCTCAACCCCGACCAGTGTGTGCAGAACCATGAGAAGAACACGCATTCACAGTCTTGTACAGCTAACCTTGTGGGGACCAACAATTGCTTCCCATTCAAAATCCTATTTTCCCTAACCCTAACCCGTACTTTTACCTTAACCAAAATGTTCCCAGTTGGTCAAATGTTTGTTTGTTTAATATTCTTGTGGTGACCAGAACTCAACCCAACCCCCACACACACACACACACACACACACACACACACACACACACACACACACACACACACACACACACACACACACACACACACACACACACACACACACACACACACACACGACCACCCTGTCCTTAATATTCGAGAGAGCCCATGCATGTGTTGACTCTGGCCTTTCCTCTTTCTACCTTTCTGCTGTTAAAGGGATACTTTGGGTTTTTTATTCAAAGGGATACTTTGGGTTTTTGTCAATGAAGACCTTTATCTACTTCCCCAGAATCAGATGCACTTATGAATACGATTTTTATGTCTCTGCATCCAGTATGAAGGAAATTAAGAGGTAGTTTATCTTGCCACAATGACTGGAAGTCTATGGTATCTACTAGCATGCTAGCAGTTAGTTACAATAGACTTCCAGGCATTGTGCTAACGCTAGTTAGCAATTGAGCTAAGGCTAGTTAGCAACCTCCTTCAAACTGAACGCAGAGACATACAAATGTTATCCACGAGTTCATCTGGCTCTGGGGAACCTGCTTAAAGAGCGAATGGAAATACAGAGAAAGATGGAGAGTGAGAGCAAGAATTGGAAATAGTATAGGTTTGTAGATTTAGTGCTGAGAGTGATATTTCCACTGTAACTAATTCCTCTCAACACCCCCATGAGATCCCTCTGATGTGAGGCATCAGGCCTTCACTGTAACTAATTCCTCTCAACACCCCCATGAGATCCCTCTGAAATGAGGCATCAGGCCTTCACTGTAACTAATTCCTCTCAACAACCCCATGAGATCCCTCTGATATGAGGCATCAGGCCTTCACTGTAACTAATTCCTCTCAACACCCCCATGAGATCCCTCTGATATGAGGCATCAGGCCTTTCTGAACATACACATTGATACATTCATGTTCTATACCCTGCAGCCAAACCCACAGCCAGCAGTGGAGTGAGGAGGACACACTGTTATTATACTTCTCTAAATACCACACATTATCAAACACACACACACCCTTAAATACACACACCCTTAAATACACACACACACACACACACACACCCTTAAACACACAAAGTCACACACACACACACAACGTCACACACACACACACACACACACAGCGTCACACACACACACACAACGTCACACACACACACACAACGTCACACACACACACAACATCACACCCTTACACACACACATACACACATAACGACACACACAACTACACACACACACACACACACACACATCACACACACACACACACACACACACACACACACACACACAGCGTCACACACACACACAACGTCACACACACACACACACACATAACATCACACCCTTTAACACACACATACACACATAACGACACACACAACTACACACACACACACACACACATCACACACACACACACACAACGTCACACACACACACGTCACACACACAACGTCACACACACACACGTCACACACACACACACAGACCCTTAAACACACACACACACACACACGTCACACACACACAGCCTTAAACACACACACAACATCACACACACGTCAAACATACACACACACACACAACGCCACACACACACACACACACACACACACACACACACACACAACGCCACACACACACACACACACACACAACGTCCCACACACACACATCACACACATGTCACACACACACAACGTCACACACACATTAAAATGATGTAGTCTAGAGAAGAGAACATGTTTTGTTTTGTTAGCATTTAGCACCAACTTAAGATCAGAAAGTGTCTTCTGCAGTACCAGAAAGTCAGATTTCAAAATGGAGTATAACACAGTATCATTATTGTATAAATGAATTTGTCAATTTCTCATATTATCATTGATGTTACTAATATAGATAGTTAACAATAGCGGAGCTAGTACTGATCCATTTGGGACATCTTTTTGAAGCTCTAGAAACTTGATACCATCTGCCATGATGGCTTGGGTTCTTTCATGGAGATAATTATTGAATCATAAGCAAACATCAGAGCCCAGTCCAATCGGAGACAGCTTATTGAGTTGAGTTCAATGATCAACAGTGTCAAAAGCCTTGCATAGGTCAATAAACATGGCAGCACAACTTTTTCTATTATCCAAGGCGTTTGCAATATCATTGACAACAAGCATTGTGGCGCTAGTTGTGCTATATTTAGGTCTAAAGCCAGATTGATTTATATTAAGAATTCCATTTACATATAGAAAAGACTATAGTTGCTTGTTGACTAAAGATTCTAGTACTGTTCATACTTACATATGCATGATCCAGATTATAAATCCCTTCCAGTGAAACACGTTTTTGAGCCGTAGTAATCCGGATGCGTCAGCGCGGCTCCAGTGAGACCACTATCCAGAGAGACCCAAAAACAACAGCAGCAGAGAGGGAGTCTCTCCTACAGCAACAGTTTGAAGTTACAAAGAGATACAGAGACTGTTTTAAAAGACTTTCAGAGGTTTTCCAATCAAAGGTTTTCCAGGTCCGTCTCTCAGCAGGCAGGGGTCGAGCCCTGGAAGCTGGAATGTGACACAAGAGAAGCTCACCCCCACGGACATTCACACTCTCATCTCCCACACTCTGTAAGACCCATCGTCTCCGCTATACATTCCCCGTCTTACCACTCAACCTGACTACACTGAGTAGAGAGAGAGCAACACTGTGGCACAAAGAGAGACAAAGAGGTAGAGAGAGAAGCGGGCGGGGGGGGGGGGGTAGCGCTTTGGATATTGCTATGGAGAGGAGAGACAAGCGAATAAGATTGGAGAACCAAGGAAGGGAGGGTAAAAGAGAGGGGAGCGAGACAGAGAAATAGAGGGAGGAATGAGTATGAAATGGGGATTTCATTCAGCTTTGCCTGGGAATTTGCCTCCTGACTTTTCCTGTCAATAATAAGTTTGTCTCTTGAGCCACTGTAGCAACAACATACCCAGTAACACTTCCTCAAAATAGATAAATCTGTCATTGATTTTGACGTTTTTGCCGAGGAGGTCTTAGTCACGCAAATTTACATCTAACTAAGACATACGGTGCAGTATTTCTCAAGTGAAAATTTGTGCATGAAAACAATTAGTCTTTGAATGACAACAAACACTTAATTGAAGAATCCTATCCATAGTTCCAGCACCTACTATGAGTAGTCCTGTTGACCAAAGTGGGCTGAACAGCCCCCCCTACCACGACCACACACAACCTAGGAGCAGACCTACTTTGACCGTTGTTAATATGCTTCCTGTTGCTTTTATGAACTGTGAAGATCTCTCATACTGCATTACTTAGGTGTGTGTGTGTGTCTGTGTGTTTGAGAGCCGCAACAATGATCAAACCATCTGAATGAGCCAATCAAATACTATCGGTGTTAGATGATAAGGTATATGACATGTCTTTCACTCTGTTGAATAAAAAGGTTGCTTAGTAACACAACATACAACGACAACCTTTTCCCCAGAGAACAAAACATAACTGTAGGCCTACGCAACTTTGACTCGACAATAAACACACACAACTCTCCCACAACCTTCTAGAGAACACAACCACCACACAACCCCCCATCACCTCCTACCTACTGATCTGCCAACAGTGCAGACATTCAGTCCTCTGTGTGAAGACAGTCTCTCTCTAGTTTAGGAGAGAGATTCCTAAAAACAGATAGAAAGAATGGGATAGAGAGACTGGAGGTAGATTGGGTCTCCGCTCCTGCTGACTCAGTCATGGGAATGATTAGATTATGATGAGCATGACTTACATAACACACACACACACACACACACACACACACACACACACACACACACACACACACACACACACACACACACACACACACACACACAAAGTCTCTAAGCCAAAAACACAAACCAACCAAGACTGGCATGCAGAGGTCACATCAGGGAAAATACAACTCCCGTTCTCTCCAGCACATATCAACAAAATACACCTCCCGTTCTCTCCAGCACATATCAACAAAATACACCTCCCGTTCTCTCCAGCACATATCAACAAAATACACCTCCCTTTCTCTCCAGCACATATCAACAAAATACACCTCCCGTTCTCTCCAGCACATATCAACAAAATACACCTCCCTTTCTCTCCAGCACATATCAACAAAATACAACTCCCATTCTCTCCAGCACATATCAACAAAATACAACTCCCGTTCTCTCCAGCACATATAAAAAAATACACCTCCCTTTCTCTCCAGCACATATAAAAAAAATACACCTCCCTTTCTCTCCAGCACATATCAACAAACAACCCTTAGCAATGTTGATAAAAAATAAAATATTATGAACATGGCAGTTGGTTGCATGACTAAAGACTGTGAGCCCACTGAGCTAAAAGCTAGGCATCCACTATCATCAGTCTTCAAGTTACAGACAAGGGTGCCCCTGTTCATCAGGACATTGTGCGATTAGCTGCTGGAGCAGGGGTGGAGAAAACCGTGTAGCTCTCCAGGATGAGGGTTTCCCACCCGTGTTAAAGTTTCTGAGAAATTTCAGTCACATCATATACTGCACAATGGAGTTGGAGTGCTTTCAAAAGTAAACACTTCTCTGATAAGTGGGTCACGGAGTGCACTTGAGAGTTGTCACTATGCAGACGTAGCGGGGTGCAGGACACTACAGAGTTGTTAGTGCGCACCACTGCCCCTCATTTACCCATAGTCCTCCTCTGCGCCTCAATCTCATTGGGAGGATCATTACGTAACCTTTCATCCACTGACTATCTGCTCTTTCTCCCTTGTGAAAGAGTATTCTCCACTAACACTAAGAAATAATCTGCCTTCAGGTTACTAAAGATCTAAGTTTCTGTGAGTTGTGTTTATAATAGAGCCCCACAGTGGAGGTGTCATAATACCCATAAAATCTAGTGGTCAAACAGAGAAATGGTTCCAATCGTTTTTGCACCATTCATTTTTCCCATAGGTAATTTTAGAAACACTTAAAATAAGGGCTGTGTTTCATGTAGGTTTACCCTGGTGTGATGGTTTGATAACCATGTAGATCTCTCTCGGACAAGGTGACATATCGGCTCTATTTACTCCGATTCCAAAATGCTACAGTAATTAACATCAAAGTAGACATCATGCCAGAATACAAATGCCTGCAAGCTCCAGCACGTCATCTCTACTTGACAACTTTGCTAACAGATATTGTGTTAATTTAAACTTTGCTCAAGACAGTTCACAGAATTGTCAATTTAAAGAAATGTAGCCAATTTATTCCTGACTAAATTTAGCTAACATTAGATAGTTAATCCAGAGATTCTTACCTTTGCCTCGATTCGGCAGTCTCGTCCAGAACATCATGGCCTTTGTAGTTTTTAATCATAGCCACATTAGCAGCTAATTCGCAGTTCATTTTGGGGGGGTAAAAACAGGCAAATATATTGATAAAAGTCACCTTGTCCTAGAGAGATTCACACGGTTATCAAAACACAGCAATTATTTTAAGTGTTTCTAAAATGAACGGTGTAAAGATGATTGGAACCATTTCCTTTTTTGACCACATGGTTTTATGGGTATTATGACTCATACTGTGGTACTCTATGCTTACCCTTTATAGCTCTGATGTTGTTCTCCATGTTAAATAGTTCTCGCCTCCTCTAACCAATCATGCAGGTTGACACAAGCACAAATCCTCTCTGAGGAATTCAGGAGATGTCTCAGTGTATGTCTGTTTGTGTGTCTGTGCGACAAAATGGACAGGCGGCAGATTCTTTGTGAACCCCCAGCCTCCATTTTTAGAGGTTTCAACCAGAACGGGACAACAAAAGTCACACATCTTTAAAAGCACAGCTGCCCTAACCGGATGTGACAGAGAAAGCAGCAACAGAGTGTGTGTACTACCGTGCATTCTTGTTTGTCTCTCTGCAGCTGTGGGGTCTGGAATTATTGGATTCCTTGATAAAGATTAGCAAAAAAGACTGTTTAAAAACAGTAATACAAATAGTGAGCTATATTGAATGCTAAAAAGTATATATTATTATTTTATGCTTGTGATTATTGCCTTGCTGGAAGATCCATGTTTTTGGCAAAAAGTCCTGGTAAAGTTCATGATGCCTTTGACCTTAAGGGCCCCAGGACCAGTGGAAGCAAAATAGCCCCATGGCAACAAAGATCCAGCACCATATTTTACAGTAGGGATGAGGTATTTTCTGTATATGCATTCCTCTTTCAAAGGCTAAAGCCACCTCTGTAGTGTGTGGCCAGAGCTCTATTTTCATGTTATAGACTGTAACCATATCAACGATTCCAATACAAGGCCGCATTCGTAAATTCACTCTGGCTATCTACTCTGATTTCCAAAGCCCAGAATAACTTGACAAATTCACGAACGCTCAACACCTGGAAAATATGTCCGTTGTGAGTCCAGAACGACCATACTCCTCTGCCAGAGCGTCGTGTGCTCTGAATGCTTTGAGAGCAAAACGCTTTGAGAGCAAAACAAACACACCCGATGTGTCAATGCCATTTAGTAACTCCAGGCAGTGCTATGAACAGATGACATGAAAATGTAGGTATTTGGTCACGCACACCAATGGTGGGTTTGGCCTTCAAAAGAACAATGCAGAAAATACCTACTGTAAAATATGGTGCTGGATCTTTGATGTTTTGACTCAGATACAGATTTCCTTTATTTCTTCTCATGAGGAAATTCATTTACACAGCTTCAGCTCTGAAACACTCATCAAGGCTACGTCAGGGTGTGTTCATGCGTGTGTTCATGCACATAACATGTTTGTGAGTGTGTAGCTAGGTTAATCATGTTATCACCAGAGGGGGTTTGAGTGTAACTGGAGCATTTGAACAGAACGTCTGAGATGAACACAGACAGTTTAACAAGCCTTTAGTCGCGAGGCTCCAAAACCATGTCTGTCAGCTGAGAAGTAGAATCAGGTGTGTTAGAGCAGGGCTGGAACTAAAGCGTACACACACAGTAGCTTTCATGGAGCAGGGTTGGCCATAACACCTCAACTACTTCCACTAAGCTTTCATGGAGTAGGGTTGGCCATAATACCTCAATTACCTCGACTAACCTTTCATGGAGCAGGGTTGGCCATAATACCTCAATTACCTTGACTAACCTTTCATGGAGCAGGGTTGGCCATATTACCTCAATTACCTCGACTAACCTTTCATGGAGCAGGGTTGGCCATAATACCTCAATTACCTCGACTAACCTTTCATGGAGCAGGGTTGGCCATATTACCTCAATTACCTCGACTAACCTTTCATGGAGCAGGGTTGGCCATATTACCTCAATTACCTCGACTAACCTTTCATGGAGCAGGGTTGGCCATATTACCTCAATTACCTCGACTAACCTTTCATGGAGCAGGGTTGGCCATATTACCTCAATTACCTCGACTAACCTTTCATGGAGCAGGGTTGGCCATATTACCTCAATTACCTCGACTAACCTTTCATGGAGCAGGGTTGGCCATATTACCTCAATTACCTCGACTAACCTTTCATGGAGCAGGGTTGGCCATAATACCTAAATTACCTCGACTAACCTTTCATGGAGCAGGGTTGGCCATATTACCTCAATTACCTCGACTAACCTTTCATGGAGCAGGGTTGGCCATATTACCTCAATTACCTCGACTAACCTTTCATGGAGCAGGGTTGGCCATATTACCTCAATTACCTCGACTAACCTTTCATGGAGCAGGGTTGGCCATATTACCTCAATTACCTCGACTAACCTTTCATGGAGCAGGGTTGGCCATATTACCTCAATTACCTCGACTAACCTTTCATGGAGCAGGGTTGGCCATATTACCTCAATTACCTCGACTAACCTTTCATGGAGCAGGGTTGGCCATATTACCTCAATTACCTCGACTAACCTTTCATGGAGCAGGGTTGGCCATAATACCTAAATTACCTCGACTAACCTTTCATGGAGCAGGGTTGGCCATATTACCTCAATTACCTCGACTAACCTTTCATGGAGCAGGGTTGGCCATATTACCTCAATTACCTCCACTAACCTTTCATGGAGCAGGGTTGGCCATATTACCTCAATTACCTCCACTAACCTTTCATGGAGCAGGGTTGGCTATATTACCTCAATTACCTCCACTAACCAGTGACCCTGCACATTGACTCTGTACCAGTACACCTGCATAAAGCCTCACTACTGTTAATTTACTGCTGCTCTTTCATTATTTGTGATGTAATTGCTCTTTTTTTTACTTAACATTGAATTTTTCTTAAAAGTGCGTTGTTGGTTAAGGGCTAAGTAAGCATTTCACTGTAAGGTCTACACCTGTTGTATCCGGCGCATGTGAAAAATAAAATGTGTGTTTATTACTATTTACTACCATTTAGTGGTCAAACCTGTATACTGTGAGAGGGGACAGGGGCAGGTTCATAGAAAGACCACACACTGACTTTCTCCTAAACACGTTGGTCCTCCTTAGCAGGTGGCCTAACATGAACGGTAGGCGACTGCTTGACTTGACCAGTCCAGTTCATCAGTTCCATCCATCAGAACGCTGCTCCTCCTCAGTTCTTGCTTCATTTGCCCTTATCCTTGAGGTATACAGCTGAAATGCATATAGCCTACATATTAATCAAACATATAAAACAAATATCCCTCATATCTGACTTGTAAATAATACATAGTCAATAATCCATTGCTTTTAAACCTGCAGTTGAAAGAGGTTTCATTAAATGTTGTACGCTGTAAGAAGCACCAACAACATCCCCTACCTAGTTTCTCGACAGCCTCCACACACACGCTGGGGTACATGCTGTCGTTGTATGTGGCCACTATAATGTACAGAGAAGTCTTCACAAGAATCAAGCCACGTGTTCCCTGTTAAGAGAAGAACATCCATCAGACCAGGCATACCATTACAAAAAAAGGCACAGTGCAGTAAATCTGCACTAAACTGCAGTGTACTGCAAAACCACTGCTGGAAAACTGTAGGCAATAATGCATGTATATACAGTGGGGAGAACAAGTATTTGATACACTGCCGATTTTGCAGGTTTTCCCACTTACAAAGCATGTAGAAGTCTGTAATTTTTATCATAGGTACTCTTCAACTGTGAGTGACGGAATCTAAAACAAAAATCCAGAAAATCACATTGTTTTTTTAATTTGCATTTTATTGCATGACATAAGTGTTTGATACATCAGAAAAGCAGAACTTAATATTTGGTACAGAAACCTTTGTTTGCAATTACAGAGATCATACGTTTCCTGTAGTTCTTGACCAGGTTTGCACACATTGCAGCAGGGATTTTGGCCCACTCCTCCATCCAGATCCTTCAGGTTTCGGGGCTGTCGCTGGGAAATACAGACTTTCAGCTCCCTCCAAAGATTTTCTATTGGGTTCAGGTCTGGAGACTGGCTAGGCCACTCCAGGACCTTGAGATGCTTCTTACGGAGCCACTCCTTAGTTGCCCTGGCCCATCTTCAATGCTTTTACTGAGGGAAGGAGGTTGTTGGCCAAGATCTCGCGATACATGGACCCATCCATCCTCCCCTCAATACGGTGCAGTCGTCCTGTCCCCTTTGCAGAAAAGCATCCCCAAAGAATGATGTTTCCACCTCCATGCTTCACAGTTGGGATGGTGTTCTTGGGGTTGTACTCATCCTTCTTCTTCCTCCAAACACTGCGAGTGGAGTTTAGACCAAAAAGCTCTATTTTTGTCTCATCAGACCACATGACCTTCTCCCATTCCTCCTCTGGATCATCCAGATGGTCATTGGCAAACTTCAGACGGGCCTGGACATGCGCTGGCTTGAGCAGGGGGACCTTGCGTGCGCTGCAGGATTTTAATCCATGACGGCGTAGTGTGTTACTAATGGTTTTCTTTGAGACTGTGGTCCCAGCTCTCTTCAGGTCATTGACCAGGTCCTGCCGTGTAGTTCTGGGCTGATCCCTCACCTTCCTCATGATCATTGATGCCCCAGGAGGTGAGATTTTGCATGGTGCCCCAGACCGGGGGAGATTGACCGTCATCTTGAACTTCTTCCATTTTCTAATAATTAAGCCAAAAGTTGTTGCCTTCTCACCAAGCTGCTTGCCTATTGTCCTGTAGCCCATCCCAGCCTTGTGCAGGTCTACAATTTTATCCCTGATGTCCTTACACAGCTCTCTGGCCTTGGCCATTGTGGAGAGGTTGGAGTCTGTTTGATTGAGTGTGTGGACAGGTGTCTTTTATACAGGTAACGAGTTCAAACAGGTGCAGTTAATACAGGTAATGAGTGGAGAACAGGAGGGCTTCTTAAAGAAAAACTAACAGGTCTGTGAGAGCCGGAATTCTTACTGGTTGGTAGGTGATCAAATACTTATGTCATGCAATAAAATGCTAATTAATTATTTAAAAATCATACAATGTTTTAGATTCCGTCTCTCACAGTTGAAGTGTACCTATGATAAAAATTACAGACCTCTACATGCTTTGTAAGTAGGAAAACCTGCAAAATCGTCAGTGTATCAAATACTTGTTCTCCCCACTGTACATTGTGATGAGCCTACTTACACATTTACAGTAGATTGAGTTCCTGTCAGCTCGGACGCAGGTGTATGCTTTGTCTTGGAAGTAGAAGCCCCGCTCTCTGGTCGATGTCATGTGCTTGAAAGAGTCTATGAACATCTGAGCTTGTGGTGGAAGAACCTATAAAGTTACAGTATGAAGGGTAACATAATTCATCTGATCGGAGACATGTTTTTTTAGGCTTCAAGATGAATCCACCTCCCCATTGCTTAGATACATCCAGCTGCGTCAAACCAAAATATGGAAAAACAATTCTGAAAATTATTATAAAGCTCTTCCAATTTGAAGTTTTGACACGTCAACACAGCAATTGGATTGTGCGGATTGCGATGTCTGAATTTTCATTTTTAACAACAAGCGATAGGACGAACTTGCCTGAAACCTTGCAGACGCGGCAGTTACGGTTGCAGTCTTGGCAACCAGAATGGCAGCGCTTTCTACGTGTCTTGTATCGATGAGACATTCATTTATCAAATTCTGAAACTGGTTCATAATAACCAATTGTCAAAGATTGTATCGTATGTATTGTCAAGGTCAAAGAGCTAACGTTAGCGTTACAGCTGATACTTTTCCCCCTTCACTTCAGCGACATGGACGTTTCCATGGAGACCATCTTTGTGTGTTACCAGCATAAATAGATCGTAGTGAAAACATGCGTCTGCTAATGGTTCCTATTGAAATTGATCCATGATACACTTTGCCTATATCAATATAAAAAACTGTGCCATTACATACTTTACAATTATTTGTTCGCTCCTCGTCTACACACAAACACCCATTCAACTCATTTTTTACAAGGAAGGATGGATGCATTTTTAGCCCTGGGGTTGAAGCTACTGGAGAGAAAAGACACAATCAAAAATAAAACAGTTTGGAGAGCAACTGGACCAAACATCTGTTAACAGAATTGTAATATTTATTAATTCAAAAACAGTACAAATACAGTTGTGTAATAATACAACTACAATATGACATGATGTACGGTTGACACAGTAGGACACACTAGGACAGGTTGAGTGTGTCCACCAGGTCTTTGTAATGGTATTTGTCCGATATTATCTCCACCTTGTCCCAGGCATGGATGCTTCCCAAAACAGTCAGCACATCACTCATCACGGCCCTACAGAAACCACATGACATACATTAACATCAAAACACTACCCTCACCATGGCACATGAATCTGCCAATTTCGTAAAAGTATATTTGAGGTAGGTAGGCAGTGTTACCGTGTGTTGGGGTGGTCAGGCTGCTGTTTGCAGACTGAATGGGCAGTCTGGAGGAGGTGGTCACTGAAGGACTTCAGCTGAGAGGGACAGGAGCTCAAATCTTTAAACCAGGACTTAGGAAAACACACTGCAACCTGCTCAAGAGAGAAAGAGAGAGAAATCTTAGTTAATTTAAGAAAAACTTGAAAATGACGCCACTAAACTGAGCCATTTCCAAGACAGCAGAGCAATTTTTCCCCAAGCAAACCCTTGAAACCTCCATAGACGATACATTAACATTAGACACATGTGATTCACCTACACACCTTTTTACATTTGTGGACAGAGTCATGTGAGTGGGTCTCGTTGAGTAGCGTCATCATCAGGTAGCGGTTCAGGAGTTTGTCCAACATCAGCTCCTTCAGAACATGTTCAGATATCAAACCATCCCACTGGCCCAAGTTACCTAGGAGCTGATGCACAAGATAGAAACACCTCTAAAGCAATGCACTGGGATGTTACAGAAATAGCAAGAGAGACAATGCAGCAAAGTCTGGGAATACAGTAGCTGCACTAAGCAGCACACAAGGAGCTGTGACCAAAGCCCTGTCTATCTCTTGACTATTGGTAGAAGTTGTAATAGGCTAACTGAGCCATATAGATGCGGTAGAGGTCAATGGAACTTGACCCAAACAATGGAAACGCGTGGGGGAGATGCAGAATCTCCTCATTTCACCCCCGCAAAATGTGTGTACATTAAATTTGTTTATTTAACACTATTTTGAGGTAAAAATCTGAGTATAATGCGTGTATGTATGTCAACCCCAACACGTTGATGTCATTGTCACCAATCAAATGCATTGCCGTTAAAAACGACTTGACTACCACCAACGATTTCTGTATGTTAGCTATGCTACCAGCTTACACGAACGGGAGTAAGCATTTGTAATGGGAAGTTGTAATGGGCTGGTGAGCCACATGGTCACTACAGTACACCCTCCGGAAGCAAACCATCGAATAATACTATCTTTTGTGTTGTGGTGTGAGCAGAACCACCTTCAGCTCAACATCAGCAAAACAAAGGAGATGGTGGTGGACTTCAGGAGAACCAAGGCACAACTGACTGCAGTCCCTATACAGGGGATGGATGTGGAAATGGTTGGGTCCTACAAGTTCCTGGGAGTCCATATGGACAATGGGCTGGAATTGCCTTCTACCAGTCTGTGGTGGCCAGTGCCATCTTTTTTGCAGTGGTGTGCTGGGGAGCCAACATAAAAGCCGGTGATGCTTCTCGGGTAAATAAGCTGATCAGGAAGGCTAGTCCTGTCCTGGGGATGAACCTTGACACTCTAGAGGAGGTGGCGGAGAGACGGATCCTGGCCAAACTGCTGGCCATCATGGACAACGTCACCCACCCTCTGCATGCCATGGTTATGACGCAGAGGAGCACCTTCAGTCACAGACTGATCCCACCACAGTGTGCCAGAGAGCGCTACAGGAGGTCCTTCCTGCCGGCGGCTATTAGACTATATAATGCCTCACCGGGGTGCCGTGCCGTCGGCAACACAGACCTGGAACTGTTGGGGTGCTAGGACCTAGTTTAACAATTATGCATCTATCCGTGAGTAACTCTGGTCCGTAATCACTCATTCACTCAGGACTTATTTATTCATTCAGGTCTGTATATACATACTCATGTACAGTTGTTATATCATATCACGTGCAATATTGTAAGTAATTCTAAGACTTAACTTACGTAGTCATTCTCTCAGGAATGCATATTAGTATCCTGTCAGTTGCATCTTTTTTCATTGCTTTTAGTATATTGAATGTGCAATACGTGCAGTTATCTGTAATTAAACCCTGCGCACTAAGGAGGTCCTTCCTGCAGGCGGCTATTAGACTATATAATGTAATTCAACCCTGCGCAAGGACTGTATTTTAAGGGAATTACTATTATTACCCCAAATTATATCATACACACATTTAGCTATTAAAGTATCTCTTCCTGTCATTTACCTGTACAATTTATGTAACCACGCAAGTATTCACTTACCTGTAAATATAACTGTATATTTACCTGTACAGCTAATTTAACCATATAAAAATATTCACTTACCTGTTAATTTAACCAGTCTGTCTATTAAGTAAACTATTATTACCCTCGCTCATATCATATGCATTTTTAGATATTGAAGTATTTCTCTGCCATCGACCTGTATAGTATAGTTAACCATGCACCATCCACCAATGTATAGTGTACATATTCAGCCAACCACTATGCAATGTCTTTTTATAGCTTTTTTGCACTCCAGATATCTTGTATTTCTATACTTTTTCATACTGCCGCTCTATGTATCATGTATCGTGTATCTGTCTTTTGTGTATTTTCGTTGTGTACCTGCCCTATGTTTTGTTGCACCTGCTTGACAAAGAAATTTCCCCCTCGGGGATCAATAAAGTATCTATCTATCTAAACAGTGTTGTTACGTACCTTCACAGCTGTCCAGAACTGCTGGTCTCTGAACCTCCTCTGTGGAGAGGACTTGTCGTCTAAAAACCTGCCAAAACACCTGGCAGTTATGGCCAAGTTTGGTATAATGTGAAATGTCTAGCTCAGGGCTGTCCAACCATGTTCCAACCATGTTCCTGGAAACCTACCATC
The DNA here is from genome assembly GCA_023634145.1 of Thymallus thymallus. NCBI lineage: Eukaryota > Metazoa > Chordata > Actinopteri > Salmoniformes > Salmonidae > Thymallus > Thymallus thymallus. The sequence continues at coordinate 5,736,339 of CM042405.1, read as the reverse complement.
CTGTAGGTTTTTGATCCAACTCTAATTTAGCACACCTGATTCTAATAATTAGCTGGTTGATCAATTGATCACAACTAGGGTTGGAGCTAAAACTTACAGGAGGGTAGTTCTCCAGGAACATGGTTGTAGAGCGCTGGTCTAGCTAGATTAACTATTTAAATAATCCCATTGAGACAACTCTGGGTGGATTCACTCACTTCCTAGGGTAGAGAGGGATGAAGACGTCATCATCCACTGAACTTCTCAATCGGCCACTCACTGCTTCAACAAACGCCTGGCAGGGGACAGGACAGAGACAGACGGAACTAGACTTATTTACATTCTGACACACTCCCAGGTAGTAGTTATTTACATTCTGACACACTCCCAGGTAGTAGTTATTTACATTCTGTAGTAGTTAGGGTTGAAAAAGTTATCCCATTTTGTGACTACAGCCAGTCAACTTTCTGGTTGGCATTCTTTGTGACTAGAACCTTGACTGGAGCAGTGGTTCCCAAACTGTGGGGCACGAGGGCTTTCAACTTACTCTTGAAAGTTTTAATAGTAGAATGCACAAGGTGTAATTTAGAAATTGGGTAATGCATCATAAGTTCTGCTCTTGTCGTGTCAGTCATTGCAGACCTTAGAGAGCGATTTAAAACTCAAATGTCCAGATCAACTTTCTTTTGCTAGGTTTTTTTGTCCATAGATTTTGTAGTAATGTTTGAGTCACTCATATCACATGAATACACATTAGACATGGCAAAACGTATAGAATTGCAAGAAAATTAGCTTTAAAACGGCAAAAGTCTCTGCACCTCATTACAAAATGTGTAGAATTGCAGGAAATAAGCTTTAAACTTGCAAAATGTTCTCTCGGCTAACAAGAGCGGTGTGAAGAGTTTTTTCTCCTCTGCAGAGTGGTTACTAGATGGCACAGCTATAAAGTCATACAATCTGAATATAAACCTAACCTTAACTACACTGCTAACCCTAAATGAAAGGGTTGAAAACATGGCTCCTGTGGGGAGTTTTATATATGTGACAACCTGTCTTCTGTGGGGAGTTTTATATATATATATATATATATATATATATATATATATATGTGACAACGTGTCTCCTGTGGGGAGTTGCATATGTGACAACCTGTCTCCTGTGGGGAGTTGCATATGTGACAACCTGTCTCCTGTGGGGAGTTGCATATGTGACAACCTGTCTCCTGTGGGGAGTTGCATATGTGACAACCTGTCTCCTGTGGGGAGTTGCATATGTGACAACCTGTCTCCTGTGGGGAGTTGCATATGTGACAACCTGTCTCCTGTGGGGAGCTGCATATGTGACAACCTGTCTCCTGTGGGGAGTTGCATTAGTGACAACCTGTCTCCTGTGGGGAGTTGCATATGTGACAACCTGTCTCCTGTGGGGAGTTGATGCTAGACCCGTGCTCTGCACTGTAGAAGCAGTTTTAACTGTTACCTTGACCGGTTTGCTCTGCTCTCCCTCAAACAGAGAGTAGTCATCCTGCAACCTGTGACACAGCTCAGACAGACACACAGACTGACGGCTGGACAGAGGGTCCCACACCAACTCCACAAAACCTGGAAGGAGGAGGGAGGCACATTAAAGTGAGACCACCCTCAGGAAAATCACAGGCCCACTCAAGAAAACGGGAATCACTAGGGAGTTACGTTAAAGTATATATATATATATACATACACAGTGCATTGGAAAGTATTCAGAGCCCTTCCCTTTTTCCACATTGTGTTACATTAGCCTTATTCTACATTTTTTTTTTTTTTTTTTATTGTTGTAAATGTATTACATTTAAAACTGAAATACCTTATTTACATAAGTATTCAAACCCTTTGCTATGAGACTGGAAATTGAGCTCAGGTGCATCTTGTTTCAATTGATCATCCGTGAGATGTTTCGACAACTTCATTGGAGTCCACCTGTGGTAAATTCAATTGGTTGAACATGATTTGGAAAGGAACACACCGATCTATATAAGGTCCCACAGTTGACAGTGCATTTCAGAGCAAAAACCAAGCCATGAGGTCAAAGGAATTGTCCGTAGAGCTCCGAGACAGGAATGTGTCGAGGCACAGATCTGGGGAAGGGTACCAAAAAAATGTCTGCAGCATTGAAGGTCCCCAAGAACACAGCGGCCTCCATCATTCTTAAATGGAATCAGTTTGGAATCACCAAGACTCTTCCTAGCGCTGGCACCTGGCCAAACTGAGCAATCGGGGATGGTCACTCTGACAGAGCTCCAGAGTTCCTCTGTGGAGATGGGAGAATCTTACAGAAGGACAACCATCTCTGCAACACTCCACCAATCAGGCCTTTATGGAAGAGTGGCCAAACGGAAGCCCCTCCTCAGTAAAAGGCACATTACAGCCCAAAAGGCACCTAAAGGACTCTCAGACCATGAGAAACAAGATTCTCTGGTCTGATGAAACCAAGATTGAACTCTTTGGCCTGAATGCCAAGCATCACTTCTGGAGGAAACCTGGCACCATCCCTACGATGAAGCATGGTGGTGGCAGAATCATACTGTGGTGAAGTTTTTCAGCGGTAGGGACTGGGAGACTAGTCAGGATTGAGGGAAAGATTAACGGAACAAAAGTACAGAGAGATCCTTGATGAAATCCTGACTAGTCACCTTCCAACAGGACAATGATCCTAAACAGACAGCCAAGACAACGCAGGAGTGTCTTCGGGACAAGTCTCTGCATGTCCTAGAGGCCCAGCCAGAGCCCGGAATCCGATCGAAAATCTCTGGAGAGACCTGAAAATAGCAGGGCAGCGACACTCCCCATCCAACCTGACAGAGCTTGAGAGGATCTGCAGAGAATGGGAGAAACTCCACAAATACAGATGTGCCAAGCTTGTAGCGTCATACACAAGAAGACTTGAGGCTGTAATCGCTGTCAAAGGTGCTTCAACAAAGTACTGAGTAAAGGGTCTGAATACTTATGTAAATGTGATATTTCAGTTTTTTTTTTTTAATTGTTTAATTAAACTTACAGCATTTCTAAAAACCTGTTTTTGCTTTGTCATTATGGGTAGTGTGTAGATTGATGAGGTGGGGAAAAACAATACATTTTAGAATAAGTCTAACGTAACAAAATGTGGAAAAAGTCAATGTGTCTGAATACTTTCCGAATGCATTGAATGTGTGTGTGTCTGTGTATGCTGACCTTGTATTTTCGGCAGCAGGGTCTTCTCTATGATAGCAGGCAGTGTTTTCCTGTCAGTGTAGTCTGCCTCCTGGTAACCAAGTCCGTGACAGAATGTCTCTACAGCAGAGAACCACGGCAGAGCCTCAAAGTCCTCTCCTGCAGCCTGATACACACAGAGAACTACTATATGACACCAAATATAGAGGTACGTCAAAATGCATAAATAATCAACTGTGTGACGTCCAGTAGGGATTTTGTACTGAGTGTGTGTGTCTGTGTACTGTACCTGTAGGGGGTTCCAGCCTAAAAGTTGGTGTCTGATGAGTGGGTTGAGTAGTTTGGGCAGACAGAGGCTGATGTAGGCTGAGTGGTAGGACTCAGAGAAGGCTACCCTCCACTCGTTGAAGCGAGACAGAACCTTCTTCACCTCACAGAAGTCCTCCTGCACGTCACAGAACACATCCTGGGACCTGCTCAGGATCTCCGCTGAATTATACAGGAGGGGGAAAAGTTAAGCGAGAGTGGAAACGCTGTCTGTCATTCTATGGTTTAGAGAGCTAGCACCAACTCTGAAACGCTGTCTGTTATTCTATGGTTTAGAGAGCTAGCACCAACTCTGAAACGCTGTCTGTTATTCTATGGTTTAGAGAGCTAGCACCAACTCTGAAACGCTGTCTGTTATTCTATGGTTTAGAGAGCTAGCACCAACTCTGAAACGCTGTCTGTTATTCTATGGTTTAGAGAGCTAGCACCAACTCTGAAACGCTGTCTGTTATTCTATGGTTTAGAGAGCTAGCACCAACTCTAAGGAATGAGATGGCAAATCTTTAGATTAAATAAATTAAAATCGTTTGCTGTATTTTTCTTTATTGCAGAAACCCATTTGGGAATGAAATGCTGTGCTGAAATCAAGGTGTCACCAACACACGTTTGGTAAGTGGAGGACATTTATCTTCGCCCAAGACAGCTACACCCCTCACCTCTCCTCCTCTGCAGTTCCGCCTCTTCCTCAGGGGAAGGCTCGCTGTCAGCCGGCAGGCTACCGATATCTTCCTCACCAGGCTCTCCTGACTCACTGGATGGATAATCAGATCAAACAGTAGACCAAGATGTAGTTGTGGAAATGATCATGTAATATTGTGACTGGTGAATGCAAACGCTAAAGTGATGTGTAACTACTAAAGGGAGTCTTCTCACTCACCTTCTATTCAGTTTTTCATTCACGCTTTCCTCCGAGTCTCCTTCACTTTGTGGATCAGTGGCATCTAGAGAGAGAGAGAGAGAGAGAGTGCAATAATAAGTCTAGACATCCACCCAACTACAGCTAATGAGAAAAAATAAACAGTGTGAAGAGTGGTACTATAGTTATTAAAATTCTGCCTTTTTACTGACTAGGACCACACAATCATAGTACACAAACACAGACAGACACACTCACAGCTGAGCTGCTGTAGGTGAGATGACTCCTGTCGTATGGCCTCTCGTCTCCTTGACAACAGTACCTCCGCCTGGTCAGACAGCACAGAGTGCATGTCCATCTCCACACAGTTGATCTCTACCACCTAGAGATGACCAATTAAATCAGACCTCCCCCCTCCTTAACATTGTCTCGTCATCCAAGTTTCACATTATATCTCACAGTGCATCTATTTGTCAATTAAATACCAGATCATGCCAACAGACACTTCCTGTTACACAGAATCCCTCTGTTCTCTGACCTTCTCTCTGAGACATTCCACAAGGTTCTGAATGTAGGTGTTGGTGGCCCGGTAGAACCGAAGCTGGCGGTCGGAGGAACCGCTCTCCAGGTTCTCCAGAGAGGTTCTAGAGCTGTCCATGTCCACCTCCATCCTACTCAGGTCTGCCTCATGAGCCCTGTGGACCTCCTTCAGATCACACAGTCTGGAGAAGGGGAGGAGAGGAAGAAGGAGAGCAGTATGGCGGGAGGATGAAGGGGAGAGAGATGGAGAAAGGGTGGAGATTAGATTTATTAGACAAACATTATTGAGATTTACTAGACACACATTATTGAGATTTACTAGACACACATTATTGAGATTTACTAGACAAACATTATTGAGATTTACTAGACACACATTATTGAGATTTACTAGACACATTATTGAGATTTACTAGACAAACATTATTGAGATTTACTAGACAAACATTATTGAGATTTACTAGACAAACATTATTTTGCAGCTAGAGTAAATGAGGTATATCATATTGAGAGGGCAATGTAAGGATGAATGAATGAACTAACTGACTTCCCAGTGATCCTCTTCTTCACTGTGCTGAGGCTGACGGGAGGCAGACACTCTGGGATGTTGACTCTCTGTTTCCGTCTACTACTACTACTCCTCACAGAGCCACTGCTCTCACTGCCTGATGGACTCTAGGGGCACAGACAAAGAGTTAGGCAGTTGGTGATGGAATGAAACTGAAAGTGTGTGTGTGTTTGTGTAAGTGAGAGAGGGGTGAGCATCGTACCTGTTCTCCAGGGTGTCTCTTGACTCCCTTTCCTATCTGTTGCTCCTCCCACAGGTTGTTGTCCTCTCTCTCCTGGTCATCAGACTCACTAGCACCACTACCACCTGTACCAACACAGGCAGGGAGGGAGGGAGAGACAGAGCCATACACAGGCAGGGACGGGGGGAGAGAGCCATACACAGGCAGGGACGGAGGGAGAGACAGAGACATACACAGGCAGGGAGGGAGGGAGAGACAGAGCCATACACAGGCAGGGACAGGGGGAGAAAGCCATACACAGGCAGGCAGGGACGGAGGGAGAGAGAGCCATACACAGGCAGGGAGGGAGGGAGAGAGAGCCATACACAGGCAGGGACGGAGGGAGAGAGAGCCATACACAGGCAGGGAGGGAGGGAGAGAGAGCCATACACAGGCAGGGACGGAGGGAGAGAGAGCCATACACAGGCAGGGACGGAGGGAGAGAGAGCCATACACAGGCAGGGACGGAGGGAGAGAGAGCCATACACAGGCAGGGACGGAGGGAGAGAGAGCCATACACAGGCAGGGACGGAGGGAGAGAGAGCCATACACAGGCAGGGACGGAGGGATAGAGAGCCATACACAGGCAGGGATGGAGGGAGACAGAGCCATACACAGGCAGGGATGGAGGGAGAGAGAGAGAGACCCATACACAGAAATACAGGGAGATGTCACTCCATCCAGTATCAACACAAGAACTAAAAACAAAGTCAACAGATTTCACCAGGAGGTGTGATATCACTCCACGTTCTCTAAGCCACAGATGCATCATTATGGGGTTTGATTATAAACTGCCTGTGATTATAAACTGCCTCATTACTAAAACAAGAACTTTTGCCCAAGACCACAAAACAATAGACCCTCCATCTATTAGTTAAATTCCCTCCACTCCCTTCTCCTCTCACCCATCTTCTCTGCTATCCTCTCCCTGATGGTTTTGGACCGTGGGGCAAACTCAATTCTGCGTTCATGGTCGTCTTGCTCATCATCATCATCTTCATCTTCGACGGTGTGTTCCTCCAGGTCCTGGTCTGGGGTCTGGGGAGAGCTCTCCCCGTCTCTCCCCAGGGAGATGTAGTCTTTCTGGGCTCTGGCCTCCTGACGCTGCCTTCTGGCAGCCTGGATCCTTCTTGCGTCTGGGATCACCACTATACAAACACACACACACACACACACACACACACACACACACACACACACACACACACACACACACACACACACACACACACACACACACACACACACACACACACACAATGTCTCTTCAGAATGCTGCCTATCTGCCTGTCTCTGTGAAGACCAGAGGTGGACCATCTTACCCTGCAAGGGGCCGATGTAGCTGCAAACTGGTTAAGACAAACTCACTCTTCGGACCTCTTTGATTTTGTTCATGTCCTGAAACTAACTTTTGGGTCTACCAGCCAGTGTGACTGAAGGATTTATAAAAAAAAAAAAATAAAAAAAAAAATAATAAATAAATAAAAGAAACTTACCAGCCACTCAGACTTTTCAACAGCATTTGGCTGATGGCTGGTGCATATTTCTGTCATTGGATTAATTATAGTATTTTCTTTGGAGCCTTAGCGATCTGTGAGACTGACCTGGTTTCTGTTTCTGAGTGGAGGACCTGGAAGACATGGAGGAGGTAGAGCTGGATGTGGTTGACTTGGCGCCTCCCTCTCCGTCACTATCTGGTGACAGTTCTTCTCCGGACACATCGCTATCGGACCTCTCTCTCAGGGACGCAACCACAGTCACATCTTTCCTGGCTAGGGTCAACCACAGAGACATGGTGAGACAGATCAATCACGTAGCCTTAACAGTGGTGGGTTTTTACCTCTAGATCATTTATGGTTATAAACGATCTGACAACGTTGTGCTCACCAGTAGGCCGGGAGGGCTTTGCAGGGGAAGCGTCCTTCCTCCTGGCTTGGAAGACCACAGCTTTATCTGACTGTTTCTTTAGTTTAAACTCAGATCCTTCGAATGGGAGAAGAAAGAAAAACAACGCAACTGATTATGTCTCTAGATCAAGACACTGGGTTCACAGTACATCTCAGATGGCTTCCTATCCTTGTCAAACAGAATAGTGAAACCTTGGGTGAATCTCAATTGTATTTCCTTGATTCCTCATGTCCTCCCTAGTCTCTTTCTCAAAAAACATTGGAGCATTAGATCTGAGGTCCCGCTCCCTCTGATCTTCTCTTCCAATGTGTTTTGAGAAAGAGGCAAGGAGCGAGAACGCGAGGAATCAAGGAAATACAATTGAAATTCACACCTCCTCCTCGTTCCTCTCCTAAACCTGCACTAGAGAACTGGCCAGGTGAAGGATAGGAAATTCATGGTATACATTGCCCATATTGTTGCCCCACCAGTCCTGTGTTTTAACTTTTCAGACAGTACAAATTAAGGGCACAAAAAGGGGAAGCCACTTTACAGATACACTTACACAAGCACCCACCTTACTATCAGTTAGTGACGTTTGAAATACGTCTGTGGCCTGTGAGCTTACATAACAAAACAAGTTAAACGCTTACCTTCTTTCTCATTAGAGAAGCTGAGCACGTTTCCTTTCTCCTTCCGTCCATCCTTGTCCTCTTTACTGTGAGGCGGTCTAGTGCCAACGAACGGCCCACTAGTACCATATTCTACCGCGTCTTCAGCACCACTCGAGTCCGACTTGGGTGGCTTCGCCTCCCGCTTGGAACTGCAAGAGATCCCCCGGTTCTGCGGCAACTTGGAGGGCTTTATGCTAGAAGCGGTAGCTTGTGTTTTACTTCCATCACCCTCTCCGCTCTTCTGTTCATCTTCATCGCTCGATTTTCCTTTCCTTTGCCTGAAGTTTCTTCGCGGTTTCTTGTTGAACATTTTCAGGACAGGTAGACCGCCATGTAAATAAAGCGCAATACGGTAAGTCGGAAATAAATTGGAGAAGAAGTAAATATGTCGGCAATCCTCTCGAAATGCATTTTGGATCATGTAGTTAGTCAGTGTCGCGGACTCGGGGTTGGGTGCGTTTTAATTATATCAATATTTTACCAATCTCTGAAATTATGATAATATTATGTGATAGCTACAGTATTATGTGATTATTCACAATATAATAAAAACACTGTGGAAGTCTGGAAAAAACAGTAAGAGTGTTTGTAACGAGTATTTTTTATCCCAATGTTCTAAATGAACTCTTATAACTCTATCTGTATCCTGAAGGTTGTAAATTCTTCAGTTTGTTTAAATAATACAGACAGAGCTCCAGCATTGCAATGGTCAGTCTTTATTCATAGAGAGCTCTGCCGAAAGACAAGACACAAAACACTTTTATAAAATCCAGTCAGCAAAGTCTCCACCCTATTTTATGGCCTGCAGATTCTCAGGATCTGGCTTCAAAGACCCTATTCAGTTGCTAATGTTTACTCACACCTCGAAGACCAGGCCCCAATCCTGATGGATGGGGCCCTGTGAACTTTTATGGCCGCATAATCTCCTGCAGGTCTAACAGCTTTCACAAATGGTCTTGTCTCCTTCATTGTCTTAACCACATCCTGACTCCTCTACCAAATGGTAACATTCTAACCTGGTCTGAACATTGTCTATGTTTCCACATTCTTAGAATCATAATCTTGTAATTCCAATACATCTCACACATTACAACGTTTCAGGGTGAAACATCTTAGTCATTAACATTAAACATACAAATTCCTTTATCAATCCACCCTTTGACTAAATTTTCACACTGATCATTACACATCCATCCTCATAGGATTCCTAAATGTCATACAAAATCAAACTTAATCCAAACAAAACCAATACATGTATTTATATTCCAAACTCATCAACTACTGTTCTAGGCCTATTCAGCCATAACTCTTCCGGTTAGGATCTTCGTCATGACCTTCATATAAAGAATCAGTCTTTTATAAAATTGTCTCATTCAACATGGGCTCCGTGGAATGTAAAGGATCTCAATCATCTACTAGGCTTGGAGGAGTATCTTCATCATTCCACTAAATGTATACAACATCTGTTAGCCTGAACAAAATTCCATTTCCCCTCCCAGTTACACTCTTTATTCAAGATTTTCACATTAGATCTAAGAAATGTTTCATTCAATCTGTAGTCTTCTGGATTGAATCGATCATCAGTGTCCTCCTCGTCCACCACTGCTGGTGAATTGTATTCCTCCTTCCACTGATTAGAATCTGGAACTGGTCCATGTCTCACCATCTGCTTGGACGCCTGCACTTTCCAACCCTCTCTCACCTATCCTCTGACACAGGGAAATAAAACAACAACCACCACATAATACAAGCATACCCATACAGGCAATAGCTGCCCCCAAAATTGTGGCTACTATGGTTTTCCATTTCCCAAACATTTCATCAAACCATCTTGTCACAGATGTATTCACTCCTGAGTTCTCAGCCCATCCTTCACTTAGAGCTGTCAATCCTGCAAAAGCTCTGGTGTCGTTAGGAATAAATTTACAACAACTGCCCCCCCACCATTCTGCATACTCCACCCATTTCTGCCAGCAACATATCTAGAGCCAACCTATTTCTCCAGGTCATGAGCGAGGTGGCGGATAATTGGTTTGAGATCCTCTTCACTGCATCCTTACTCCCCTTTACGAATCATTACTGATTGATCCAATCCACATGTTTATTGAACGTCACCCACCAAAAGAACGTTGTCCTGAAACCTTCACCTACTTGATTCATAGCTTCAGATTCATCAGGGACTCCCCTAGGAATTCCAATCGCATCAATCCAAATAGGGCTATTCTCCTTCTTGGCACAACCCCTCCTACGCCTGATTAAACCTTTCCTTGGTTTCTGGTAACTAATTCTAACTGGCTAAACCAATAGGACTGGGGTGCAGGTACCTACCCACCCTTTTTATAGTGTCTGCCTTATACGTCCTTTACTGGTACACGCCCATCACACATCTGTTACCAGGCTGTAAGGTTTAGTAGTTTCTCCTGTGACTCTGAACTCAGATCAGTAACATTAACTACTGACTTACTCCATTAAAATCACTCAAATCTCTGCTGTCATTCTATAACACTCCCCTGGAGTCAGAGTGAACTGGGGTGGGTTAGCAGCCTCTTTCAATCTCGCCAACCTCATCCCTGTACAGTTTTCACCTCTGTTTTGTTCCATAAGTATGAACACCTTTCTCTCGACTACATACTCCCACTTAATGGAGAGGTTATCAATATTTATTTTGAAAACCACATCCTGCCTCTCTCTGGCCACTATGTTATAATACTCACTTCCAGTGGAATCCTTATCCTGAGTCATCTGTCTTTTAATTATTCCCATGGTAGAGTTTCATTTTTATTTTTGGTGAGTGGTGGATCTGGATGTATCAAAATTAAGACTGATGCAGCTCAGGGTCCCCCATATTCCCAAGAACCGCCAACCCTCTCCTGTCCTTAGTCAGTCTGCTGAGTACCACCCCATACTTACACCTCTAGGAACACACCACAGTGATGATAGGTCGGGGTAGGGAATCTTCGTTAAGGAGGTAACCCCCGGACCCTATTGGTACTCGGTTCTGCTCCTTAACTCTGTGTGTGTTCAGCAGTGTTTGTATGCGTTCTTACCTCCTTGCAGTGGGCAACGTGGACCCAGGTCGCTCTCTTTCTGAACATATCTAAATGGCAAATAGGCAGTTTCCAACAAGACCTAGTAGGGGCCTCCCCAACCGGGCTGCTTCCAGTCTTTCCTTTTCAATCATTGGACCCGCACCCAATCACCTGGTTTGATAGAGTGGGTCACTCTCTCCTTCAGTTCACCTGTAGGTCACAAAATCTTTGACATACGGGTGTGATTAGCAAACAATCTTCTCATGTATTCAGCCAGAGTCTTCTCAGTGTCTATCTCTGCCTACTCTGGTCCTCCTAACTCTCTTCAGAGGAAGATAACCCATCTCTGTCTGCCGTTACTCTAATGGTCATTAACACTATAGGTACTCATCTTACTAAGTTTCTTCCAGTACTTATATAGGTCTTCCTTAGTCTACTTTTTATTGTTCCATTCATGCGTTTAATTAAACCTGCCGATTGCGGATGACATGAACAATATTTCTTCCTGGTAATATCTAACTTCTATCATAGTCAATCACCATTTCTTTCCTTCACCCCTTGTAAGTCCTATGATCATTACTTTGTGCATATATAACACATCTGGAACAATTTTTTTTTTTTTTAAGTAATTTGTTTTTCCATATGCTACAATCATACTTCCTAATTGTTTTAAGTCATTAATTCTAATTACATATTTCCCCTGTTGATAAATGGCTCCGCCCATATATCACAATTACTACATATCTAAACAAAGACTTTGGTAATATCGGTAAATTACCCTGATGCCAAATATCATTTCAGAGGATTGTCCCTCCCTATTTCCATATTTCTAATTCTCTCTGTGTGAAGAGCAGAATGTAGCACCCAGGCTCTACAGTAATTAAAACTCATCATCTGTTTATAAATATTGGTACTCCCAAAATCATATTTTTTCTAGAGGGGTTCAGAGTATGCCCTTCTCAAGGTATAGTATGTCTCAAATACACAACATCAGTTTGCTACAATTGTAGTTTCCTTTTTCTCACTTTATGGCCTTGTTCTGCCATATACTTTAACAACTACAGTTTCCTATCCACATCCTACACCAGTAGGGTTTGCCACTAGAATATCATCTACCTAAATCAAAAATGTCTGTTTCCTTTGAGGCTCTAATTTTACTAGATTACTAGTGATAGCTTGTAAAAAATCCGTACAGCCTTACTAAAACCCCTTTATATATGGCAATTTCTTCCCCTAAAAGGTAAACCCAAACCACTCTTGGTACAGGTATGCTAAAAAAAACATTTAGCCAAATTCATCATAGTTAGCTAAATATTTTCCCATCTCACTTGACTATGCAGGGTGTATAAATCTGATACACCTAGAGCTCTATCACACTCTGATTCACTCCCTGGAGATCTAATAACATCCTCCAATCATTACTGGGAGCTGCTTGTTTTTTTACTGGAAACATTAAAAAATTAAACTATGCTCAGCTTGATCCTGTTTTCCATTCTGCTTGTGATGGATCACATATCTTTTAACTTCTACCAATTATGCAGTCCCCCATATTCCCACCAATGTTTTCTTAACAGCTTCTAATCATTACAGGTCTCATTCCAGTGAGGAATACTATCTTTAACTGCTCTCTGTCCATGGTTTATACACATCTAATGTGGGCACTGCCCCATCTATGCCTGCTAATGGATTAGTTAGGCTATCAATGGGCACTGGTTTGAGGGAGACCTCCTGTTACCTCCAACTCCCTTATCTCCCTGTCTCACCAATAGTTCCTTTAAAATTTCTGTGAGACCTATCTCTACATCTGTCTCATCCCCCTCTCCCCCCTGAGCTCCCTCAGTTTCCCTCTGATTAGGATAGGGGGTTGGGGTCCCTCACAACTACTACTTTATCATCTGGATTCTCCCTCCATGGCCAATCTACTAATGAGGGATATAATTTCAATCCAGAATTATCTATGGGTGGCCGTGGGTTCTGACTTCAACTGTTCTTTCTTACTCTCAGACTTCATAAAATATTACTTTTAATACAATCTATAATTAACCTTCAAAACTACCTATACCAAAATTACTTCTTTAATCAATCCTTCATCAACAAATCCTTAGGACTATAACAGCTCACTCTCTCTGTCATTAGTCAGGTCCCACTTCTAAGTTTCTCTCTCCAATTCAACTCTCATCTATATCTGCCAATAAATAGACTATACTAGTCTCCCTCTGGTATTCATTATCAATCTATTATCCATTACCCCTCAGAACCTCCATTCCTCTGAGGTATCTTTCCACTAGGGATATGTGTAAACTCAACTTTTCACCTATATAATCTCCAATTCTGTGGTCCCAACTCCTTCTCCTTGCTGACATTTACAAATAGCTAACTCCTCTAGTAGGAGTACAGTATCCAAAAGATTCAAAATCAACTGAGCATGTGTAATAGTCACCATTCCCCTGTTTATCCATTGTGCAGCAAATATGTGTACTATCTGTGTAAATGGTCACTATTTTCCCTCTACCCAAACAACATGCACAAGTAAGAGCCACTATTTCTGTCTGTTATTCAGAATCATTTATAGGTAAGATTCAGCTTCCAAAATGTCTGTCTCTGCTCTGACTTCCTTATCTTCATTCATCAGGTCTCCTAGTTCTTGAGACATCTGATCTGATAGTGGAGAACCAGTTGTTCTCTTGGATGGCAGGGTACCTAACCTCCCCCCCAGGTCAAATCTTCAGTAAACATTCAGGGTTTATGGATAGACTCCCAACTTATCTCTACAGAACGGAGGGGGCCTCAATAGGCTTGCCTCCTCCTCCCCTCTGTCCAATGCTCAAAATGTCCCTCCATAAAACTATCACAAATTGTAAACCACTCGGTTCCTCCTGTCCTCCAGTATTTTCCTAATAGCCCATCTAATCTGGAATAACTAGACCAGAATTGTTTCCCTCCTAATAACATCCATGTTATTTCTCTATCATATGGTGTTTCAAAACTCCAAGTATTAACCTCTTACATTTTTAAGTACTGAACTAATCAGCTATTCCACATTTCCATATAAAATATCTCCATGGTTCTAATATTATCCATATTATTCTACTTAACATCTATTTCCCTATCAACACACCCTTTCAGTATGCAATTACTTAAAAACTATTCCCTTCCAAATTATAATGAGTCATCAACACATTGGATTCTCCATCGTCCTCATTCTCACCACAGACACAACCCATCCCCCACATTTGTTTCTTATCAAGCTCAAACGTTAAACTCAGCCCAGGCAAACGCCCTTCCTTCAAACGTTTAAGATCCACCAGAATTATAACTCCACCATCCACTAGGGTCGTACTACATGTATTGTAACCTAAAATGCCAATTAATTTATCATGTCAGTCAATATATAATACCATCTATTACACACAACCTCGGTTAATGAGGAGTAAAATTTATATTATGGGGAAAGAAAAACCCGCGGTACTAAATGCTTTCCAACTCACCATTCACCTATAAACTGAGTAGTCATTTACTTTAAAATGAATGCGGCCCGATTGAACGTGCGCTAGCCAACCATGCTACCATGGAAGTAGTCCTAATCATCACTCTAACTTCCCCAAGCAAAGCTCCTTTGGGAAATGGCCCTAAACTAGTTTCAAAAAGTTTTCACTCAATACAGCCAACGACAAACTGAACTCATTAATTACTATAACCATTTTATCCTATCTAACAATGTTTATCGCGACGCAGCCTCTGTCCGTTGTTAGTTAAAGTTAACTTACCCAATATAAAAAACAACAATCCGACACCCAGCCCTTGATCAACGTTACTAGCAATATTTATCAACACAATTAGTTATTCCCACACAGGGACAAACTCTTCGCTTACCTACATCAACACAATGAGTTATTCCCACGCAGACAAACGTTTCGTTTACAGTTCCTCGCAAGACATACAACAATCATAGACAAACGATGCCACGTTTAAATGGCCGGACATGTTGGTTCCTACCGTTCCACACACAATCAGGACAAACTCGTCAGTTTATCTTCCTGTCCTTTCAACATACAACTACATTATTACAATACCGGTTTACACTGCAGTTACAACACAAATAACACAATTCTACGGCTTAAATTCACAATACCATTAACTTGGATAAACGCTCCCACAGCGGGGTTTCAATATTAACTTTTCAAACGCACCTTCTTCGCAGTCTCACTTCCACAGACCTTCACTTTCCTCGGGACGAAGTGATCAGGCGCTTCCTTCCTACCGGGCAACCTGCCGGAAAGACGCACTCACCTTCCCTCACCTCCCGCTAGACTCTCTCACACCCATTTCACTTTACTTTTGCTGGCTTCCGATAGCCACACTGTTACCTCACCTAGCCTATCTACCCCTTCTGCCTGCTGTTTCCTTACCTTATCCCCACAAGTTTTATGTATCGGCACACTTTAGTTTTCAATTACTCCATATTTGACCTCCCATCAAATCCATTTTCCTTCCTCCACTGAGGATCCTAATAATATTCCTCATATCCTTAGACTCCATGTCTCTCATTCCCTGGTTTGTTTCCAGGACCCCCTTTGAGGATTTGCCTCCCATGTTCATATAATAACTATTTGTCACTTTTGTGTGTGTTTCTATAATCTTTTATTCTCCTTAAACTATGTGTCTGTACTTCTACTCTCTATGATTATAAATACCTACCACAAGCTTCCTCTATGATCTTAAAATAATTATTTTATATCTTTCGATAGATTACTAGGTCTCACACCTATACGAATTATTATTAGTGACTTTCGACTGATTAATATATCTATCTAAGACTCAAGTACTTCTCTTCTTAACCTCGTGGCTTTACACCTTTTTATGGAATAGTTGCCTATGGCAGATCTCAGCTTTTCTCCAGAACTCTTACGTTCACCTGAACTCTCACACTCCCTGAACTCTTACGTTCACCTGAACTCTTACGTTCCCTGAACTCTTACGTTCACCTGAACTCTTACGTTCACCTGAACTCTTACGTTCCCTGAACTCTTACGTTCACCTGAACTCTTACGTTCCCTTTTGGCTCCAAACCCAATTCCTATCTTCCAATTGCATAGAATACTTCGTTCCCTTTAAAACTTTTCTCCACACAAAATTCTAAAGATAGGTCACCAGGATGGATAACCCCTAGCGGATATGGAATAGTTTAACACCTAGATCACATCAAAACCCTTATCATTCTATCATTTAATGCAATCATACAGGTATTATTCCCCCAAATCCATATGAATAAAAATCACTGACCGTATCCTTGCAGCTGGGACTAAATGTTGGTTTGGATCTCGTCACTGTTTGACTGTCGCGTCCAGTTTTCCACCGGCCTGAAATAACCCTCAATTTCAGAGGTCAGGTCTTTGTTCTTACGGATATAAAATCCGCCCGTGCACGGTTTCGGTGTATACCCTGGGACGACAGCAACAGATATTGAGAATCCGGCTCGAAGGACCAAATGTAACGAGTATTTTTTATCCCAATGTTCTAAATGAACTCTTATAACTCTATCTGTATCCTGAAGGTTGTAAATTCTTCAGTTTGTTTAAATAATACAGACAGAGCTCCAGCATTGCAATGGTCAGTCTTTATTCATAGAGAGCTCTGCCGAAAGACAAGACACAAAACACTTTTATAAAATCCAGTCAGCAAAGTCTCCACCCTATTTTATGGCCTGCAGATTCTCAGGATCTGGCTTCAAAGACCCTATTCAGTTGCTAATGTTTACTCACACCTCGAAGACCAGGCCCCAATCCTGATGGATGGGGCCCTGTGAACTTTTATGGCCGCATAATCTCCTGCAGGTCTAACAGCTTTCACAAATGGTCTTGTCTCCTTCATTGTCTTAACCACATCCTGACTCCTCTACCAAATGGTAACATTCTAACCTGGTCTGAACATTGTCTATGTTTCCACATTCTTAGAATCATAATCTTGTAATTCCAATACATCTCACACATTACAACGTTTCAGGGTGAAACATCTTAGTCATTAACATTAAACATACAAATTCCTTTATCAGTGTTTTCTTATTATTGTTTCCTAGACCTCCTTTTTATCTGATCCAACAAGAGGAATACCCATAGACTTAGATAGACATCGCATCATTGTATCTGACCCATTATGACATCTGTGAGAGCATGGGCAATCTCCATTTTGAAGTAGGCCTAGTCAATTTTCTTATTCTACTACTTCTATGTATTGGCAAACAAACTGAAAGGGTGCTTATTTCCACCTAGTGTGTAGTTTGAACATGTATAAAGCCAAGGTTGGCGATTTACTGTCACCTACAGATATGGAATGTTTGCTCAGAAGTATAATTAATTGGCTGATCCACAGTTTCTAAACCTCTAAAGGCACAACCTCGATTCGAGCCAATGTCTTAAGTAGTTGAACATGTAATTACTCCAACCTCGTGAAAGTGACACATTTACATTTTTGTCAAAAACAACTTCATATCTAAGACGTGCCTTTGATCAAGCAGTTCCGCACGAGACAACCTTTAGTCCTGATGGCGTGTTTCTGCACATGAGCGTATCTAGCCAACGTCGCCATGACATCACCTTCATGCGTGATCGGAGATTTTAATTAGAGAATAAGTTTCTGCCTATCTTCATACTGTACTGCCTTTGGCTGATGCCTCCTGATGACCCAGATGGAATCATGTGATCCTTCCTTAACCCATAGGAAGTCCCACCCAGTTGACTACTTCAAAATGGTGAAAGTCCTCAATGGCGCTGCCCATGCTAAAACGGGATTTCGGACATTACAGTCCTATCTATCTCTATGGCAATTATTTGGAAATATTATGTTTTCTATGCAAGGGTTAGCAAAGTCACGAAAACGATGTAGGAGCTTCAAAGGGGCAGAAGGCCGTGTGTTGTTATGGTTCTGGATGGCCAGATAGCTAGAAGCAATGACAGTAATAAACTAAACCACATCTTTGTTTTATCACAAAACCGGATAGCAACCTATGTCCGGTGGAAGTCCACAACGCATATTGCATGTAACAGACAGTTACATGACCTACAACATGGTCAAGCAAGTTCATGTTTATGACACTTTCGGACCACTAAACAACTATTGATTTAGAACCACAGAGAGTTACCGCAAGTCACAAAGAAAACAGGAGCTGCACCATTTCAACTTCAGCATTATCAAATCACCTTTGCTTAGTCTAATACAGTGACAATTAAAATATACCAAAAACAATTTAGTCCAATCAACATAAGCTAAATATGATGTGGCTGTCCATGGTTCTGATTTCTGTTTGCTCGTGTGCGTGCGCGCGTTCCCATCCTCCCCTCTTTAATGTTGAGGAAACGGTCTATCACTCTGTCATACAGTAGGCTACACGCTTTTAAGTTTTGTTGTCCTAGCCTAACTTCCATTCATTTGCAACTTTAGCTAGTTAACATTAGCGTTCAGCATCTGGCTACATATTAAACTTCCATCCTCTCAAGCCAGGGGCGCAACAATGTATGAATTCATAGGTTGGATCAGGATCGCCATTATAATCATTGGCCAGTTGGGAAAATTAAGTAAAACCACAAGTCCAAATCCCTATCTCCATCCATGGCTAATTTAGGAATGGGATAACAACACAACGAGATGCAACAATTCAATTAATGATGTATGCTCTCAAATAGATTTGATAGGAGAGACGATAAATCCAAGATGATTTCCCTTGACACTTTTTTCCCTTCCTGCCAGGACCATTCGCAGTTGAGCTCTTTCTGTTAAGCTCAACGCTGATTGGCAAATGTTTTATTTTATTTTTTTTGTCAAGGGAGACCAAATGTCATACTCGTTTGGACCAGACAGTATCAGATAGAGAGACAGAGAGCGTTGCCAGATGACTTATGTCGCCTCCTTGCAGCCATGTTGGAAGACTACCGCATCTTTTGGCTACTCCACCAGACTTACTCTGGACTTCCAACACGGCGCCTGGTGCAGTTGCTAAGTGATTTGTGACGCAACTGCAAGGCATCTTTAGGCAATAGAATTTAATAATGAATCAAATAACCTATGGGGCAACTTCGAGGGGTGAGCTGAGCCATGTGGATGTGTGTGGCTGCTTGGGAAGTCGGTATGTCCATATGCATAAGTCTTGGATCAGTTTACCCTCTGGCAGTACAACCACAGAGATCCTATTAAATTACTATGCCATGTTTCCTAATCACACAAAATGGAATTGAATTGAATTGTCTTTGGGGTACAATTAGACCAGCCCAGTTTATCTAACCTGCTGTCCCAATTAACAGGTTACCAAATGTGAACTGAAAATATGGTTTTAGCTCAGTGTACACAAATGGGTGTCATGCCTCCTGTGAATATTATGCCAAAATGTTTTCCTTTTGTGTGATTAGGAAACGTCTTGAGGATTTCAGAAACGTATCATGTGTTGGGCTAATATGTTGGATAGATGTCGAAAGAGTTTACTGAAGACGGAAACGCAAAAAATGTCCCACTTAAGCCGAATTCATCAGCTAACCACATTATAATGTATGTTATGGTGCTTTCAAGACAACTTGGAACTCGGATAAAAAAAAACAATGTAAAATCATGACGTCAGTGATCTTTAGGTCGGAAAGTCGGAGCTCTAGAAAGATGACCGAATTTCCGACTTGGAATTCCGAGTTGGATGACCATTCAATACTATTTTTCCCCAGTCGGAACTAATTGTCTTGGACGCACTAAAGTCAGAAGTTGGAGATTTCAGAGTTCTCAGTTCCCAGTTCTTTTAAAATGTTTGTATCACAAAATGTAACGTGATCGACCACTCACTCCCGCACAGTAGTTGGCGGCATGAACAAACAAATGAGCGAACGCTACGATACCGAAGAAGAAGAAGAAGAAGAAGAAGAAGATTGTCTAGATCAGCTGGACATCTTCATGCGCGCTCCCCGGGCGCTCTCCTCCTCCTCCTCCCAGTCAAACTTCGCCGTGCCCGCGCACTGGCGACCCGCCTGTCAGCCATGTTGCCAGTGTGACCCAGCTGTCAGCAACAGGTCCAGTTTACTAAACTACACACCATCCTGACTTTACGAGACGGCTGCATAACGTCAGGGAGACGTTGTCGGAGTATTTAGACCTTTCACTGCGGACAGAAAAGAGGATAAAGTTGACGTTTTTTGGTCACATGGTGAGAGGTAAGCGACCACAAACTGCCTTTCCCAGCGAGCCCATGTTATTTTTGTTGCGAAGGTGATATTGCTAGCGAAAACATTGAGCTACTGCCCTTCCTAAATATAATATTGATTGAATGTATTTAGGCATAATAACATTATTACCTACCTAACTAGGGATTTTTTGATGCTCTGAAATATAGAGTTTTTTTCAGATCACTAACTTGTTTGAAGTTGGTCAAGCTAAAGAACAGCTAAAATGACGAAGCAGACTTTGCTATCTCTCTCTCTCTCTCTCTCTATCTCTATCACTCTCTATCTCTCTCTATCTATCTATCTCTCTCTCTCTCTCTCTCTCTCTCTCTCTCTCTCTCTCTATCTCTATCTCTATCTATATCTCTCTCTCTATATAGATAGATAGATAGATAGATAGATAGATAGAATATTTAGTCTGTTGTGTTTAAAACTGTATTTCATGCACAACACTCCATTAGATTCCTCAAACCAAACTTGTTGAGCAGGTTGCCAACTTGTCTCTCTTGCTTGAGACAAGTGATCAGAGAATGCCACAGTAGCCAGCTAGGTATCAGTTTTAGATATGATAGCAGCAGTACAACATAGCACTTTGCAAAGTGGTTCTGATACTATTGATACTGTTAGCCTACATTGTAAATTAACTAAACCACTCTATCCTCCAGTTGAACGGTTGTTTTGTGTCTGATGATGTTGCTCATGGATCTACATACCCAGGGACTCCACAGCAATCTCAATCATTATCATCTGGTCATTCCAAACTGTATAAAGCATCGTGACTGTTTAATTTGTGTTTTCTGGCAGCAAACCTACACAGATGTAACATCCCATCCTCCAGGCAGGCTGCTGTCATTGATCGTGGACATGGTATTAGATTTGTTATCCCCTATCAGGCCTGCGTTCATTTGTGTAGCGCTGAATGATCCGGACTCACCTGTATAGAGCATGTGATGAAGTTTGAAATCATGGTTGATTATTTAACACTGTCAAACAGACTGCTTCCATAACTTGGGGGCCATTGAATAGGGATCAACAACAGAGCTGTGTCAGCGGACAGGGGGCGGTGATAAACAGAGCTGTGTTAGGGGAGAGGATATGGGGATTAACAGAGCTGTGTCAGAGGAGAGGATATGGGGATAAACAGAGCTTTGTCAGAGGAGAGGATATGGGGATAAACAGAGCTGTGTCAAGGGAGAGGATATGGAGATAAACAGAGCTGTGTCAGAGGAGAGGATATGGGGATAAACAGAGCTGTGTCAGAGGAGAGGATATGGGGATAAACAGAGCTATGTCAGAGGAGAGGATATGGGGATAAACAGAGCTGTGTTAGGGGAGAGGATATGGGGATAAACAGAGCTGTGTCAGGGGAGAGGATATGGGGATAAACAGAGCTGTGTCAGGGGAGAGGATATGGGGATAAACAGAGCTGTGTTAGGGGAGAGGATATGGGGATAAACAGAGCTGTGTTAGGGGAGAGGATATGGGGATAAACAGAGCTGTGTCAGGGGAGAGGATATGGGGATAAACAGAGCTGTGTCAGGGGAGAGGATATGGGGATAAACAGAGCTGTGTCAGGGGAGAGGAGATGGGGATAAACAGAGCTGTGTCAGAGGAGAGGATATGGGGATAAACAGAGCTGTGTCAGGGGAGAGGATATGGGGATAAACAGAGCTGTGTCAGGGGAGAGGAGATGGGGATAAACAGAGCTGTGTCAGGGGAGAGGAGATGGGGATAAACAGAGCTGTGTCAGAGGAGAGGATATGGGGATAAACAGAGCTGTGTGAGGGAATTGAGGGGACGGGCTGGTTGGCAGTGGTCCAAGAAGCCTTGTGTAAACTGCCTGTCACATCCCGGGGCCGGAGGACAGTAGTGGTCATCCCTTTACGACATCTCTCTCCACTGTCTCCACTCACAATCCGTGTGGGACATGTGATCCGGCACAAAATGGCTGCAGTGGCATGCACCATCAATCCAGCTGTGTGTTCATTTAGATTAATGAATAGATAGTCAGCCAAAGACCAAGTTGTTGAAAATGTTGTCTGACACATAGGAGCCATCGATCAAGGAGTAGTCTATCCCTCAGCCAAATGTGTGAGTTGACTGGCCTCTTCTCATTGGAGCCTGCTGTGTTGATGGCTCATGCTTTGTGCTGCCTCTCTGTCTCTGCCCTATTGACACCTCTGTTACATCACTGTTATATAAATACACAATGCAGGTTTTCACCCAGCAGCCAGCACTGATCTGGATCAATTCTCGTCTAGTCCCCATAAGGCCATTTCCATATCAAATTGGAAATTGCAACCATTTTCCATCCTACAAATGTGGATTAAGCAAAGTCTTTGATTTCTGGTCAAACAGATGGAGGGTCTTAGAAAACATCTAGCAGAAAAAGTCTTAAAAGGAATGTCTAAGAAACATTGGCTTGTGCCTTGAAATTCCGTTACCAAAAACCCACACACCTTTAAGATATTTTCTATTCCCTCATTAGGAGAGGGGGATAATTAAAGTTCACAGAAGTAACAAGTAAAAGTAGGCCTATCAATGTGTTTTTACTCATATCAGTTTTATTTATGAATTAAGTGATTTAAACTCGAAATTCCATTACCAAATTGGTAACGGAATTTCTACAATTGAATTTGCTAGAATGGGAAATCATAATAGTGTCAAACCACAGTTGGGTTCACAAGTTTGGACATTACAGCACAGTAGAGTATAGTTCAGTACTGTACACAGTAGATCACACTAGAGTTGAGTACACTATAATGTACTGTATTGTACTCTACTGATCCCTACTGTACTATACTGAACTCTACTTTACTGAACTCTACTGTACTGAACTCTACTTTACTGTACTGTATTGAACTGTACTGAACTCTACTTTACTGTACGGTACTGTACTGTACTGAACTGTACTGTACTGTACTTAACTCTACTATACTGTACTGTACTGAACTGAACTCTACTTTACTGTACTGAACTGAACTCTACTTTACTGTACTGTACTGAACTGAACTGAACTCTACTTTACTGTACTGTACTGTACTGAACTGAACTTTTCAAAACATTTTCTTTCTTTAAAACATTTTTGTACACACCCAGACCCGCATGCTCACACCCCCATCCCTAGTGCCTGCATTATTGTTTGCCACTTGGCCCTACATTTTTCTCGGTCGCCCATGCTATTTCAGTAATAAATCATTCAATTTTTCCATTGTGTCAACAATGGCGGATTGATTGACTTCCAAGTTTTCAGTATACATTTTTTCAAGATGAGTGATAAGAGAATCGTCCAGCCCATTGGGTATCTCACTACACCTCCATATGTCGTGTCTTGAAAAATGCAGACAGACGGATTAAAAGTAAGTTGACACTGTAATACTTCTGACAGCCAACTTTCTAGCTCCGGACTTCATAGCATTCCTAGAATGCATGGGTTATTGAGTCATTATTAGTTTCACACTGAAGACATGACTGCTGTTGTGCTGTAGAATTTTTGAATTTTGTCTGTTGTATAATAAACTCTATACATTAGTTTATATTGGATTAAGTGTACATTTTCACTAACTGGAATTTCGTTAGATTTGCTCGAACTTTCCCTTCATCTTGTGCCAACATCAGTTCTTTTTAAGTCTTGGTTCCAATAGTATATATATATATATATATATACTGTATATATATTTTATATCTTGGTTCCAATAGGTGATATTTTCTAAGAGATTGTCAGTTGGATATGCCTTCTGCAAGGTTTTGTATATCTTCCCTATCATATGAACATCCTTTTTGACTCAAATAAGATTCCCTCAAGGTTGCTCTGATTTCCAAATTATTACAAATTGAAATTTCGTGGTATGCAACTTTTAAGTTGCATGTAATTGAAACTACATTGGTCAGTCCAAAATTACTCTTTAATTCTGTCATGGAAATAAATAAATAGTTTCTATGCCATTAGTTTTCCAATTTAGAACCGCTGCACCATTTGGGAGCCTTGGGTAGCGAGTTAATACACTTCCAAGTCAGGAAGGTTAAAATGACCCTCAGACTTTTATTTGCGAGCTCTAGTGTGCTGTACCTTGATGTCCAAACTTGTGAAACAGACGTTTATGATTGGTTCAGATTTGGTCCTATGTGGACAAACCAAATTTGTTCTGGTTTGGGGGCAGAGCTCATTAAAATAATAGTAAATTATGCGAAGGAGGATATCACATATTTCTACCTTTTGTATACCTATTCAGGATACATCACCATGAAGAGAATGACATTCATATCCATAACTATACATTTCTGTATTGTACAGATCAGGGACCCATGATTAAATGCCATTACTGCAATTCCGTTACCGGGTGTAAATCCACTTCACTTACTGTAAACCTAGTTCAATAACCAAAATAGAAGTCAATGTGTCATGTAACCCCATTCCTTCTGGAGACATCGTTGAATCTTAATTCGGAGCAGATATTTAAGAGTTTTTGGAAAACGTGCCCAGTTCTTCCAGTAAATCTGGTTTTGTAAAATGTTCACTGTTCATTTGTTAAAAGTCGTCCGTGTGCATAGAGTTGTATGGTTTGTCAAATTTTGAAATCAATGGCTCATGTGTGCAATACATTTTAAGTCATAAATCTTGAGTCTCAATGCAATTCCGTTACCATGGAATTGCCCATAACCCAAACTATACCAAAACCTAGCTAGCTGTTCTCCAGCTCTGGTCTTGACTGTGATCAGGGAGAGTTTTAAGTAGCTCCACACCTGTTAATCCAGATTAAGCCTTCATCCAGACTGTCAATCCAGCCTAGAGGAGATCAGGTGACCTAATATTCTCTAGATCTTCTCTGGTCAGAATGACCTGGGCCCGGTTTCTCAAAAGCATCTAAAGGCTAAGTTCATCGTTAGAACCATTAAGCTCAATGATTAATTTAGCCTTAAGATGCTTTTGGGAAACCGTTCCCTGATCTTCATCTTGTCTGTGATTGGCTGTGGAGAACCTCACTTTCTGTAGGTCCACACAGATATACAAATATTTACAATGCCTGAAGAGGTGTTGAACATGTCAAGGACCACATGAATATGCTATAGATGGGTTGCAGTGGTGGTCGGTGATGTTTTTAAGAGCATGGCCTTATTATAGCATATTGGATGACTCATATTCCATTCACCCAGTTCAATGTAACATCGATAGGTTTAGGCTACTACATGATACTACATATTTTCCCTGTACCCATCATGAGGTTGCTACAACCTAGCCTACAAATGAAAGTTTACAACAAACTTTCATCGAGAGAATTTTGAGTAATCAATGTGACAGACAGTGACACATTCAATACCGCCTTGCACACTCTTGCCGGCATCTAGCTGATCTAGGGTGTAATCATTAGTTCAACATTTGCAAATGTTTGCCTCCGTTTTAAGAACCGTTTTTCAACTCAATCGGCGGAATGAATACACCCCTGATCACACGCAAACAGTTCACTTTCATAACAGCCATATAAAAACAGCATGATCACTGTGATCACCTCCTCTCACCTTTTCCGTTCGCTTGTGGACTTCAGTGCACAACACATCAGCTGTTTGTGACCAGGCAAAAAAACCTTTCCAAGCCAAACCTTCATATCATGACTGCTACTATTGTCTTTCTTTCTCTTTGAGTCAACTACTCACAACATTCTATGTACTGCAGTGCTAGCTAGCTGTAATTTATGCTTTCAGTACTAGAGTCATTCTCAGATCCTTTGATTGGGTGGACAACATGTCAGTTCATGCTGCATGAGCTCTGATGGGTTGGAGGATGTCCTCCGGAAGTTGTCATAATTACTATGTAAGTCTATGGAAGGCTGAGAGAACCATGAGCCTCCTAGGTTTTGTATTGAAGTCAATGTTCCCAGAGGAGGACAGAAGCCAGTGTAGATATTGTTAATGTTGTAAATGACTATTGTAGCTGGAAACTGCTAATTTTTAAGAAATGAAGGCTATTCCATGCGAGAAATTGCCAAGAAACTGAAGATATCGTACAACGCTGTGTACTTCTCCCTCCACAGAACAACGCAAACTGGCAAGACATGGTATCAAGAACCAGATGAAACTAGCTAAAACGAGCCACTTACGATTCCCTACATGACAGTTTCTTGTCATTGTTGCTAGCTATCTGGCCATCCAGAATCACAACAACAAACGGCCTTCTGCCACATTGAAGAGTGCGCATTGTTTTCCTGACATTGTCAGCTAACCCCTCTATAGGCCTAATGATCATCTGTACAGGCCTGTGTAGAGTGAGTTTCTAGATGGAACCCACACAAAGGCTCCAGGGTGAAACAATGGAGGGAGAGGTATGCATCGAAAGAAAGAAAAGTAAACATTAATCTAAGTTCATGTTGCAGTGATTCTTTCAATAGCTCTATAGTTTATCATTTAAACTCCTTATATCACCATGGTAAGATACATCAACAACTCTGCTCTCTCATTCTCTCAGCTAGAACTTCCACAGAGAATGATGACAGGGTTAACTGGTGTTATGATGATGATGTCATCTCCACAGGCCCAGAGTTCCCACACTGTTCTCTCCTTCTCAACCAAGATGTGGTCAGTTCAGAATCATATTCTTTTTTGGGGGTGCTAGGTGGCGTTAGCTAGCACTAGTTGGCCTTACCTGAGCCAAAACTCCAGTATCTTTCATCCTGTAGCTTGTTCTCAATAAAATAAAATGTTTTCATCACTTTTATTTTCATGACTCGAAACTCGTTTTTTCATGCTCTCTCTCTTTTCCCTCTGCAGCAGAAATACAGTGCATTAGGAAAGTATTCAGACCCCTAGACTTTTTCCTCATTTTGTTACATTACAGCCTTATTCTAAAATGGATGTAAAAAAAAAAAAAAAAAACATTCCTCATCAATCAACACACAATAACCCACAATGACAAAGCAAAAACAGGTTTTTAGAATTGTTTGCAAATGTATATAGAAAAAAAAACACATTTACATAAGTATTCAGACCCTTTACTCAGTACTTTGTTGAAGCACCTTTGACAGCTATTACAGACTCAAGTCTTCTTGGGTATGACGCTACAAGCTTGGCACACCTGTATTTGGGGAGTTTCTCCCATTCTTCTCTGCAGATCATCTCAAGCTCTGTCAGGTTGGATGGGGAGCATTGCTGCACAGCTATTTTCAGGTCTCTCCATAGATGTTCGATCAGATTCAAGTCACTCAAGGACACTCCTGTGTTGTCTTGGCTGTGTGCTTAGGGTCATTGTCCTGTTGGAAGGTTAACCTTCGCCCCAGTCTGAGGTCCTGAGCGCTCTGGAGCAGGTTTTCATCAAGGATCTCTCTGTACTTTGCTCCGTTCATCTTTCCCTCGATCCTGACTAGTCTCCCAGTCTCCCAATTTAGCTCACAGGATACATGTGAGCAAAATTTCGAGTCTCATAGCAAAGTGTCTGAATACTAATGTAAATTAGATATTTCTGTTTTTTAATTGTTATACATTTGCAAACATTTCTAAAAACCTGTTTTCGCTTTGTTATTATAGGGTATTGTGTGTAAATTGATGAAGAACAATATTAATTGAATCCCTTTAGATTAAGGCTGTAACGTTACAAAATGTGGAAAAAGTCAAGCGGTCTGAGTACTTTCCGAATGCACTGTATAGTGAGCAATATGTTTGGAACATTAAATCGCAGTATCGATTCGCATTACATATTGTATCGGCATCTAAGTATCCTGATAATATGGTATCGTGAGGTCCCTGACAATTCCCAGCCCTAGTCTCCTCTCCTCCAATCCTCCATGTATTGTAAACATGGCATTGCCTATGTGCTCTGTCCTGTCGACACTCAGACGCCATTCTCTCCTGTTGTGCGTCGGCAGGCTCCACAGAGACAGAGGGGATCCCTGGCTGTTTGGAATGTTTTCCTAGACCCGTTTGCTTCCTGGATTCGGCCTTTCTCCTTTCCAGACAGGCACCTACACGGACACCTATCTCGCTGATACAGGCAGGTCTGTACAGAAACAACCTCTATCCCTTTGATGTTGAAGGGAGAAGGAGAGAAAGATAGATGGGCTCTGAGAGGGACCCAACCCCTCCCTCTGTCTTCACCATCACCACACTAGTTTACCTCTAGCACACCTGTCCGACCCATTTAGAAGGTTCTATGGTCAGGAGCTAAGGGTTGATATTGGACTGGACAGGTCAACTCTAAAGCCTCAACCTCCAGCATCCTGTAGGGCAGGGCTATCCAAGTGGCAACCCGCGGGCCAGATCCGTTCCGTTTTATCAATATAGAATGGCCCTTTGATAAAATTATTTTTAAAAAATTATCCACAATCTGATGTTTAACATAAGGAAATCAGTCAATTGAAATATATTCATTAGGCCCTAATCTATGTATTTCACATGACTTGGAATACAGATATGCATCTGTTGGTCAGGTATTTCTGTGCATTCAAATTGCCATTGATAAAATGCAATTGTGTTGGTTGTCCGAAGCTTATGCCTGCCCATACCATAACCCCAACGCCACCATGGGTCCCTCTGTTCACGCTGACATCAGCAAAACGCTCACCCACACAGGCACCATACACGTGGTCTTCAGTTGTTAGACTGGTTGGACATACTACAAATTCTCTAAAACAACGTTTGAGACTGCTTATGGTATAGAAATTAACATTTAATTTGCTGTCAACAGCTCTGGTGGACATTCCTGCAGTCAGCATGACAATTTCACGCTCCCTCAAAACCTGAGACATCTGTGGCGTTGTGTTGTGTGACAAAACTGCACATTTTACAGTAGCCTTTTATTGTCCTCAGCACAAGGTGCACCTCTGTAATGATCATGCTGTTTAATCAGCTTCTTCGTATCCCACACAGGTAGATGGATTATCTTTGCAAAGAAGAAATGCTCACTAATAGGGATGTAAACAAATTGTGCACCACATTTGAGAGAAATAAGTATTTTGTGCGTATGGAACATTTCTGGGATCTTTTATTTCAGTTCATGAAACATGGGACCAACCCTTTACATGTTGCATTTATATTTTTGTTCACTGTAAATATACTGTATCTGATGGTGTGTATAGACATTATGGACAGTATATGAATAGAAAAGGTGTGTACAGCAGTAGTTATATAAGATGAGCCTTGTCTAGAATACAGTATTTACATATGAAGTAGGTAAACATGATTAAAGTGACCAGTGTTCAATGACTATGTACATAGGCAGCAGTCTCCGGGTGAGTAACCGGGTGGTAGCTGACTAGTAACAGTGACTAAGGTTCAGGACAGGGTACTGGGCGGAGGCCGGCTAGTGATGACTAACAGTCTTGGCTTGAAGATAGATGTTGTTTATCAGTCTCTCGGTCCCAGCTTTGATGTTCCTGAACTGTCTCCTCCTTCTAGACGGTAGCAGGGTGAACAGGCCGTGGCTCGGGTGGCTGAGGTCCTTGATGATCTTCTTGGTGTTCCTGTGACACCGGGTGCTGTAGATGTCCTGCAGGCAGTGATAAAGCTCGACAGGATGCTCTCAATGGTGCATGTGTAGTAGTTCCTGAGGGTCTTAGGGGCCAGCCTCCTGAGGTTGAAAAGGCACTGAAAAGGCACATTCTTCACCACACTGTCTGTGTGGATGGACCATTTCAGGTTGTCAGTGATGTGCACTGTGATGAGGCAGTCTGGCATCATCACCATTTTAATAGGTCTTAATATTAACTTAATGAAATACATTGTTATCTAAAATGCTTAAAGGTATATACATGTGTGGTTTGGATAAAGTGCACTAATCCATGCATGGCTATCTACCAGTTTAGGTGATCCTGACCTTAATTCTTTGCTTCTGAGTTTGTTGCTCAGGTTTAAGCCAGGTGTGGTGAGTTAGATAATTAGCGTGTAGTTCACCTGTGCTTTCAGTCTCCCTCATTAGTAGTTCTAATCATGTTCTATTTGATGTAGCTCTGTATTTGAAACTAAATTGTACATGACTAAAAATGGTAATTTAAACTAATGAATGCAATTAACAAATCATGTTTTCCATAGTGTTACTTCATCTAATTAACAAAGTAAAGATATTCTAATTAAATGCGGATTCTCATTGGTTAATAAGTGGGGGCGGGGTTGAGGATCAAGGGTGATAAAAGCAGTTGATTGCCTGTTCTCGTAGACTCTGGGTGCTGTTTAGAGCTGGAAAAGGGCTAATCCCTAGTTATGCTGTTTAGCATTTAGGCCTAGTCTTAGCTGCGGTAGGAACCCTATTGAGGGGCTGAGCTTAGACTCGTCGTCATCTGTAATTTTTGTGAGTTTTCGTGTCCTGAATTTTCCTGCTATAGGACAACTGTTTGAGATAAGCCTTGTATCCTGAAACCCTGCATCTGTAGTAAATTCAAGTATTGTTTTTGTACAATCACGGGTCCTCCTCATTCACCTCCCTTGGCTTCTCTTGGTCCCCTATTTTACATGCACGCTGAGGAACTTAAAGTTGTTCACCCTCTCCACTCATGTGGATGGGGACGTGCTCTCTCAGCTGTCTCCTGAAGTCCACAATCAGCACCTTAGTTTTGTTGACTTTGAGGGAAAGGTTATTTTCCTGGCATCACTCCGCCAGGGCACTCACTTCCTCCCTGTAAATTGTCTCGTCGTTGTTGGTAATCAGGCCTACCACTGTTACCTGCAAACTTGGATTATTGAGTTGGAGATGTACGTGGCCACGCAGTCATGGGTGAACAGGGAGTGCAGGGGGGAGCTGAGCACGTACCCTTGTGGGGCCCACATGTTTACTATCAGTGTGGCAGAGGTGTTGTTGCCAACCTTCACCACCTGGGGTCGGCCCGTCAGGAAGTCCGTGACCCAGTTGCACAGGGCGGGGTTCAAACCCAGGGCCCCCGAGCTTAGTGATGAGCTTGGAGGGCACTATGGTGTTGAAGGCTGAGCTGTAGCCGATAAACAGCATTCTTGCATAGGTGTTCCTCTTGTCCAGATGGGATAGGGCAGTGCTACTGCTACATCCATGGATCTGTTGGGGCTGTATGTAAATTGTAGTAGGTGTAGGGGTCTAGGGGTGTCAAACTCATCAACGACATTGTAGTTACTCCACAATACTAACTTACATGACAGAGTGAAAAGAATGAAGCCTCTACAGAATAAAACTATTTCAAAACATACATCCTGTTTGCAATAAGCCACTAAAGTAAAACTGCAAACAAATTGGCAAAGAAATTAACGTTATGTTCTTAATACAAGGTGTTATGTTTGGAGCAAATCCAGTAACACATTACTGAGTGCTACTCTTCATGTTTTCAAGCATTGCAGGATCATGTTGTGGACTTTGAGGAAAACCTGTTTGTTGGCAAATTCACCTTTCAGCTGGACAATAACCTTAAACACAATGCCAAATCTACACTGGAGTTACTTACCTAGACGACATAGAATGTTTGAGTGGCATAGTTACAGTTTTGACTATGGAAAGACTTAAAAATGGCTGTCTAGCCATGACTTGACAGAGATTGAAGAATTTTGACTTGACAGAGCTTGAAGAAGTTTAAAAAATAATAGTGTGCAAATCTCTTAGACTTAGAGACTCACAGAAAGACTCACAGCTGTAATCACTGCCAAAGGTGATTCTAATATGTATTGACCCAGGGGTGTGCATACTTATGTAAATGAGATATTTAGGTATTTAATTTTCAATACATTTCCAAAAATGTCTAAAAACATGTTTTCACTTTGTCATTGTGGGTTATTGTGTGTAGATTAGTGAAAAATATTTGTTTAATACATTTTTATTTCAGGCTGTAACCCAACAACATGTGGGGTATGAATACTTTCTGAAGGCACTGTATGTCTCATGTCTGATCTGTTGAATTAGCAAAAATATAAAAAATTCAGAAAGTTGAGTTCCTGGGCGGAATTCTGGTGAGTGACCGCCGATCTAATATCCAAAAGTAAGTTTTGGCTGTAGGCAATAAAATAAAGAAAAGTTCTGAGCAAATAATTTAAACAATAACACACAAAACAAACCTCCAAAGTTGGCTAGGAGCTCGAAACAGGTCGACCATGTCTGTCTGCGCCATGTTGCTAATCAGAGCTGCTAACAGGTACAGGTTCTGTCTGCCCGCCTAGCGGCTCTTTCATCGCAGATGAGATCACTCCACTGCCTGATACACTAGAGCGTACTTAACTCAGTTATGGCTATCATAAACTTTATCCAATCAACATTTAGCATGCAACATTGCTTGTTTCGTAGTCTGCGGAGCATCAGATCTACTTTTTACATAAGGATGTTCGGTGGCTAAAAGCCAGAAGGCTCTCAAGAGGGCTCAGGGAGGAGATGGCTGCTTTTTACTGCGATTGCCAAAGTCAATAAATATCGATCAAATGCTTGATGAGGAGTTTGTGTCAAATGTTTGTTAGACTTGGTTTCCTCTATCGTAATCGCTCCTCTTTCACCCCAGCTGCCAAACTAACCCTGATTCAGATGACCATCCTATCCATGCTAGATTACGGAGACATAATTTATAGATCGACAGGTAAGGGTGTTCTTGAGCGGCTAGATGTTCTTTACCATTCGGCTGTCAGATTTGCCACCAATGCTCCTTATAGGACACATCACTGTACTCTATACTCCTCTGTAAACTGGTAATCTCTGTATACCCGTCACAAGACCCACTTGTTGATGCTTATTTATAAAACCCTCTTAGGCCTCACTCCCCCCTATCTGAGATATCTACTGCAGCCCTCATCCTCCACATACAACACCCGTTCTGCCAGTCACATTCTGTTAAAGGTCCCCAAAGCACACACATCCCTGCGTCGCTCGTCTTTTCAGTTCGCTGCAGCTACGACTGGAACGAGCTGCAACAAACACTCAAACTGGACAGTTTTATCTCAATCTCTTCATTCAAAGACTCAATCATGGACACTCTTACTGACAGTTGTGGCTGCTTTGCGTGATGTATTGTCAACTCTACCTTCTTGCCCTTTGTGCTGTTGTCAATGCCCAATAATATTTGTACCCTGTTTTGTGCTGCTACCATGTTGTGTTGCTGCCATGCTATGTTGTTGTATTAGGTCTCTCTTTATGTAGTGATGTGTGTTTTGTCCTATATTTTTATTAAATGTATTATTATTTTAATCCCAGCCCCCATCCCTGCAGGAGGCCTTTTGCCTTTTGGTAGGCCGTCATTGTAAATAAGAATTTGTTCTTAACTTGACTTGCCTAGTTAAATACAGGTAAAATAAAATAAAAATAGATTTTTTGTTATCAATTGAATGGATTTTATTTGGGAATACAGGGGAGGGATAAAACCGTTATTAACATGATTGAAAAACAGACTATAGATGTTAGATGTTATTTTCTCCTCTGATTTGATTTCCCTACACTGCCACTATACTAGTCATCATCAGTACAGATCACTCCCCTGATGAGTTTTTAAATAAACTGAAAGGTATCTTTACAATGAGATTTGATGAGTTTAAGTTCCCACAGAAGTGGTGCAGCAGGTAGGTGGGCGGCAGGTAGCCTAGCGGTTAAGAGCATTGTGGCAGTAACCGAAAGCTTGCTGGTTCGAATCTTCGAGCTGACTAGGTGAAAAATCTACCGATGAGACCTTGAGCAAGGCACTTAACCATATTGGGCCAGTAAGGCTCCCGAGAGGCGCAGTGGTCAAAGACACTGCATCTCAGTGCAAGAGGCGTCACTGCTGGTTC
This sequence comes from Thymallus thymallus, assembly GCA_023634145.1. NCBI lineage: Eukaryota > Metazoa > Chordata > Actinopteri > Salmoniformes > Salmonidae > Thymallus > Thymallus thymallus. The sequence goes on along the minus strand of CM042405.1, from coordinate 5,702,203 downwards.
GAATCCAGGCTGCATCACATCCGGCCGTGATTGAGAGTCCCATAGGGCAGCGCACAATTGGCCCAGCGTCGTCCAGGTTTGACCGGGGTAGGCCTAGTTAAATAAAGGTTAAATTAAATAAATAAAAATTAAACAATAAGAGCGTCTGTTAAAATGACAAACATTTAGAAAGAAAATGCAGTTTTAGGACCCATTCTCTGCGCGGGACAGCGATGCTGGTCAACTGAGATATGCCATCCATGTTTCCTGTGTTTGTAAAACGGACAGGGAAGTAGAAATTAATGTGATGCTGGTCAACTGTGTTATAAGTGCAAATGTGTTCCATTATTTAAACAATTTGATGCACTGAAGCACTTTTAGCAAATAAGATTATATGTATCTTTGTGCATTGTTTTTTTTATACTGGTTTCAAATCTGGCCCCGTAGGAATATAGTTGAATAGCCGTGCCCATAGAGTTCCATTAGTCTGTTTTATTAATGAGTATTGAAACTGCCACAGGAAGAACCTCTGACAGCTGCCTAGGACTTCCTGTCAGCTGACTGCCTTCGAGTGGCCGGACAGGAAATAGGGGGGCTGGGGTTGCGAGCAGGAGAAAAAGGTGATTGAGGGCAGTTTAGAAAACAAGGAGAGGTAGAGTTGGGACGTGGCCCTGGTGTCTCTGTGTAGCAGTAGAGTTGGGACGTGGCCCTGGTGTCTCTGTAGCAGTAGAGTTGGGACGTGGCCCTGGTGTCTCTAGCAGTATAGTTGGGACGTGGCCCTGGTATCTCTCTAGCAGTAGAGTTGTGACGTGACCCTGCTGTCTCTAGCAATATAGTTGGGACGTGGCCCTAGTGTCTTTGTAGCAGTATAGTTGGGACGTGGCCCTGGTGTCTCTCGAGAAGTAGAGTTGGGACATGGCCATGGTGTCTCTAGCAGTAGAGTTGGGACGTTGCCCTGGTGTCTCTAGCATTAGAGTTGGGACGTTGCCCTGGTGTCTCTAGCATTAGAGTTGGGACGTTGCCCTGGTGTCTCTAGCATTAGAGTTGGGACTTGGCCCTGGTGTCTCTAGGAGTAGAGTTGGGACGGGGCCCTGGTGTCTCTGTGTAGCAGTATAGTTGGGACGTGGCCCTGGTGTCTGTAGCAGTAGAGTTGGGACGTGGCCCTGGTGTCTCTGTGTAGCAGTAGAGTTGGGACGTGGCCCTGGTGTCTCTGTGTAGCAGTAGAGTTGGGACGTGGCCCTGGTGTCTCTGTAGCAGTAGAGTTGGGACGTGGCCCTGGTGTCTCTGTGTAGCAGTAGAGTTGGGACGTGGCCCTGGTGTCTCTGTGTAGCAGTAGAGTTGGGACGTGTCTCTGTGTAGCAGTAGAGTTGGGACGTGGCCCAGGTGTCTCTAGCATTAGAGTTGGGACTTGGCTCTGGTGTCTCTAGGAGTAGAGTTGGGACTTGGCCCTGGTGTCTCTAGGAGTAGAGTTGGGACTTGGCCCTGGTGTCTCTAGGAGTAGAGTTGGGACGTGGCCCTGGTGTCTCTGTGTAGCAGTAGAGTTGGGACGTGGCCCTGGTGTCTCTGTGTAGCAGTAGAGTTGGGACGTGGCCCAGGTGTCTCTGTGTAGCAGTAGAGTTGGGACGTGGCCCTGGTGTCTCTGTAGCAGTAGAGTTGGGACGTGGCCCTGGTGTCTCTGTGTAGCAGTAGAGTTGGGACGTGTCTCTGTGTAGCAGTAGAGTTGGGACGTGGCCCTGGTGTCTATGTGTGTGACTCTCTGACTAAGGGGAACAGGAGGAACCCTGTTAACCTGCTGACCAATGAGAAACTGAGCAGCTGCTCCTCTCTCTCGCTCTTTCTCTCTCTCTGCCAGAGTTGGGGTGAGCATCGCTCTGCCCTCCATTATTAATGAGAGGATGTTTAGCTCGGTGTGTTTGTGTGCTCGGACACTAATGTGAGTGTGTGTGTGTGTGTGTGTATTTTTTGCAGATGACTGTGAGCTAGCCGGCTGAGTAGAAGAACGGGCGTCCCGCCCCGCCAGCTGCAGCCATGAATGGTAAGACCACGACTTTATTACTGTGTGTGTGTGTTGTGTCGTTTTCCTTCTCTTCCTCAAGGGCACATTCAGCTGTATTATCCTTTCTACTGAGTCTCTCCGTTCCTGACAGTCCTCCGGTGCAGCAGGTAGTGTGTAGCTCATTGTGCTGTTCACTGCAGCACCACTCTGTCTCTGTATCTCAGCATCCAGCTCCTGTATCTGCTGTCTACTGTACCTGTTTCTAGTGTTGTATCTACTGTCTACTGTACCTGTTCTAGTGGTGTATCTACTGTCTACTGTACCTGTTCTAGTGGTGTATCTACTGTCTACTGTACCTGTTCTAGTGGTGTCTCTACTGTCTACTGTACCTGTTCTAGTGGTGTCTACTGTACCTGTTCTAGTGTTGTATCTACTGTACCTGTCCTAGTGGTGTATCTACTGTCTACTGTACCTGTTCTAGTGGTGTATCTACTGTACCTGTTCTAGTGGTGTGTCTACTGTACCTGTTCTAGTGTTGTATCTACTGTCTACTGTACCTGTTCTAGTGGTGTCTCTACTGTCTACTGTACCTGTTCTAGTGGTGTGTCTACTGTACCTGTTCTAGTGTTGTATCTACTGTACCTGTCCTAGTGGTGTATCTACTGTCTACTGTACCTGTTCTAGTGGTGTATCTACTGTCTACTGTACCTGTTCTAGTGGTGTATCTACTGTCTACTGTACCTGTTCTAGTGGTGTCTCTACTGTCTACTGTACCTGTTCTAGTGGTGTGTCTACTGTACCTGTTCTAGTGTTGTATCTACTGTACCTGTCCTAGTGGTGTATCTACTGTCTACTGTACCTGTTCTAGTGGTGTATCTACTGTCTACTGTACCTGTTCTAGTGGTGTATCTACTGTCTACTGTACCTGTTCTAGTGGTGTATCTACTGTACCTGTTCTAGTGGTGTATCTACTGTACCTGTTCTAGTGGTGTATCTACTGTCTACTGTACCTGTTCTAGTGGTGTATCTACTGTCTACTGTACCTGTTCTAGTGGTGTATCTACTGCCTACTGTACCTGTTCTAGTGGTGTATCTACTGTACCTGTTCTAGTGGTGTGTCTACTGTACCTGTTCTAGTGGTGTGTCTACTGTACCTGTTCTAGTGGTGTGTCTACTGTACCTGTTCTAGTGGTGTATCTACTGTCTACTGTACCTGTCCTAGTGGTGTATCTACTGTCTACTGTACCTGTTCTAGTGGTGTGTCTACTGTACCTGTTCTAGTGGTGTGTCTACTGTACCTGTTCTAGTGGTGTGTCTACTGTACCTGTTCTAGTGGTGTGTCTGTCTACTGTACCTGTTCTAGTGGTGTATCTACTGTCTACTGTACCTGTTCTAGTGGTGTGTCTACTGTACCTGTTCTAGTGGTGTGTCTACTGTACCTGTTCTAGTGGTGTGTCTACTGTCTACTGTACCTGTTATAGTATTTGGTAGCATTGCCTTTAAATTGTTTGACTTGGGTCATATGTTTTGGGTAGCCTTCCACAAGCTTCCCACAATAAGTTGGGTGAATTCTGGCCCATTCCTCCTGACAGAACTGGTGTAACTGAGTCAGGTTTCTAGGCCTCCTTGCTCGCACACGCTTTTTCAGTTCTGCCCACAAATGTTCTTTAGGATTGAGGTCAGGACTTTGTGATGGCCACTCCAATGCTTTGACTTTGTTGTCCTTAAGCCATTTTGCCACAACTTTGGAAGTATGCTTGGGGTCATTGTCCATTTGGAAGACCCATTTGCAACCAAGCTTTAACTTCCTGACTGATGTCTTGAGATGTTTCTTCAATATATTCACATAATTTTCCTTCCTCATGATTCCATCTATTTAGTGAAGTGCACCAGACCCTCCTGCAGCAAAGCACCCCCACAACATGATGCTGCCACCCCCTTTTTCCTCCAAACATAACGATGGTCATTATGGCCAAACAGTTCTAGTTGGTAGAACATGGCACTTGCAACTCCAGAGTTGTGTGTTCGATTCCCACGGGGTCCCAGTATGAAATTGTATGCACTCTCTACTGTAAGTCTGGATAAGAGTGTCTACTAAATGAATAAAATGTAAAATGTCTTACTACCACAGACCTCTGTTTGCCTTGTCCTGATAGACTTGTTGGCCCTTCCCTCTGGGATAACAGATGGGTAGCTGAAAGAAAATTCTCTGTCTCTGTCTCCAGGTGAGCACAGTGTGTGGGCGATCTCTCCAGAAGAGAGGAACAAACAGGATACACAGTTTGACACCCTCTCTCCCGCCCTGGGATATGTCTCAGGTACCAAGACAACGCATGCATCCACACCAATATTTTCCTATGGTTTTCTCCCCATTTCTCCATAATGTAATGTCTTTTCTCTCTCTCTCTCGCTCCTTTTATTTTCTCTCGTTTTCTCTCTCTTTCACTTTGTCATTCTCTCTCTCTTTCGCTTTCTCTCTCTCCAGGGGAGCAGGCCAGGAAATTCTTCCTGCAGTCGGGTCTGCCCTCCTCAGTTCTTGCAGAGATATGGTGAACACACACACACACACACACACACTGTAATAGGAATTTCCAGTTGAATATGGAGAGCAGGTGTTAATAACGTCATTCTAAAATATTTTACATGTTGCTCAACAGATAATTTGAATTTTATTATTATTATTATTATTATTATTATTATACTGATTAATATAGTAATCATACAGCACCACATGTTTTGTAAAATGAAGCAGATGATTATAATACTATTATACTGATGAACTCTAAGCTGGGGGGAGGGGTTCTACTAAGCTAACATATGGAATTGTTTTAAGATTGTCATACCAAGGATCATTTAGCTATTTGATTTTGATGAAACATTTGATTAATTAGGATCCCCATCTTACTGGGGTCCGACATATTGAAAAATACATTACAGACAAAATGCATTGAATTTGGCCTTACCGCTATTAGCACATAAACACATTGAATAACAGATTCATACATGGAAAAACAGATAGTCAAAACATTTATCAGAGAATAAAGTTTGTTTTAAAGTGACTTTAATATCTAAGAGATATAAGAAATATCAGGATTATTATAATTATATATTTTTTACCCATATTTAACCAATTTATTTTGCTACTAAACTACTCCCATATACAGGGCCTTCAGAAAGTATTTCACATCCCTTGACTTTTTCAACATTTTGTTGTGTTACAGCCTGAATTAGAAATGGATTCAATTGAGATTGTTTGTCACTGGCCGACACACAATACCCCATAATGTAAAAGTGGAATTATGTTTTTAGACACATTTTAATGAAAAGCTGAACTATCTTGAGTCAACAAGTGGTTGAATACTTGTTGACTCAAGACAGTTCAGCTTTTCATTTTAAATAAAGTATAGTCCTGGATGGCAGGAAGCTTGGCCCCAGTGAGCCGTACTGGGCCATACGCACTACCCTCTGTAGCGCCTTGAGGTCGGAGGCTGAGCAGTTGCCATACCAGGTGGTGAAGCAACCGGCAGGATACTCACGATGGTGCAGCTGTAGAACGTTTTGAGGATCTGGGGACCCATGCCAAATCTTTTCAGTGTCCTGAGGAGGAAAAGGTGTTGTCGTGCCTCTTCGCGACTGTTTTGTTGTGTTTGGACCATGATAGTTTGTTGGTGATGTGGACACTAAGCAACTTGAAACTCTTGACTCGCTCCACTACAGCCCCGTCGATGTGAATTCACCTTTCAGCAGGACAATAACCTAAAACACAAGGTCAAATATACACTGGAGTTGCTTACCAAGAAGACAGTGAGTGGCCGACTTAAATCGACTTGAAAATCTATGGCAAGACCTGAAAAATGGTTGTCTAGCAATGATCAACAACCAACTTGACAGAGCTTGAAGAATTTTGAAAATAATAATTGGCAAATGTGTGGATAGAGACTTACCCAGAAAGACTTACAGCTGTAATTGCTGCCAAAGGTGCTTCTACAAAGTGTTGACTCAGGGGTATGAATACTTACAGTATGTATATTAGATATTTCTGTATTTCATTTTCAAGAAATTAGCAAACATTTCTGAAAAAATGATTTCACGTTGTCATTATGGCCTATTATGTGTAGAAAAATATATAGATTTAATCTATTCTGAATTCAGGCTGTAACGCAACAGAATGTGGAATAAGTCAAGGTGTATGTACTTTCTGAAGGCTCTGTATACTTCTATTCAGTTTTCAAACTGGTACCGGGCCCTAGAGCAAAACAACCGACATGTAAGTGTCTCACCTTTCATATTAGTGTTCGGACACTGCAGACAGAAGTGGGTAGATCGGCGGTACCGACTACAGACGAGTCCAATGACACTTGTGTGGGTCGTAGAGCAAAATGGAGAACACCATAGTTTGTAGGCCAAACTGTTTGGACGCTATAGGACGATTTTCGGCATGTCTCATGTCTCATGAAAAACACAGCTGTAGCTCAGCCACCTTCCACTGCAGATGCGGAAGGACACCATTGGCGCAGCTCATATGTCTAGTTTAAACAGACAGATTTTGTTGTTTTTATTTTCATTTTGCTAATATGATTTTCACAGGGGCGCAGACATAGACTCTAAGGGGGTGGGGGGGGGGGGGGTTATATACTAATTAGACAGTACCACATGTAAACACCAGCTGAGAGGCTTGTAGGAAGTTTGTTACTGAATCCCACAGTGTCACAGAATACAATAATAATCAGTGTGTCCTCGGGCCTTGCACCTCCAATCTAGGCTCAAACACTATCAACATACTTGAGAACATTCTACCACAAACAGAACACTGGCAAAAAGGGAAAATATAAGATATGCTATTAACTTTATTCATCTTAAATATTCCCATTTCACACACACACACCCCTCCGTACTGGCATCTTGTGGCCAGCTGCTCCAGTCACACTCAGAGTACCAAAGTGAGTGACCAAAGGAAGTAACACTAACACATAAATAATGTCTACATGTTTGTGCCCCGTGTGAGGATATTCCATAGTAATGACCCTCTCTGACCCCCAGGGCGCTGGCTGACATGACAGGATATTCCATAGTAATGACCCTCTCTGACCCCCAGGGCGCTGGCTGACATGACAGGATATTCCATAGTAATGACCCTCTCTGACCCCAGGGCGCTGGCTGACATGACAGGATATTCCATAGTAATGACCCTCTCTGACCCCAGGGCGCTGGCTGACATGACAGGATATTCCATAGTAATGACCCTCTCTGACCCCAGGGCGCTGGCTGACATGACAGGATATTCCATAGTAATGACCCTCTCTGACCCCAGGGCGCTGGCTGACATGACAGGATATTCCATAGTAATGACCCTCTCTGACCCCAGGGCGCTGGCTGACATGACAGGATATTCCATAGTAATGACCCTCTCTGACCCCAGGGCGCTGGCTGACATGACAGGATATTCCATAGTAATGACCCTCTCTGACCCCAGGGCGCTGGCTGACATGACAGGATATTCCATAGTAATGACCCTCTCTGACCCCCAGGGCGCTGGCTGACATGAGTAAGGATGGGAAGATGGACAGGTTGGAGTTCTCCATCTCTATGAAGCTCATTAAGCTCAAACTGCAGGGCACGCCCCTTCCCTCAACTTTACCAATCATCATGAAGCAGCCGCCAGTGCCCGCCCCTAACCCCTCCTCTATGGGCACCATGTCCGCCTCGCGCTACGGTACTTTAAGACACACCCACAAGGACACACACAGACAGACAGACATACACACACAGACACACATACATAGACTTCTCTTCTATTCTCAGTTCTATGGCTGTAGATGCTGTATCTTAATATTATGTTGTGTGTTCCTCTGTCTCTCCAGGAATGGGCTCCATGCCAAACCTTTCTATGATGCCCGGAGGCATCGCCATGCTCACCCCCATCCCCATCACCCCTAACCTCTCACCCATGGCACCTATGAGTGGCCTCACCCCCATGGTCCCAATGGCTTCAAGCATGGCCCCCTTGGTTTCCACGTCAACGATGCCCATGCCCCTGCTGCCGTCACTGGGGAGCCCCGCTCTGCCCAACGGCACTATGGGTATTATGCAGCAATTCCCATCAGGACACATAGGGACAGGTAAGAGGAGTACAGTCTCGCTCTCTCTCTCGCTCTCTCTCTCGCTCTCTCTCTCGCTCTCTCTCTCTCTCTCTCTCTCTCTCTCTCTCTCTCTCTCTACCCCCCCCCCCCCCCCAGTGATTTGATTTGATTTGGGAGCACCAGTGCCTCCTAGAAAGAGCATCATATATTGAATACATCTTTATTGTTGTTTCAGGCAGTTGTCACATTTGTATCATACATTTAAGTCATTTGGATAATTTTACTTGACCTGTGAGAACCGTTAGCACAGGCAAGGCAGATTAGAGACAAACGGAGCATGGAACAGTATTAATGTAAATGGCCTTTATAAGGAACTCAATAAACGTGTGTGTGTGTCAAGGTATGCCTCTCTCTACGCCCTATGCCTGCTCTCCTCTGGGGTTCTCTCCTGGGATGAACAATGCTACATCACTGTTGGACCTGGGCTCAAGCAGGTAACACTCACACTTAATAGGATCCGATTCTGTCCCACGTCTCTACTCATTTAGATGCAAATGGACTATTTCGATATTTCTATAACTCTATTATATGATCTTTTTCTCCCTTTCTCTCTCTCTCTCTCTCTCTCTCTCTCTCTCTCTCTCTCTCTCTCTCTCTCTCTCTCTCTCTCTCTCTCTCTCTCTACCTCAATCCCTCTCTACCTCTATCCCTCTCTCCCTCTATCCCTCTCTTGCTCTATCCCTCTCTCTACCTCATCTCTCTCTCTATCCCTCTCTCTGCCTCATCTCTCTCTCTCTATCCCTCCATCCCTCTCTCTCCCTCCATCTCTCTCCCTCTCCTTCTCTCTGGTCCCCAGCTCCAATTCGTCCTCCACCACCTCCCTGGCAGTTAGTTCTCCTAACACCGCTCCCTCTGACTGGGCCGTGCCTCACGCCTCGCGCCTCAAATACAGACAGCAATTTAACAGCCTCGACAAGCACATGACGGGATACCTCACAGGTGGGTGCTGCTGGGAAATGTAGGCAAACAGATGAGCGGCCGTCCGACAGGAGGGTGGCTATGGGTAATGTAGTTTACCTCACAGGCAGGTGGGTAACTCTGGTTAATAACTCTGCTATATGAGAGATGGTTAATGCAAATGTAGTAGTTAGCTTGGTGTAGGAAAGGAAGAGACTACAGTAGACTATTGAAGGCCCAGTGCAGTCAAAAATGTAATTTTCCTGTGTTTTATATACACTTAGTTGCCAGTGTGTTAGGTACACCCTCAGTTGGGGTCAAGGGACGTAACGTGCTCCAGGAAAACATTCCTCACACCATTACACCACTGCCACCAATTGATTTGTCGGACCAGGCAATGTTTTTCCACTCCTCTATTGTCCAGTGTTGGTGATCGTGTTCCCACTGGAGCCACTTCTTCTTGTTTTTAGCTGATAGGAGTGAAACCCGGTGTGGTCGTCTGCTACAATAGCCAATCCGTGACAAGGACCGACAAGTTGTGCATTCTGAGATGCCGTTCTGCACACCACTGTTGTACTGCGCCGTTATTTGTCTTGTTTGTGGCCGGCCTGTTAGCCTGCACCATTCATCCCATGCTCCTTGGCCTTCTCTCATCAACGAGCTCTTTTCCCCCACAGGACTGCCGCTGACTGGATGTGTTTTGTTTGTTATACTATTCTCGGTAAACCCTAGACACTGTCGTGCGTGACCCAAGAATGCTGGCAGTTTCTGATATACTGGAACCGGCGCACCTACTCACCTACAATCATACCATGTTCAAAGTTGCTTAGAATGGGCTAATGTTCAATCGAATAGTAACTGAATGCCTCTATGCCTGTCTGCCTGCTTTCTATAGCAAGCCACGGCCACATGACCAACTGTCTGTAGGAGCAAACCATTTTTGCGAATGTAAAGGGTACCTAATAAACTGTGTGTATTTCCAGTGTGAAAATGATGATTGATGCTTTTTTAGCTACAGTGAGGGAAAAAAGTATTTGATCCCCTGCTGATTTGGTTCGTTTGCCCCACTGACAAAGTAATGATCAGTCCATAATTTTAATGGTAGCTTTATTTGAACAGTGAGAGACAGAATAACAACATACAACTCCAGAAAAACGCATGTCAAAAATGTTATAAAGTGATTTGCATTGTAATGACTGAAATAAGTATTTGACCCCTCTCAATCAGAAGGAGTTCTGGCTCCCAGGTGTCTTTTATACAGGTAACGAGCTGAGATTAGGAGCACTCCCTTTAAGAGTGTGCTCCTAATATCAGCTTGTTACCTGTATAAAAGACACCTGTCCACAGAAGCAATCAATCAATCAGATTCCAAACTCTTGGGTGAGAACCTCCTTCCCTCAGCCAGGGCATTGAAAATGGGTCGTGGATGGGTATTCCAGCATGACAATGACCCAAAACACACGGCCAAGGCAACAAAGGAGTGGCTCAAGAAGAAGCACATTAAGGTCCTGGAGTGGCCTAGCCAGTCTCCAGACCTTAATCCCATAGAAAATCTGTGGAGGGAGCTGAAGGTTCGAGTTGCCAAACGTCAGCCTCGAAACCTTAATTACTTGGAGAAGATCTGCAAAGAGGAGTGGGACAAAATCCCTCCCGAGGTGTGTGCAAACCTGGTGGCCAACTACAAGAAATGTCTGACCTCTGTGATTGCCAACAAAGGTTTTGCCACCAAGTACTAAGTCATGTTTTGCAGAGGGGTCAAATACTTATTTCACTCATTAAAATGCGTCCTTCTGGATTTTTTTGTTGATATTCTGTCTCTCACTGTTCAAATAAACCTACCATTAAAATGATGGACTGATCATTACTTTGTCAGTGGGCAAACTAACGAAATCAGCAGGGGATCAAATACTTTTTTCCCTCACTGTATTTGAAAAGACCGCCTGAAATTTCAGCCTGTTTTGGTGGGATGGAGCTTTCGGTAAATTAGTTAAGAGAGTTCCAAACCTCTCTGTCAATAACAACTAATTTTCAGTTTTCCCCTCCCTACTCAGACCACTATCAGATAGTCCTAAATTCTTGCTTGAGAAATGTCTCTTTGCTAAGATGCTATTTTTGTTTCAGTAAGGTTCTGAATTGTTACCCAGAAATTATTTGATATTGAGATAAAAACGTCTGACCTTTTAAGATGCACCTTGTGATAGGTTAATTGACTGGCATAACTGTCTTTTTTTAACTGGCAAATTTAATCAATCAAGGTTGTGCAAAAAGGCTACAAGGGAAGTCAGTTATTTCAGAGAAATTGACTGAGGTGGCTTTATTGTGTGTGTTTCAGGTCAGCAAGTGAGGAATGCCATGGCAACCACTCTGCTCACTCAGACACAGCTGGCCACCATCTGGTGAGTACACCTTCATCATCATCATCATCATCAACTTGTACCTGTATAAAAACGTTTGACCAGAGTAAAATGTGTTTCAAAGGAGGAACCTAACTGTGTGGTGTGTGTGGTGTGTGTGGTGTGTGTGTGTGTGTCTGTCAGGACCCTGGCTGATGTAGATAAGGATGGGAAGCTAAGAGGAGAGGAGTTTATTCTGGCCATGCATCTAGTGGACGTGGTCAAGACCAGACAACCCTTACCACTTACACTACCAACTGAACTAATACCACCATCACAGAGGTGCACACACACACAGACACACACACAGACACAGACACACACAAACAGACACACACACCCTCATACTCACTTTTTCTTGTAGGAGTTCTGTGAATGGGACCAGTTTCTCTCTCTATGCTGGCATCACTGAAGAACTGGACGCTGAGCCACCACAGAAAACCAAAAGCAACTGTACGTGCACATTCACACACACACACACACACACACACACACACACACACACACACACACACACACACACACACACACACACACACACACACACATTTCTCCAAATGACTATAGCACTAAAATGTATCCGTATACATTTACTGACTAGACTTCCATCCTTCACTCCTTCAGTGTCATTTGAGGATAAGTTCAAGGCCAACCTGGAGCGAGGGAACGCAGAGCTGGAGAAAAGAAGACAGGCTCTGCATGATGCACAGAGGAGAGAGGAGGAGAAACTCCAGCAAAAGGAGAGAGAGGAGCGAGAGAGGAGAGAGAGGGAAGTCAGGGAAGTCAGGGAGCAGGAGGAGAGGAGACTGGAGCGGCAGAGGGAGCAGGAGAGGCAGAAAGAAGAGGAGAGGCTAAAGGAGAGAGAGAGGAAAGAGGTAAAGATGTTCTAAAACTCAGTATGGGAGGTAAAGATGTTCTATCATGGGCCAGGGCATTCTAAATCTCAGTATGAGAGGTAAAGATGTTCTATCATGGGCCAGGGCATTCTAAATCTCAGTATGAGAGGTAAAGATGTTCTATCATGGGCCAGGGCATTCTAAATCTCAGTATGAGAGGTAAAGATGTTCTATCATGGGCCAGGGCATTCTAAATCTCAGTATGAGAGGTAAAGATGTTCTATCATGGGCCAGGGCATTCTAAATCTCAGTATGGGAGGTAAAGATGTTCTATCATGGGCCAGGGCATTCTAAATCTCAGTATGGGAGGTAAAGATGTTCTATCATGGGCCAGGGCATTCTAAATCTCAGTATGAGAGGTAAAGATGTTCTATCATGGGCCAGGGCATTCTAAATCTCAGTATGGGAGGTAAAGATGTTCTATCATGGGCCAGGGCATTCTAAATCTCAGTATGGGAGGTAAAGATGTTCTATCATGGGCCAGGGCATTCTAAATCTCAGTATGAGAGGTAAAGATGTTCTATCATGGGCCAGGGCATTCTAAATCTCAGTATGGGAGGTAAAGATGTTCTATTATGGGCCAGGGCATTCTAAATCTCAGTATGGGAGGTAAAAATGTTCTATCATGGGCCAGGGATTCTAAATCTGAAACCGTCCGTGTGTGTTCCTAAGGCGGCTCAGCGTGATTTGGAGCGCCAGAGGAAGGAGGAACTGGAGAGGAGGAGGAGAGGAGAGCTGCAGAGCCACAAGAGTCAGGAACAGGAAGACATCAGCAAACTAAAGGCCAGAAAGAGGAGTCTGGAGATGGAGCTGGAGGCTGTGGTGAGACTCGCACACATATATTAGGGTTAAGTGCCTTGCTCAAGGTCACGTTGACAGATTCTTGCCCAACGCTCTTAACCGCTACCTGTCGCCCTACACACTATTGGTGCTCCTAATCAACTAGAATCCCAACACTATGGTCACTGTACCTGACCACGTATCTCTCCCAGAATAACAAACACCAGCAGATCTCTTAGCGGCTGTACAGATTACGGATCTTAACTTTGCATCAGGAAATTCAGATGAGCCTAGTGAGTCCCTGAAAATGAGAAGTTCGAGTCATTGGGATCCAGGCTTCAAAATAATGTTTTCATTGTTTTATTATATGTTGAAGGCAAGCAGTAGGCAGATTAAATGATTGCTCTCCTCAATGCCTGTGTGGTCCAGTGCTTACAGTCACTGACCCCGGCACACACATGGCGGAGTCGGCATTGGTTCGAATCCGGCCCTTTGACTCATGGATGAACGTTTATTTTTAACGCCATAATTCTGTGTGGTTACAGGGTTAATTCCGCATGGTTACAGGGTTAAAACGGAAACAATAGTTTAAGCATGAATTCTGAGTGGTTAAGGTTAGGGCTATGGTTAGGGAAAGGCTTGAAAGAACATAATAAAATAATTGCGTGCTTATGTAACATCAGTATTATGTACAGCAGACAGAATATAGTTTTCTCTTTCAGCAGGAGCCATTTGCTTTCCAAACTGTGTTTTCCCACGATTGTATTTTAAATACCTCGGCTATGCCTTGTTATTGGGCTACACACAATCCACAGCTAGGCAATTTTTTAAAGAAGCTATGTATCCTCTATGGCTAAATTGTAGTCTTTCTCATGGTGTAGTAGGATATTCTGAATGATTTAATTTCTGTCTGAACAGACAGCAGTAACACTAGGCCCACCCACTGGGGAGTAAGGCCCACCCACTGGGGAACCAGGCCCAGCCTGTCAGAATACGTTTTTTTCTTTCCACAAAAGGGCCTTATTGCAGACAGAAATACTCCTCCATCTGCCCCCTGGTAGCCATTCTAAATATTTCTTCATATATTAAAATCCTCCTGCTGCAGGTTTATTTTTCTCCTGCGAGGAAAGGGTCAAATTAAGATCCTACTTCTGTATGTATCTCTCTCCCAGCATAACAAACACAGGCATATCTCTGAGCGGCTGGGGGATGCTCAGAGTAAAAGGAAGGTGCAACGCAGTGAGCTGGAGCTGGCCAACCAGAGACGAGAGACAGCCAGACAGGACATAAACTCCCTGCAGAAACAACTAGAGGTGTGTCTGTCAGTCTTTTTGTCTGTCAGCCTTTTTGTCTGTCAGTCTTTTTGTCTGTCTGTCTGTCTGATGTCACCTCCTGATGATGCGTTAACTACTACTGTGCTTCAGGAGTACCAGAGGAAGCTGTCCCAGCTGACTCCAGAACAGCAAAGGCTCAGTGACAAACTGAGGAACATGGCCCTTAACAACCTGCCAGGTACTGACTGAGACTGGGGCTAAGTTAGACTGGGGCTAAGTTAGACTAGGGTGTAGGGCTACGGTGTAGAGCTGCGGTGTATGGTTATATTAGGGTGTAGGGCTGCAGTGTAGGGCTATACTAGGGTGTATGGCTATACCAGGGTGTATGGATGGGGTATACAGTTTGACTTGGCTATATAATAGGGCTATACTCGGCCATGTTCCACATTCAGTCTAACATGACAATCTAACATGACTGAATAGGATGGACTTACTCCACATTTTGTTTAACCAACCTGAATTTCTTTTCACCAATCTACACACAAAATACCACATAATGACAAAGTGAAAACATGTTTTTAGAAATGTTTGTACATTTATTGAAAATGAAATCCAGAAATATCTTATATACATACGTATTCACATTCTTCAGTCAATACTTTGTAGAAGCACCTTTGGCGGCGATTACAGCTTTGAGTCGTCTATCAGCTTTGCACATCTGTATTTGTAGATTTTCACCCACTCTTCCTTGCAGATTTTCTCAAGCTCTGTTAAGTTAGATGGGGAGCGGTAGTGAACAGCGATCTTAAAGTATTTCCATAGCAAAAAAGTCTGTGCTTTTGCTGGGCCACTCTAGGACTTTCACATTCTTGTTCTGAAGCCTTTCCAGTGTTGCCTTGGCTGTATGCTTGGGGTCATTGTCCTGTTGGAACGTAAATCTTTGCACTCTGAAGCAGGTTCTCGTCAAGGATTTGCCTGTATTTGGCTCCATTCATTGTTCCCTCTATCCTTACCAGTCTCCCTGTCGCTGCAAAGCATCCCCATAGCATGATGCTGCCACCACCATGCTTCGTGGTAGGGATGAGCTGTGCCTGGTGTTCTCCAGACAAAGCTCTTTGCATTCAGAAAAAAAGTTTTTGTCTCTTCAGACCACAGAATCTTTTGCCTTATGAGTCTTTCACAGGAATTTTAGCAAACTCCCTGGCAGGCTGTCATGTGTCTTTTTCTCAGGAGTGGCTTCCATCTGGCCACTCTCCCATAAAGCCCAGATTGGTGAAGTGCTGTAGAGACTGTTCTGGCCACTCTCCCATAAAGCCCAGATTGGTGAAGTGCTGTAGAGACCTCTGGCAGGTTTTCCCATCTCAGCCAAGGAACTCTGTAGTTCTGTCAGACTGGTCATTGGGTGCTGAGCGACCAGGGAAGGTCCTTCTTGCCTGGTTGCTCAGTTTGTTTGGACGGCCAGCTCTAGGCAAAGTCTGTATAATTCCAATTTCCCAATGATGGAGACCACTGTGCTCTTAGAATTTTTCAACAGTCTTGAAATTGTTTTATACCCTTTTCCAGACATACAGTACCAGTCAAAAGTTTGGACACATCTACTAATTATATTTGAGGTTCTTCAATGGAGCCACCCTTTGCCTTGATGACACATTTGTACACTCTTGGCATTCTCTCAACCAGCTTCATGAGGTAGTCATCTGGAATGCATTTCAATTAACAGGTGTGCCTTGTTAAGTTAATTTGTGGAATTTCTTTCTTAATGAGTTTGAGCCAATCCATTGTGTTGTGACAAGGCAGGGGTGGTACACAGAAGATAGCCCTATTTGGTAAAATACCAAGTCCATATTATGGCAAGAACAAATAAATACAAGGTCAGTCAATCCGGAACATTTAAGAACTTTGAACGTTTCTTCAAGTGCAGTCGCAAAAAACCATCAAGCGCTATGATGAAACTGTCTCTCATGAGGACCGCCACAGGAAAGGAAGACCCAGAGTTACTTCTGCTGCAGAGGATAAGTTCATTATAGTTAACAGCCTCAGAAATTGCAGCCCAAATAAATGCTTCACAGAGTTCAAGAATCAGACACATCTCAACATCAACTGTTCAGAGGAGACTGCGTGAATCAAGCCTTCATTGTTGAATTGCTGCAAAGAAACCACTACTAAAGGACACCAATAATAAGAAGAGACTTGCTTGGGCCAAGAAACACGAGCAATGGACATTAGACCGGTGGAAATCTGTCCTTTGGTCTGATGAGTCAAAATTAAAAAATGTTGGTTCCAACCGCCATGTGTTTGTGAATGGATGATCTCCGCATGTGTGGTTCCCACTGTGAAGCATGGAGGAGGACGTGTGATGGTGTGGAGGTGCTTTGCTGGTGACGCCGTCAGTGATTTATTTAGAATTCAAGGCACACTTAACCAGCATGGCTACCGCAGCATTTTGAAGTTATACGCCATCCCATCTGGTTTGTGCATAGTGGGGCTATCATTTGATTTTCAACAGGACAATGAACCAACACACCTCCAGGCTGTGTAAGGGCCATTTGACCAAGAAGGAGATTGATGGAGTGCTGCATCAGATGACCTGGCCTCCACAATCACCCGACCTCAACCCAATTGAGATAGTTTGGGATGAGTTTGACTGCAGAGTGAAGGTAAGCAGCCAACAAGTGCTCAGCATATGTGGGAACTCCTTCAAGACTGTTGGAAAAGCATTCCAGGTGAAGCTGGTTGAGAGAATGCCAAGAGTGTGCAAAGCTGTCATCAAGGCAAAGGGTGGCTACTTTTAAGAATCTAAAATATAAAATATATTTTGATTTGTTTAAGACTGTTGGTTACTACATGATTCCATATTAGTTATTTCATAGGTTTGATGACTTCACTATTATTCTACAATGTAGAAAAAAGTTAAAATAAAGGAAAATTAGTAGGCGTGTCCAAACTTTGGACTGGTACTGTATGCCTCATCACAATTCTATGTCGGAGATCTACGGACAGTTCCTTAGACGATTGGTAAATTAGATATTTCTGTATTTTCAATAAAGGTACAACAAATTCTAAAAGCATTTTCACTTTGTCGTTATCGGTTATTGTGTGTTAATGGGTGAAAAACAAATGTATTTAATCCATTTTAATTTCAGGCTGTAACAACAAAATGTCAAGGGTTATTAATACTTTCTGAAGGCATTGTAGTGAGTGTTACTAAACATTCCCCCTCTTTCTACTGTACCCAGTCTCCACCATATCCTCTCTAAAGCACAGCACCAGCGAGAAGGACGGAGCCTGTCTTAAACTGAAGCAACAGCTGGACGCTGTGGAGAAAGAGACGGCTGCTAAACTGTCCGACATGGATCATTACCAGAACGAAATACAGGTACGTACAGACCAGCAGAGACCAGCAGAGACCAGCAGAGACCAGCAGAGACCAGCAGAGACCAGCACAGACCAGCACAGACCAGCACAGACCAGTACAGACCAGCTGGTTGTCTAACACCCACGTCTCAGTTCATTTTAACACTCACTCTACTCACTCTCTCAAATGTTGTGGTAAAATGTTGCAGTAGAACAGTCTACCTGTATTAAAGTGAATATATGACAGGGCTTTCCAACCCTGTTCCTGGAGAGCTACCCTCCTGTAGGTTTTCACTCCAACCCTGTTCCTGGAGAGCTACCCTCCTGTAGGTTTTCACTCCAACCCTGTTCCTGGAGAGCTACCCTCCTGTAGGTTTTCACTCCAACCCTGTTCCTGGAGAGCTACCCTCCTGTAGGTTTTCACTCCAACCCCAGTTGTAACTAACCTGATTCAGTTTATCAACCAGCTAATTATTAGAATCAGGTGTGCTAGATTAGGGTTGGAGTGAAAACCTCCAGGATTGATGCTCTCTAAGAACAAGGTTGGAGATTGACCGTTAACGTGATTGATATAAGACGGGCAGGAATGATTCAGTGATTTGTTTGGCTAATATGATTGCTAACCAGTGTGCTCTTCTGCTTCTCTTTCTCGGTGTCTAACCTGCTACTACAACTCATTTTCTTCCCCCCCTTCTCTCTCTCTCTCTCTCTCTCTCTCTCTCTCTCTATCCTACTCTCCTTTCCTCTATCTCCTCCTTCACTCTCTCTCTGTCTGCCCCATTCCTTTCTCTTCCCTCCTGCCTTTTCTTCCTCCCTCCTCCCTCTCTCCTGGCCTGTCTTGCTGCAGTATGGGGATGCTGATGACTGTCTGCTACAGGGTCTCCTCTCTCTATTCACCTGCCTTAGTAACCTCTTCTAACTTCTTCTCTCTCTGTCTCTCTGTCAGAGAAGACTGTCTCTGAGTTCTCTATCCCCAGTGCTTGCGGTGCCATCCTGTTACATCCTCTGCTGTTACCAGTTCATAAATTACTGAAATGTAAATGTAATAGATCATGTTGTTATTCCGAATACATGTCTGACCGTTAGTTAGTATGTGGTGAAATGTGCCCTCTTATTGATGTGGTGTTGTGTATATGGTAACATCAGGAACTGAGAAAGAGTCAGCGGAAGCAGCAGTCGGCTCTGGATAAACTACGGAGCATCAAAGAGGACAAAGGGAGAGAACTGGAGAGACAGAGAGAGCAGGAGGAGGAGAGGAAGAGGAGGGAGAGGAAGAGGAGGGACGAAGAGGAGGAGGAGAGGAAGAGGAGAGAGGAGGAGGCCAAAAGGTGAGCAGCTCTCTTCTCTGCCTAACATACACACACACACATGCTCAAGCATTATCTGGTCTTTGACATAGGCCTGTCTGTCTGTTCCCTCTCTCTTTCTCTCCCTCCCTCTCTCCTTCCCTCCCTCTCTCCCCAGGCGTATTAAGCTGCAGAAGGAGCGTCAGTGGCAGGAGAAGCTGCAGAGAGAGGAGGAGGAGAGACAGAGGAGGCTGCAGGAAGAGAGAGAGGCCAAACTGAGAGAGGAGGAGGAGAAGGAGTCGCAAGCCCGTCTCTTAGCTGCTAAAGAACGGATAGAACGAGATCGCAGAGCAGAGGAGGAGGAGGACAGGAGAAGACAGGAGGAAGAGGACAGGAAGAGGAGGGAGGAGGAGAGGAGAGAGGAAGAGAAGAGGCTGCAGGAGGACAGGAGAAAGCAAGAAGAGGATCAGCGCAGAAGAGAGGAGGAGAGGAAGAGGTTAGAGGAAGAGAGGAAGAGGAAGGATGTGGAGAGGAGGCGGCAGGAGGAGGAAGAGAGGAAGCTGTTGGAAGAAGCGAAGAGGAAGCTGGAGGAGGAGGAGGAGAGGAGGAGGAGAAGAGAGGAGGAGGCGTTGCGGCAGCAGCAGAGTGCAGGGAAGACAGACATCCATGACAAACTGTCAGCCCTTCTCAGAGGGCTAGAGGAGAGGAAAGGTAAGGAGAGACAACTAGACTATTAAAATGTTCACTATTCTATTCATTACCTTTTTATTAAACCTTTATTAGGATATCAAACTAATAGCCACATGGTTGCTCTGGTCAAAAGTAGTGTACTTTATAGCAGGGTGTAGGGTGTGATTTGAGATTATAATATTTTCAAATGTTACCTGAAGTGATGTCCTGAGGTGCTGTTGTGTGATTGGCTGTTCCAGGCGGCATGCAACCCCAGGCCACGGAGCACAGGAAGTCTGCGATGCTCACTTCCTTCCGGGCGCTCTACCCCTTCACCCCTCGCAACCTGGAAGAACTCCGCTTCGAAGCCGATGAGGTCATCGAGGTTAGAACCATACAGATTACTATTTCATTCTGAATTTAATTCTACACTTTGACACTCTGCTTCTTTGTTGTCTGATCTTTGTGTGTGTGTGTGTGTGTGTCTGTGTGTGTGTGTGTGTGTGTGTGTGTGTGTGTGTGTGTGTGTGTCTAGGTGGATGAGAGTATGGAGCGGGAGCAGGGTTGGCTGTATGGGAGTCATCAGGGGAAGATGGGCTGGTTCCCAGAGAGCTACGTAGAGAGACAGGCCAAACCAGAGATACCTGCTACTGTTAATACAACTCCAGCTGCTGGTGCTACTACTGTTGTTTATGCTGCTAAACAAGCCCTCAGACCACAGCTCTCTACCCCCAACAACACAGGGTAGGTTGGATAATACGCACACACACACACACCATTTCTAGCCATAGGTATTTCTCATAGGTGTGGAGCGTGTAACCATTCCTCAACCCTACTGATACATTGATATGGTGATTCATGTAAATACTTTACTGCTGACTCTTCATGTCTTCCAGGAAACCCGGGGGAGATGCTTCCATGCCAACGGGACAGAACTCCGCCTTCACGCCTACACACGCCCCTCACCCCACCCCCTCGGAACAGATACAGGTAGAGGAGGAGTGGGACGAGCCAATTGAAGTTAGGAATTAGTAGGTGGCCAAGATGGCCAGTATGGAGGTTGGTGATGGATGGCTCCACCACAGTTTCTAAACCCAGAGGCGCAACATCGCAAGACATCCAGGAACACTTCCTAAACTAACCAAGCAGACCAGGCCGGGGTTTGGGGTTTGAGAAGTCAATGAGAGAAGTGCAACATTATTTCTTAGATTTTCTCGAAATCTAAAGGCACAACCTCAATTTGATCCAATGTCTTACATAGTTGAACATGTTAATACTCCAACCTCGTTTACATTTTTGTCAAAAACAACTTATATATTGGAGTGCCTTTGATTTCATGACCTTCACATATGCAGTTCAGCACGAGTTGACCGTTAGACCTGATGACGCGTTTCTGAGCATGAGCTTAGCTTGCCAACGTCGCCATGACATCGCCTACAAGCTTGATCAGGGATTTCTATTGGAGAAGCTGTTTCTGCCCGTCTTCATACTGTGCTGTCTTTGATTCCATCTTGTCTTTTAGAGAGTCCTCCTTAAGTCTGTTAACACTGAAGGGGTAGGAGTTATTGCACCAAACCCCCCTGTACATACCACATAGTGCTGTGCTAACATAGCTGTCCTCACCATCGCCTGTACACAATAGAACCAGGAAGGAGTAGTGGAGGAGCAGGACGTGTTGGGTGATGTTTACACCGTAACACTCCACACAGATGATGGTGCTACCAGACTAGACAGATTCATCTACCCTGACTACCCATCCACATCGCTCTGGCAAAACGCCACTCCCACTAGCAGCGGAATTCAATTCCGGATGAGTCGTCAGGCAAAGATTGTTCCTCATGTCTTCTCTGATTGACTGGTTCACTCTCCTCATGGATTTAAAAGGAATGGACTGGTGTTAGGAATATGGCGGAAACTCCCTCCAGCTGTGATTACACCAATCTAGTACTTTTAAATCAATGTGTGAAAAATGTATGTTTTATCACCTACAAACATTTATCCCAAATTACATTCCCTGTTCTGCCCTCTATCTCTCTCTTTCTCACCCTCAATCTTATATCTCCCTCCATCACCATCTTTCTCTCTACCTCCTTACTCTCTCCCTCCATCCTTCCTTCTCTCTCTCTCTCTCTAGGTGGTGGGTAACCTGCAGGCCCAGGCTTTGTGTTCGTGGACGGCTAAGACGGAGAGCCATCTGAACTTCAGTAAGGAAGATGTGATCCGGGTGCTGGAGCAGCAGGAGAGCTGGTGGCTGGGCGAGCTCAACGGGGTTCAGGGCTGGTTCCCCAAAACATACGTCACACTCCTGGGGGACAATGACAACACCACAGCGTAAATACACACACACACGCACACACACCTCCCACACACACACACACACACACACACACATAGTGAAAGAATTCAGTCGTGTATGTTTGTGTAGAATTCAGTCATGTGTACCTGACTATGTGTGCACGGCTGCTTGTCTGGTGTGTGCGCATGGTTACTGTGTCAAAGGTTACTGGCCACAGTAGTACTGGTCTTATGATATTAATGTCCATTTGTCTTGTCTCAGCTTGACATATTCTGATGAATCTGAGGCCTCAGATGCTGCTCAACAGGAAGGTACTCTCTCTCTTTTGCCCTCTCTCTCTCTCTCTCAGCCCTCACCATCTCTCTTTCTCGCCGTTTCACCTTCTCCCTCTCTCGCCCTCTCACCTTCTCTCTCTCTCTCTTGCCATCTCTCTCTCTCTCTCTCTCTCTCTCTCTCTCTCTCTCTCTCTCTCTCTCTCTCTCTCTCTCTCTCTCTCTCTCTCTCTCTCTCTCTCTCTCTCTCTCTCTCTCTCTCTCTCTTTCTCTTTCTCTTTCTCTTTCTCTCTCTTTCTCTTCCCCCCCCCCCTTCCTAATCTCTTTGTTATGGATATAAACACATTATACAATAAGCTCTCTCCAGACTGATGATAGACACCCTTCAGACAAACAAAAACTCTCCTCTATGTCTCTGGCAGGTGTTGTTTTTATTCATCCAATCAGAATCTCCCTCTGGGAGGTGTTGTTTTTATTCATCCAATCAGAATCTCCCTCTGGGAGGTCATATTTTTATTCATCCTTTATTTAACCAGAGAAGTCACATTGAGATGAACAAGAAAGCAGCGTAGGTATAATTACACAACATAATAATGCATTGTAGTTAAAGCAGTGCAAAGCGCAAAAGAGAACTTAAATTGTATTTATTTTATTTAACCTTTATTTAACTAGGCAAGTCAGTTAAGAACACATTCTTATTCACAATGACGGCCTACTTACAGCCGTAGTAGTACGGCGCCCCTGGAGCAAATTAGGGTTAAGTGCCTTGCTCAAGGACACATCGGCAGGTTTTTCACCTTGTCGGCTCAGGTATTCGAACCAGCGACCTTTCTGTTACTGGCCCAACGCTCTAAACGCTAGGCTACCTGTCGCCTTAAAGAACACGTTTAAAAACATTTGCAATCATCATTTGGAATAAGAATAATTAGGTTCTTCTTTAAAAGCACTCTTACTAGATTCAGTTCTTGTGTTGGGAACATTATAAAATACAGTTCTGCCTTCTCAGACGGTAATGTCCATGACTCTGTGGTGAATTGTGTCACCAAATAAGAATGTCTGTCTGAGAGGTCATTCTTTGTCTCCCCAATCAGAGTACGTGGCGCTGTACACCTATGAGAGTCCAGAGCCTGGCGACCTGGCGTTTCGAGAGGGTGATGTGATCCTGGTGACCCAGAGAGAGGGAGAGTGGTGGAGCGGAGTCATCGGAGAACGCACTGGAGTGTTCCCTTCCAACTATGTCAAACCCAAAGAGACCGACGTTAGACACACACACACACACACACACACGTCCTTGACTGTAACTTGTATCTGGCTTGTACTTAAGACCTAAGTACTCTAACTTGTTCTTTCAGACATCCATAAACTCAGGGATGCCAGGTCAGCTTGGGAAGAAGCCAGATCAGCCTGGGAAGAAGCCAGATCAGCCTGGGAAGAAGCCAGGTAAGTCAACTGGAGAAATGCATCTTCACACACTGCTCCTTTTCCCTTTGAACATTTCTTCTAAATGTTATGTTACTCCCTACGTGTGTGTGTGTGTGTGTGTGTGTGTGTGTGTGTGTGTGCGCGCGCGCAGAGATAGCCCAGGTGAGCACTGCCTATACTGCCACAGGAACAGAGCAGCTCAGCCTGGCACCAGGACAACTCATCCTCATCCTCAGCAAGAAGTCCACCGGCTGGTGGCTCGGAGAGCTGCAGGTTGGCTGATTGATTGATTAATGGTTGGTCAAAAGACCAATTAGTGAAATAAATATCAGAATTGGGCTGCTGTCTAAACGCAGCCTTAGATTGATACATTTGGTTAAATGGTTGACTGGTTGATTGATCTCTCTCTGTCGAAGGCGCGAGGAAAGAAGCGTCAGAAGGGTTGGTTTCCTGCCTCACATGTCAAAATGCTGGGATCCAACAGCGGCAGGTCCACACCAGCACCTTTACCAGGTAACATACACCTTTTAGTAGGTCATGAGTGAAGTAAAGTGAATGTATAGTTTACAAGTTTTATTTGGAACTTAGTCCCTCACACCAGTGGAGGCTGGTGGGCGGAGCTATAGGAGGATGGGCTCATTGTAATGGCTGGAATGGAACGGTATCAAACGCATCAAATGGAAACCACATGTTTGATTCCGTTCCGTTTATTACATTCTAGCCATTACAATGAGGCTGTCCTCATATCGCTCCTCCCACCAGCCTCCACTGCCACACACCTCATTCTCCTCTCTCCCCTTCTTCTGCTCCCCCTCTTCTCTCTCTCTCTCTCTCTCTCTCTCTCTCTCCACCTTCCCTCTCTCTCTCTCTCTCTCTCTCTCCTCCAGTGTGTCAGGTCATTGCCATGTACGACTACAAAGCAGCCAACGAGGATGAGATGAGCTTCTCCAAAGGTCAGCTGATCAGTGTGTTTGACAAGAACGACCTTGATTGGTGGAAAGGAGAGGTCAATGGGATCACCGGTCTGTTCCCAACCAATTATGTCAAGATGACCACCGCCGACTCCGACCCCAGCCAGCAATGTGTGTACATTACTATTTTGTTGTTTTTCCAAAGTCGTCATTTCTCAAAGTGGAATGTTCACAAGACAGGTGGGCAGATAGACACACATAAGGTACATCCCAGTACACATGACAGGTATATGGAAGATATTAGTAAGGCTAGTGAGCAAGGCAAGGTGAGTCTAACCAGTCAGCAGTCTAAAGGTTAGAGGTGAGGTTAGGGTAAGGGTTTAGCAGTCTAAAGGTTAGGGTAAGGGTTTAGCAGTGTAAAGGTTAGGTTAATGAAATTTATATGAAATCCCCCCCCCCCCCCCGGGGGATCAATAAAGTATCTATCTATCTTAAGGGTTTAGTAGTGTAAAGGTTGGAGTAAGGGTTTAGCAGTGTAAAGGTTGGAGTAAAGGTTTAGCAGTGTAAAGGTAAGGGTTTAGCAGTGTAAGGGTAAGGGTTTAGCAGTGTAAAGGTTGGAGTAAAGGTTTAGCAGTGTAAAGGTAAGGGTTTAGCAGTGTAAAGGTAAGGGTTTAGCAGTGTAAAGGTAAGGGTTTAGCAGTGTAAAGGTAAGGGTTTAGCAGTGTAAAGGTAAGGGTTTAGCAGTGTAAAGGTAAGGGTTTAGCAGTGTAAAGGTAAGGGTTTAGCAGTGTAAGGGTAAGGGTTTAGCAGTGTAAGGGTAAGGGTTTAGCAGTGTAAGGGTAAGGGTTTAGCAGTGTAAGGGTAAGGGTTTAGCAGTGTAAAGGTAAGGGTAAGGGTTTAGCAGTGTAAAGGTAAGGGTAAGGGTTTAGCAGTGTAAAGGTTAGGGTAAGGGTTTAGCAGTGTAAAGGTAAGGGTTTAGCAGTAGTGTAAAGGTAAGGGTTTAGCAGTGTAAAGGTAAGGGTTTAGCAGTGTAAAGGTAAGGGTTTAGCAGTGTAAAGGTAAGGGTTTAGCAGTGTAAAGGTTAGGGTAAGGGTTTAGCAGTGTAAAGGTTAGTGTCTTCCTTCATCTGTCTCCTCCTTCTGCTATTGATAGTGGGTCTCTGTGGCTGTCTCCCTTCATCTGTCTCCTCCCTCTGCTAGTGATAGTGGGACTCTGTGGCTGTCTCCCTTCATCTGTCTCCTCCCTCTGCTAGTGATAGTGGGACTCTGTGGCTGTCTCCCTTCATCTGTCTCCTCCCTCTGCTAGTGATAGTGGGACTCTGTGGCTGTCTCCCTTCATCTGTCTCCTCCCTCTGCTAGTGATAGTGGGACTCTGTGGCTGTCTCCCTTCATCTGTCTCCTCCCTTCACTCTCCTTTCCTCCTGTTTTCTCTTTCTCTGATTCTTTACTGATTCAATAATGAGGAGTTGTCCTCTACGGCCACACTGTATTAATTTCTGATGCATCTAGAATGGTTCATCATTATTGATTTATTTTTAACTCATTTGCTCGGGCCTCTGTGTGTGTTTGAAAGCCATACCTGAATAGATTGTGAAGATTCATAACTCTTTGAATCATACATCTCTAAGCTTTGCAGTGTAGCGTGCAGAACAAACAAATAGTTACAATTGCACCTTAATCTGCTGCAATTGTGTATACTGTATCGCTGGTGTGTTCCTATACTGTTTCAGTGCATGATCAAGCCAGAGTGAAATATCTAGCTGCTGTAACTGAATAGGAAACTAACAAATTTATGCAAACTAGTGGAGGTTGTTGGCCAACCAAGCACTTGTCCAGGATTTGGACGGTTCTTTCTCTGCATTCTACTACAGCTCTCTCTATTATAATGGGCTTGTCACAGGCTTAGCTCCACATACCACACTGAGACAAATTACTTTCAAAAACGTGCTTCTGACGTTGTTTCTGCCTGAACCTACAGTGAAATTAGAAATTAAAGGCTGGTTTTCCCTCAATTTTTTTGCGTTTACTGTGAACACTGAGTGTGTAACCATTACAGTTTTAACAGTGGCAATGTAGGCTACTGTGGCTATTTGATCATAATGTAGGCGTACCATCAAAAACAATGGAGAAAATGCATCCCCTCCTCTAACCATCGACCGGTAGGTGACCACTGTTCTAGAAAGTTGCGTGAAGTTGAATCTCGTGCTTCTCTCTGTGGGCTGATATTTCTGTGCTCCAGTCTGGGGCTTCTGCTCATGTGTGTTGTCGTCATCCTGGGTGAATGTTGGAACAGCATTAACGGTATTAACGGTTGAATGAATGAATGAATGAATGATGGATGGATGGAGGAGAGGAGAGGAGAGGAGAACACAGGCTAGAGGGTTGGAGAGAGAGAGGGGGAGATGGAGATGGGGAGATGGAGAGAGATGGAGAGAGAGAGAGAGAGATGGAGAGAGAGAGATGGAGAGCGAGAGGGGGAGAGGGTTTCATAGCCTACCTGGGTAGAAAGAAAGACTGAAGAGAGAGGATGAGTTTACAGTGAAGAATGTGGGAGGAGGAGGAAGAGACGGGTGGTACTGAGAAAGAAGAAAATAGTGCCTGTATGGGACTCCAAATACAAGCACTCTGCACAAGGTAACAGTCCCCTTGTCCTTGGGTGAGTGTGTCTAGTGCTCACTGTTGAGTGGAGTTGTGTGTATGTCTGTTCTGAGTGTATAATGTATGTGATTCTCTCTCTCTCTCAGGGTGTGCTGACCTAAAAAGTCTGGATTCTATGACTCCCCAGGAGAGGAAGAGACAGGGTTACATCCACGAGCTCCTCCAGACAGAGGAGAGATATGTAGAGGACCTACACATAGTCATGGAGGTAACATAAATACATACTCACTCACTCACTCACTCACTCACTGAGACAAACGCTGATGTACTATACTTACATCATGAAGACCCCTGGTGTGTACATCACTGGACCCCCTGCAGTTCGCATACCAGCGCAACATCGGGGTGGATGATGCAATCATCTACCTTCTGCAGAGGGCCTACTCTCACCTGGACAATGCAGGTTGCACTGTGAGGGTTATGTTTTTTTACTTCTCCAGTGCCTTCAATACCATTCAGCCCCTGCTACTGGGTGAGAAGATTAAGAGGATGAAAGTGGAAGCACCCTTAGTCTCCTGGGTTACGGACTACCTGACTGGTAGGCCACAATTTGTGCGACTACAGAGCTGTGTGTCAGAACGGGCAGTGAGCAACACAGGGGCCCCGCAAGGAACTGTCCTGTCCCACTTCCTGTTCACCCTCTACAACTCAGACTTCAGATATAACTCTGAAACATGCCACCTACAGAAGTTCTCGGATGACTCCGCAATTGTAGGGTGCATCAGGGGTCGGCAGGAGGAGGAGTACAGGAGCACAATCAGTGACTTTGTGTTGTGATGTGAGCAAAACTACCTTCAGCTCAACATCAGCAAAACAAAGGAGATGGTGGTGGACTTCAGGAGAACCAAGGCACAACTGACTGCAGTCCCTATACAGGGGATGGATGTGGAAATGGTTGGGTCATACAAGTTCCTTGGAGTCCATATGGACAATAGGCTGGAATGGGCTGGTAACACCGGGGCCCTGTACAAAAAGGGCCAGAGCCGACTCTACTTTCTGAGGAGGCTCAGGTCCTTCAACGTGTGCAGTAAACTACTGCATACCTTCTACCAGTCTGTGGTGGCCAGTGCCATCTTTTTTGCAGTGGTGTGCTGGGGAGCCAACATTAAAGCCGGTGATGCTTCTCGGGTAAATAAGCTGATCAGGAAGGCTAGCTCTTTCCTGGGGATGAGCCTTGACACTCTAGAGGAGGTGGCGGAGAGACTGATCCTGGCCAAA
Source organism: Thymallus thymallus (assembly GCA_023634145.1). Classification (NCBI taxonomy): domain Eukaryota; kingdom Metazoa; phylum Chordata; class Actinopteri; order Salmoniformes; family Salmonidae; genus Thymallus; species Thymallus thymallus. The sequence goes on along the minus strand of CM042405.1, from coordinate 5,673,763 downwards.
CTGCTGGCCGTCATGGACAACATCACCCACCCTCTGCACGCCATGGTTATGACGCAGAGGAGCTCAGTCACAGACTGATCCCACCACGGTGTGCCAGAGAGCGCTACAGGAGGTCCTTCCTGCCGGCGGCTTTTAGACTATATAATGCCTCACCGGGGTGCCGTGCCGTCGGCAACATAGATCTGGAACTGTTGGGGTGCTAGGACCTAGTTTAACAATTATGTATCCATCCGTGAGTAACTCTGGTCCATAATCACTCATTCACTCAGGACCTATTTATTCATGCAGGTTTGTATATACATACTCATGTACAGTTGTTATATCATATCACGTGCAATATTGCAAGTAATTCTTGACCTAACTCAGGAATGCGTATTAGTATCCTGCCAGTTGCACCTTTTCTCATTGCTTTTAGTATATTGAATGTGCAATACGTGCAGTTGTCTGTAATTAAACCCTGTGTACTAAGGACTGTATTTTAAGGGAATTACTATTATTACCCCAAATTATATCATACACACATCTATCTATCTATCTATCTATCTATCTATCTATCTATCTATCTATCTATCTATCTATCTATCTATCTATCTATCTATCTATCTATCTATCTATCTATCTATCTATCTATCTATCTATCTTACTCTGCTATACTGTACTGTACTCTACTGTACTGTACTGTACTCTACTGTACTGTGCTATACTATACTCTACTGTACTCTGTGTGTGTTCAGGTGTTCCATAAGCCCATGTCTGAGTCTGGCCGTCTGACGGAAGCAGAGATGGCCATGATCTTTGTCAACTGGAAGGAACTCATCGCCTGCAACACCAAACTGCTCAAGTACGTATAGTAGGACATGGTGTGAGTTTAAGTGGGTGTGTTCATTATATGTACAGGAGGACAGGGTGTGAGCCCGGACTTGAACCCGATCAAACATCTCTGGAGAGACCTGAAAATAGCTGTGCAGCAACTCTCCCGATCCAATCTGACAGAGCTTGAGAGGATATGCAGAGAAGAATGGGAGAAACTCCCCGAATACAGGTGTGCCAAGCTTGTAGCGTCATACACAACAAGACTTGAGGCTGTAATCACTGTCAAAGGTGCTTCAACAAAGTACTGAGTAAAGGGTTTGAATACTTATGTAAATGTGATAATTCCGTTTTTTAATAAAATAAAAAAAAATTAGCTAACATTTCAAGAAAACAGTTTTTGCTTTGTCATTGTGAGGTATTGTGTGTAGATTGATGAGGGGAAAAAAATTGATTTGATCCAATTTAGAATAAGGCTCTAATGTAACAAAATGTGGATAAAGTCATGGGGTCTAAATACTTTCCGAAGGCACTGTATGTACAGTAGAACATGGTGTGAGTTTAGGGGTGTGTTGATCATATGTACAGTAGAACAGGGTGTGAGTTTAGGGGGGTGTTGATCATATGTACAGTAGAACAGGGTGTGAGTTTAGGGGGGTGTTGATCATATGTACAGTAGAACAGGGTGTGAGTTTAGGGGGGTGTTGATCATATGTACAGTAGAACATGGTGTGAGTTTAGGGGGGTGTTGATCATATGTACAGTAGAACAGGGTGTGAGTTTAGGGGGGTGTTGATCATATGTACAGTAGAACAGGGTGTGAGTTTAGGGGGGTGTTGATCATATGTACAGTAGAACATGGTGTGAGTTTAGGGGGGTGTTGATCATATGTACAGTAGAACAGGGTGTGAGTTTAGGGGGGTGTTGATCATATGTACAGTAGAACAGGGTGTGAGTTTAGGGGGGTGTTGATCATATGTACAGTAGAACAGGGTGTGAGTTTAGGGGGGTGTTGATCATATGTACAGTAGAACAGGGTGTGAGTTTAGGGGGGTGTTGATCATATGTACAGTAGAACAGGGTGTGAGTTTAGGGGGGTGTTGATCATATGTACAGTAGAACAGGGTGTGAGTTTAGGGGGGTGTTGATCATATGTACAGTAGAACAGGGTGTGAGTTTAGGGGGGTGTTGATCATATGTACAGTAGAACAGGGTGTGAGTTTAGGGGGGTGTTGATCATATGTACAGTAGAACAGGGTGTGAGTTTAGGGGGGTGTTGGTCATATGTACAGTAGAACAGGGTGTGAGTTTAGGGGGGTGTTGATCATATGTACAGTAGAACAGGGTGTGAGTTTAGGGGGGTGTTGATCATATGTACAGTAGAACAGGGTGTGAGTTTAGGGGGGTGTTGATCATACAGCTGAAGTCGGATGTTTGCATACATCTTAGCCAAATACATTTAAACTCAGTTTTTCACAATTCCTGACATTTAATCCTAGTAAAAATTCCCTGTTTTAGCTCAGTTAGGATCACCATGTGACAAGAATGTGACATTTCAGAATAATAGTAGAGAGAATTATTTATTTCAGCTTTTATTTCTTTCATCACGTTCCCAGTGGGGCAGAAGTGTACATACACTCAATTAGTATTTGGTAGCATTGCCTTTAAATTGTTTGACTTGGGTCAAATGTTTCGCATAGCCTTCCACAAGCATCCCACAATAAGTTGGGTGAATTTTAGCCCATTCCTCTTGACAGAACTGGTGTAACTGAGTCAGGTTTGTAGACCTCCTTGCTCGCACACGCTTTTTCAGTTCTGCCCACAAATGTTCTATAGGATTGAGGTCTGGGCTTTGTGATGGCCACTCCAATACCTTGACTTTGTTGTCCTTAAGCCATTTTGCCACAACTTTGGAAGTATGCTTGGGGTCATTGTCCATTTGGAAGACCCATTTGCGACCAAGCTTTAACTTCCTGACTGATGTCTTGAGATGTTGCTTCAATATATCCACATAATTGTCCTTCCTCATGATGCCAGCTATTTTGTGAAGTGCACCAGTCCCTCCTTCAGCAAAGTGAATAGTGAATTATAAGCGATATAATCTGTATGTAAAGAATTGTTGGAAGAATTACTTGTGTCATGCACAGAATAGATATCCTAACCGACTTGCGTTTAACATGACATCTGTGGAGTGGTTGAAAAATGAGTTTTAATGACTTCAACCTAAGTGTATGTAAACTTCCGACATCAACTGTATGTACAGTAGGACAAGGTGTGAGTTTAGGGGGGGGGGGGTAGGGGGTGTTCATCATATGTGTATTTTCGGCCCAGGTGGTAAGAACATGTGGTGTGTGTGTGCATTTGTTTATGTGTGTGTGTAGGGCCCTGCATGTTCGTAAGAAGACAGGGGGTGACAACATGCCTGTCCACCTGATAGGGGACATCTTGGCGTCAGAGCTAGCTCACCTCCAGCCATACATCCTGTTCTGCTCCTGTCAACTCAACGGAGCTGCCTTGCTACAGAGCAGGACTGACAACCAACAGGACTTTAAAGACTTCCTCAAGGTGACAAAAAAGAGAGTACAGGGGAGAGAAAAGATAGGGAACACATCTAAATTGAAAGAAGAGTGGAAGGAGGTAGAATACGACAGGAGAACATGCAGTGAGAGGAAGAGGAGGAGGAAACGATAGATTAACTTCCTGTAACTTCCTGATACATACCAACCTGAGTGGGCTGATTATACATGACAGGTTGTAACTTCCTGATACATACCAACCTGAGTGGGCTGATTATACATGACAGGTTGTAACTTCCTGATACATACCAACCTGAGTGGGCTGATTATACATGACAGGTTGTAACTTCCTGATACATACCAACCTGAGTGGGCTGATTATGCATGACAGGTTGTAACTTCCTGATACATACCAACCTGAGTGGGCTGATTATGCATGACAGGTTGTTGTATTGTTTGTGCTCCTCCCTCCATCAGAAAATCGCCACAGACTACCGCTGTAAAGGCATGCCCTTATCCAGCTTCCTGCTGAAGCCCATGCAGAGGATCACACGCTACCCTCTACACATCAAAAACGTAAGCGAGAGTATGTGTGACTGTGTGTCTGCGTCTACATTATTACATTGACATTAACATTTTAGTCATTCAGAAGCAGCTGTTATCCAGAGTGATTTACGCTAGTGAGTGCATACATGTTCATACTTTTTTTCCCGTACTGTCCCCCGTGGGAATTGAACCCACAACCCTGGCGTTGCAAGCACCATGCTCCGCCAACTGAGCTACATGGGGACTATGTGTGTATAGTACCCGGGTGTGTATTATTATTGTGTGCAAACATTTAACCTGTGTGTGTTGTGTATTTCTTGTGTCTGGAGTTTTTCCTAGCCGCTGTGCTACTGCGTTGCTTGCTGTTTGGGGTTTTAGGCTGGGTTTCTGTACATCACTTTGTGACAACTGCTGATGTAAAATGGGCTTTATAAAGTACATTTGATTGATTGATTGTCAGATCCTGGAGAGTACCCAGGAGGACCATGCAGACCGCGGGCCCCTGAGAGAGGCTCTGGAGCGGGCTGAGGAGCTGTGTACTCAGGTCAACGAGGGGGTCAGGGAGAAGGAGAACTGTGACAGGCTGGAGTGGCTACAGACACACATACAGTGTGAGGGAGTCATAGAGGTACATATACACACACTTAATATATACATACACACACCGTGTACACACACATATACACAGATAGTATTTCACTCACTCACTCTCAGACAACCACACACACACACACACCTCTGTAACCTGTGTCTCCCCTGCAGAACTTGGTGTTTAACTCTCTGACTAACTGCCTGGGACCTCGTAAGCTGCTCCACAGTGGGAAGGTTTACAAGATTAAGAGCAATAAGGAGCTGTGGGCCTTCCTCTTCAACGACTTCCTGCTGCTCACCCAAGCTGCCAAACAGTTCAGCTCGTCAGGACCAGACAAACTCTTCACCAGCAAGAACAGCACACAGCTTAAGCTGTACAAGCAGGTGAGACACACACACACACACCACGGACATGCTCACACTCATTCATTACTGAATGAATTATACTTCAACAGGTGACTATCATTCCTTACCCCAGGATACTTTAACAGGTGACTATCATTCCTTACCCCAGGATACTTTAACAGGTGACTATCATTCCTTACCCCAGGATACTTTAACGGATGGCTATCATTCCTTACCCCAGGATACTTTAACGGATGGCTATCATTCCTTACCCCAGGATACTTCAACGGATGGCTATCATTCCTTACCCCAGGATACTTTAACGGATGGCTATCATTCCTTACCCCAGGATACTTCAACGGATGACTATCATTCCTTACCCCAGGATACTTTAACGGATGGCTATCATTCCTTACCCCAGGATACTTCAACGGATGACTATCATTCCTTACCCCAGGATACTTCAACGGATGGCTATCATTCCTTACACCAGGATACTTCAGCGTGTGACTATCATTCCTTACCCCAGGATACTTCAACGTGTGACTATAATTCCTTACCCCAGGATACTTCAGCGTGTTACTATCATTCCTTACCCCAGGATACTTCAGCGTGTTACTATCATTTCTTACCCAAGGATACTTCAACAGGTGACTATCATTCCTTACCCCAGGCTACTTCAACAGGTGACTATCATTCCTTACCCCAGGCTACTTCAGCGTGTTACTATCATTTCTTACCCAAGGATACTTCAGCGTGTTACTATCATTCCTTACCCCAGGATACTTCAACAGGTGACTATCATTCCTTACCCCAGGCTACTTCAACAGGTGACTATCCAGGAGAATAAAGAACAAGGAGCTGTCTGTTTCTGCAGCGTAGAGCTGATTTTATTTATTGACAGGAGAAACAAAACAGGCTTACCTTTCTACGTAAGTGCCTTCATCAGAGCCTTGGGTAGGAAAAGGCCTTTTGTTGAAGCTGTGCTGAAGCGTTTGGCTACAATTTCTTTCTGTGTATAAGGTCATGGTTATGAGAGGCTTATGAAGCGTTTTGTTTCCTCCTGTAGCCGGTGCTCCTCAACGAGATTCTAGTGAAGCTGCCTGACTCCTCCAGTGAAGAGCCCTTCTTCCACATCTCCCACATGGACAGAGTCTACAGCCTCAAAACAGAGAACATCAACGAGAGGTACACAATCACACTCTCTCACACACACACACACACACACACGACACACACTTACTGACACACACACATCAAACATACACATTCACAAACACAAATGCAGTTACACATGCCACACACACTTCTATTCTATGCATTCCATTGTCCTTGCTCATGGGGTGTGTGTTGTCTGTTCTGCAGGACGGCCTGGACCCAGAAGATCAAAGCTGCGTGTGAGGACTTCTTCGAGACAGATAAGAAGAAGAGAGCAAAGGCCTACCAAGGTCTCCATCCACACACACACACACACACACACACACACACACACACTCAGAATACATGTGGGAGATGTGGAAGAAGGGCTCTTCACTGGAGGAGTCAGGCAGCTTCACTAGAATCTCGTTGAGGAGCACCGGCTACACACTATTGGTGTGTGTGTTCCTGGCTCACACACATACCTGTAGTAAAAGCAGTAGTCTTAGTAATATTCTCACTCCTCCTCCTCTGTATTCTCACTCCTCCTCCACTGTATTCTGACCCCTCCTCCTCTGTATTCTGACCCCTCCTCCTCTGTATTCTGACCCCTCCTCCTCTGTATTCTGACCCCTCCTCCTCTGTATTCTGACCCCTCCTCCTCTGTATTCTGACTCCTCCTCCTCTGTATTCTGACTCCTCCTCCTCTTCTGTATTCTGACCTCTCCTCCTCTTCTGTATTCTGACTTCTCCTCCTCTTCTGTATTCTGACCTCTCCTCCTCTTCTGTATTCTGACCTCTCCTCCTCTTCTGTATTCTGACTTCTCCTCCTCTTCTGTATTCTGACTTCTCCTCCTCTTCTGTATTCTGACTTCTCCTCCTCCTCCTGTATTCTGACTTCTCCTCCTCCTCTGTATTCTGACTTCTCCTCCTCCTCTGTATTCTGACTTCTCCTCCTCCTCTGTATTCTGACTTCTCCTCCTCCTCTGTATTCTGACTCCTCCTCCTCTGTATTCTGACTTCTCCTCCTCTGTATTCTGACTCCTCCTCCTCTGTATGTCTACAGCTCGTTCTCTGAAGGCCGGTGGAATCGGCCGTCTGTTAGTCACCATCCTGGAGGCCATTGAACTGAAGTCCTGCAAACCCAACGGTAAGGCTTATACACATCATATATAGTTCACCCACACATCAGACATTAACTAGTACAATCTAACCTCAGGAGGAATGTTTCCATTGTAACACTGTAACTCAGACTGTTCATCTTTTGAGCACTGGTATGTAATAAAACCTGTCTCCTTCTCCTGTCACCTCCTTCTCCTGTCACCTCCTTCTCCTGTCACCTCCTTCTCCTGTCTCCTCCTCCTTCTCCTTTCACCTATTCCTGGCTCTTCCTTCTCATGTCTCCTCCTCCTTCTCCTTTCACCTCCTCCTTCTCCTTTCACCTCCTCCTTCTCCTTTCACCTCCTCCTTCTCATGTCTCCTCCTCCTTCTCCTGTCACCTCTTCCTTCTCCTGTCACCACCTCCTCCTCATGTCTCCTCCTCCTTCTCATGTCTCCTCCTCCTGTCTCCTCCTTCTCCTGTCTCCTCCTCCTCCTCCTGTCTCCTTCTCCTTTCACCTCCTTCTCCTGTCTCCTCCTTGTCCTCCCCCTACCCTAATCCTACCCTCTCCTCTCCCTCCTCTCCTCCTCGCATCTGCCTCCTGTTCTCTTCTCCTCCTCTCCCCTAGGTAAGAGTAACCCTTACTGTGAGGTGACCATGGGAGCTCAGATCTACAACTCCAGGACCCTGAGTGACACGGTCAACCCCAAGTGGAACTTCAGCTGTCAGTTCAACATCCAAGACCTGTACCAGGATGTTCTCTGCATCACCATCTTCCAGAAGAACCAGTTCACCCCTGACGGTCAGCACACACAAACACACACACACACACACACACACACACACACACACACACACACACACACACACATACACACACACAGAGGAATCAAGACACTCTAGCCGTGTTGGCCAGGCAGACTACATTCAGACGCATGCCAGATCTCACAATGCCTGTATAGGTGTTTAACATCAGCTAACCACATCATATGATATAGCAATCTGATGCCCGACTATGCAGTCCATGGCGTGGGACGTAACCATTGGTTGATGCAATTCAAGTGCAACATCTGCAATCTAGTAGGCCTGGAACACAACCTCTATCTATGGGTAATGTGTCAGACGGCTAACTAGTCTCTCAGACATCTAACTAGTCTCTCAGACATCTAACTAGTCTCTCAGACATCTAACTAGTCTCTCAAACAGCTAACTAGTCTATCAGGCGGCTAACTAGTCTCTCAGGCTGTTAACTACTCTCTGACTGCTAACTTGTCTCTCCTCTCTGCCGTTACCCAGACTTCCTGGGTCGTACGGAGGTTCCCGTGGCAACCATAAAGAAGGAGTTGGAGAACAAGGGGCTAGTGACGCGCCACCTGCTGCTCCACGAGGTCCCCACTGGAGAGGTGTGGGTCCGCCTCGACCTGCAGCTCTTCCAACACAATGCATCCAAATATGGACATCCTGCCCAGCACTGGACGCCCAAATAAGGACATCCTGACCTGCATCCACATGGAGAGGGGAGGGACTTGGTAGAAATTGTATCTAACTGCTGGTCTAGGGTCAGATACTTGTTATTCCTGCTAATGGTTAAGGTTGGGATCTGGGGTTTGGTTGCCTAGATCTGTGGTTAGGCCAGGGCTAACTTTTAACTGGAGCTGCCATGGGCAACACTGATGAGGTGATGGGAACCCTCCCTCCTCATTTGAGGTCAGACCGTCCTTAGCAATGATCTGAGGACAGTTTAGTATTTTAGGACAGTTTACCCTGACTGGTGGTGGGCAGGGTTGGGTTAGTGTAAAGCTGATCCTAGATCTGTGTTTAGGAGCAGCTTCTAGCAGTAGTGGTTCTACTCAGCATTAACACTGATGGCCTGCCTATGCTCTCCTCTGCTACTGACTGGCTCTCATTCTTCCAAGTGTTTCTGTTGTGAACTCAACCCAGGCCAATGTTGGGTGAAACTATTTCTTTAATGAAGGATCTAGATTTGTTCAAGCTAATATTTTGTTTGGGAAGGTAAATACCAGATCAAATGGGGAGAGAGGTTAGGAAAGTGTGGTGTTTGAGACCTACAGTTGAAGTCGGAAGTTTACATACACTTAGGTAGTCATTAAAACTCATTTTTCAACCACTCCACAGATTTCATGTTAACAAACTATAGTTTTGGCAATTTGGTTAGGACATCTACTTTGTGCATGACACAAGTAATTCTTCCAACAATTGTTTACAGACAGATTATTTAACTTATAATTCACTATATCACAATTCCAGTGGGTCAGAAGTTTACATAATCTAAGTTGTGCCTTTAAATAGCTTGGAAAATTCCAGAAAATGAAGCTTCTGATAGGCTAATTGACATCATTTGAGTCAATTGGAGGTGTACCTGTGGATGTATGTAAGGCCTACCTTCAAACTCAGTGCCTCTTTGCTCAACATCATGGGAAAACCAAAGGAAATCAGCCAAGACCTGAGTTCATCCTTGGGAGCAATTTCCAAACGCCTGAAGGTACCACGTTCATCTGTACAAACAATCGTATGCAAGTATAAACACCATGGGACCAAGCAGCCGTCATACCGCTCAGGAAGGAGACGCGTTCTGTCTCCTAAAGATTAATGTACTTTGTTGCGAAAAGTGCAAATCAATCCCAGAACAACAGCAAAGGACCTTGTGAAGATGCTGGAGGAAACAGGTACAAAAGTATCTATATCCACAGTAAAATGAGTCCTATATCGACATAACCTGAAAGGCCGCTCAGCAAGGAAGAAGCCACTGCTCCAAAACCGCCATAAAAAAGCCAGACTACGGTTTGCAACTGCACATGGGGACAAAGAACTTACATTTTGGAGAAATGTCCTCTGGTCTGATGAAACATAAATAGAACTGTTTGGCCATAATGACCATCGTTATGTTTGGAGGAAATAGGGGGAGGCTTGCAAGCTGAAGAACACCATCACAACCGTGAAGCAACGGGGGTGGCAGCATCATGTTGTGGGGGTGCTTTGCTGCAGGAGGGACTAGTGCACTTCACAAAATAGATGGCATCATGAGGAAGGAAAATTATGTGAATATATTGAAGCAACATCTCAAGACATCAGTCAGGAAGTTAAAGCTTGGTCGCAAATGGGTCTTCCAAATGGACAATGACCCCAAGCATACTTCCAAAGTTGTGGCAAAATGTTTTAAGAACAACAAAGTCAAGGTATTGGAGTGGCCATCACAAAGCCCTGACCTCAATCCTATAGAACATTTGTGGGCAGAACTGAAAAAGCGTGTGCGAGCAAGGAGGCCTAGAAACCTGACTCAGTTACACCAGTTCTGTCAGGAGGAATGAGCCAAAATTCACCCAACTTATTGTGGGAAGCTTGTGGAAGGCTACCCAAAACATTTGACCCAAGTTAAACAATTTAAAGGCAACGCTACTAAATACTAATTGAGTGTATGTAAACTTCTGACCCACTGGGAATAAAAGCTGAAATGAATCACTCTACTATTATTCTGTTTTTTTTTTCCTTTTGTCCTTTGTCAGTTGATATTAATGCATCATAACCAGCTTCTTTTCTTTTATCTCAATCTGTTTTCTCTTTTGAGTGTAGGAACATTTAAGAATACATGTGTGGAGGATCTTTAGGATACTGTGGTGGCACAGATATTCTGATTTAACGTTGAGTTTTAAAACCACTGGTCTTAAAACCACCTTTTATGCCTGTAATACAGCACTGTTAACGTACTGAGCTCTCTATCCAATCTCTGGGTGTTTCAATGGAACAAAGATTGGATCATGAGAAGTCTTTGAAGGATAAGAGGCCATTTAACTACTACTATATGTAAGCATTTTGTAAGACAGGAATGGACAAGTGATTATCTGAACAGCTAAATACATTACTGATCTATCAGAGCTTTTCTCCTTAAAACATTGTTTTAATTTGAGCTGCACCAGTCTTCTATCGGGCTTTTATTCATTTGAGGTTTAACTGTTAAGTCCTGTGTTGTGTGTCAATAATCCTATGTACTGATTACTGTGCAAACAGAGTGCATTCTACATTGCTACCGAACATGCAGTGTGTTCACAATGGGCACGACACGGCACGGCACGACACGGCACGGCACGGCACTCACTGAATCAGGTCTATACGGATAATAAAAAGGTGTTTAAAACAAACTGTATTGAGTTGCGTTTTTATTTAGTTGCATAGCAGTAATAAGTAGCGCACAAGTAGTAGTATGGTAGGTTAGTTTAGTGGTTTGAGTCATTACATGTTGAGGTATGTTTTTACTGTACATGGGCAATGTTTCCAAAGAACAACAATGCGTTAAGAAACTGTATCAGCTTTGCCTCTGATGTACAGGCAGACCTATAGCAGGATAGGGAGTCTGGGCGTTCACTTGTCTCTGTCTTCAGTTTTATTGGAGTCACCAAGGAGTTTTGCAGGGATATGTTGTCCAGTTATTAATTAGTTTCACCTTTATGACTGGATTTGTATTTGAATGCCTCCTCTGGACGATTGCCATGCCAATCAATGTGTATATGTTGTATTATTATGTACCAGCTGCTTTTCACTTGGGTCTAACCTCCTGTTGGGAAAATATGCTTCTTTTTTTTCCACACAAACCTGTTTGATGAGCTTTTCAGGGCTTGAGAGAAACTGTTAAGTCCTGGTGTTCATATGGGTATGAGAAATGTAAAGTATTAATCCTTGTGTATTAGTAGGATGAGCTGTTTGAGAGCAGTAACATCAGCCTGTTTTATGTTTTTCCCTACCTCGTGACGTTCCAACTGCCAAGTCATAAGAAAGAATGTGTTACGTAATATAAAATAATAATAATAAACAGTGACAGATTAAAAAAGGCTAACCAATGCTGCCATGATGTGCAATATGATCATAACATAAACTGATCAACTCCATAAAGAAAACAGCCCAGTAATCCAAATGTCTTTATCTCAACATCATGTTTATACAATCCTTTTCATTCTTAAAAATACCCTATCACATTGCTCTGTTTACATTATTTCAACACCCTGTTACAGTGATGTCTTGCATCGTTTCAAGTAGCGCACAGAGACTGCAACAGGGAGACTGACGGGAAGACCAGATTATGAATATTTTCTGAGTTTGCCTTTTATGTAAAACCAGACTTCAAACATTTCACTCCACAGTGTCACCGACGCTGCGTGTATTGTGACCCGAGAGTCCCCTGATTTAACGTGCAAACCTTTGCCGACAGAGCCTCAGGGGATGAGAGTGAAATAAAGAGGGGGGGTTCTTTTGATGTCCTGCATCATCCATTATTCAGGTATGTGATGGCTCCTCTGTGTTCCCGCTCCAGACCACACGCAGACAAAAACACACAGGCACGCACGAACCAGGTCTCTGGCTATAAACACAACAGCTGTCTGACTAGCACCACAGGTATATCAAGTTATACCTTCAAATTACACTGCAGCTCTTGAATAATGATTTCCTCCAAGGACAGGTGTGTTTATGTGCCTGCATATGAACTACTTTACTTCTTAATATCCGTTGTTCCTGAAACATTTGGAAATGTCTGCCTTTTTAACTATGTTATAAAAAGGTGCACTGGGTACATTTCAAATAAGTACAGTGAGGAGAACAAGTATTTGATACACTGCCGATTTTGCAGGTTTTCCTACTTACAAAGCATGTAGAGGTCTGTAATGTTTATCATAGGTACACTTCAACTGTGAGAGAAATATATAGGTAATGAGTGGAGAACAGGAGGGCTTCTTAAAGAAAAACGAACAGGTCTGTGAGAGCCGGAATTCTTACTGGTTGGTAGGTGATCAAATACTTATGTCATGCAATAAAATGCAAATGAATTATTGAAAAATCATACAATGTGATTTTCTGCATTTTTGTTTTAGATTCCGTCACTCACAGTTGAAAAGTACCTATGATAAAAATTACAGACTTCTACATGCTTTGAAAGTGGGAAAACCTGCAAAATCGGCAGTGTATCAAATACTTGTTCTCCCCACTGTATGTGTCAAATCCTAGATTAAGATTATTCTCTCAAACATTTTCATCTCAACATTCCTCCTTATTTAAAAACCAAAGAGAAGAAGAAGTAGAATTCTGTTACGGAGAAATTATACCTACTAGCACTACAAGAATCTATAAATGTATCAGTACATTGTGTTTTTCAATGTAGTTCATAACATTTTGGAACAGTGTTTACAATAGATTCCAAGATGGCCTAACAGTGTGGACGTGTTTTTTTGTCCTGTTTCATGTCCGGTGTAAATAGTCTAATTAGTCTGTCTTTCCTTATATTTTTCTTATTCCTCGTATACTTTTCCTGCAACTCCGCCTCACCCAACGTGGAATGGATCTGCTATTTTCTTTATCATTTAACTGAACCTCAGACAGAAGCCAGATTCGAACAGTCTATTCATCACCTTTAAAGCCTTTAGCAATACCCTTATCCTAATGCTAACAGCTTTAATGGTGATGAATAGACTGAGACAATGTTGTGCCACACACAGGTCCTGAGTAATACTATCCAGGTCTGTGCCCAAACAGTTTGAGCTTCTACTTTTAAAAAGTTTTTAAACCTTTCTAATCGATCTGTCCCGAGTATCCTGGAAGGATATTGACCTCATCCCGTCAGAGGATGCCTGGTTGTTCTTTAAAAGTGCTTTCTCACCATCTTAAATAAGCATGCCCCGTTCAAAAAATGTAGTACTAAGAACAGATATAGCTCTTGGTTCACTCCAGACTTGACTGCCCTTGACCAGCAAAAAAACATCCCCCCGCCCCGCTTCTCCTTCACCCAAATCCAGATAGCTGATGTTCTGAAAGAGCTGCAAAATCTGGACCTCTACAAATCTGCTGGGATCTGGACCCTTTCTTTCTAAAATGATCAGCCGAAATTGTTGCAACCCCTATTACTAGCCTGTTCAACCTCTCTTTCGTATCGTCTGAGATCCCTAGAGATTGGAAAGCTGCCGCGGTCATCCCCCTCTTCAAAGGGGGAGACACTCTAGACCCAAACTGTTACAGACCAATATCCATCCTGCCCTGCCTTTCTAAAGGCTTCGAAAGCCAAGTTAACAAACAGATCACTGACCACTTCGAATCCCACCGTACCTTCTCTGCTATGCAATCTGGTTTCCGAGCTGGTCATGGGTGAACCTCAGCTACGCTCAAGGTACTAAACGATATCATAACTGCCATAGATAAAAGACAGTACTGTGCAGCCGTCTTCATCGACATGGCCAAGGCTTTCGACTCTGTCAATCACTGCATTCTTATTGGCAGACTCAACAGCCTTGGTTTCTCAAGTGACTGCCTTGCCTGGTTCTCTAACTACTTTGCAGACAGGGTTCAGTGTGTCAAATCGGAGGGCCTATTGTCCGATCCTCTGGCAGTCTCTATGGGGGTGCCACAGGGTTCAATTCTTGGGCCAACCCTTTTCTCTATATACATCAACGATGTCGCTCTTGCTGCTGGTGACTCTCTGATCCATTTCTACGCAGACGACACCATTCTGTATACATCTGGCCCCTCTTTGGACACTGTGTTAACAAACCTCCAAACAAATACCTAGGCGCCTTGTTGGAGGACCAAAAAAAGCCGATACCGATTAATCTGAGGATTTATATATATATATACATATCTATATATTTCATTATGAAAATTACAACTATACTGAATGAACACTTTTATTTTAACTTAATATAATGCATAAATAAGTTATAAAATTGGCAAAGTGGTGTGTAAGCCTACACGAAACACGGAACCACCAGCTTTCATATGTTCTCATGTTCTGGGCAAGGAACTGAAATGTTAGCTTTTTTACATGGCACATATTGCACTTTTACTTTCTTCTCCAACACTAGGACTTTACTTGCACTGAAAGCAAGAAAAGTGACACAATTTCCCTAGTTAATTTCCTAGTTAATATTGCCTGCTAACATGGATTTCTTAACTAAATATGCAGGTTTAAAAAATATACTTCTGTGTATTGATTTAAAAAAAGGAATTGGTCTTTGTGATTAGGTACTTTTGTGCAACGATTGTGCTTTTTTCGCGAATGCGCTTTTATTAAGTCATCACCCGTTTGGCGAAATTGAAGTAGGCTGTGATTCGATGATAAATTAACATTCACCGCATTGATTATATGCAACGCAGGACAAGTTAGTTAACCTAGTAATATCATCAACAATGTGTAGTTAACCAGTGATTGTGTGAAGATAGCATTAAACGTATCTTATAAAAAACTAACTAGCAATTTACATTGGCTCCTTGCAGCCACAAGGTACTTAAGATGCTGCACTCGTGTAACAGGTGGTCAGCCTGCCCTGCCACGCAGTCTCCTCCTGGATTGCAATGTAATCGGTCATAATCGGCGTCCAAAAAAGCAGATTACCGATTGTTATGAAAACTTGAAATCGGCCTTTAATCGGTCGACCTCTAATTTGCACCCAGTATCTCTTTTTGCACATCATCATCTGCACATCTATCACTCCAGTGTTAATGCTAAATTGTAGTTATTTAGCCACTGTGGCGTATTTATTGCCCTACCTTCCTAATCTTACTACATTTGCACACACTGTACATATATTCTCTATTGTGTTATTGACTGTATGTTTGTTTATCCCATGTGTAACTCTGGGTTGTTGTTTTTGTCGCACTGCTTTGTCTTGGCCAGGTCGCTGTTATAAGTTCTCAACTGGCCTACCTGGTTAAATAAAGGTGAAATAACATTTTTAAAAGATTTTTATAGCAGAGTGAAGGTGAGTTCCTTAATGATTTCAACTTCTGGGCACCTATAATTTATTCAAGCATAAAAAACATGATCTGTCTCCTACAAAAAACAACATGAGATGTCCTCTACAATAAAAAAATACTGTACAGGACCGTTTGGAGTCTCCCTTTAGACCATCTGGCAAAAATAAGCCCTAACATTTCCACCACAATATCAGTATCTTTGTGGACATCTAGTGTGAATATATATATACAGTGCATATATATATATGCCATTTAGCAAATGCTTTTATCCAAAGCAACATTCACAAGTGTGTATATTTTAGATATGGGTGGTCCCAGGAATCAAACCCACTATCCTGACTTTGCAAGCACCATGCTCTACCAACTGAGCTAAAGAGGAGCACAGCAAAGCCTACATGATGCCTCTAATAATGATTTTTGTTTCTTTGTTAGTACTTTCATTTTATTATTTTATGATGTGAAGCACTTTGTTACTCGTATTGAAAAGCGCTATACAAATAAAGTTATTATTATTCTTATAATAGTCAGTCATCTGTCGTCACTGGTCTCAGCCAGTCTGTTGTTCATGATGCCCAGAGCCCCCACTCCTCCAGAAAATCCATTTTGTCTGTTTTGGTTGGAGCCAGACAGCCGAGGGATCCCATTAGTTGCTGCCTCCGACAGCTGCTTCTGCATCAGTGCCAGGTTCACCTGCAGAGGAGAGGAGAGGTTCACGTGATACTTTAATAACTATACTGAACAAAAATGTAAATGTGACATGCAACAATTTCAAAGATGTTACTGAGTTACAGTTCATAGAAGGAAATCAGTCAATTGAAATAAATTCCTTAGGTCCTAATCTATGGACTTGACTGGGAATACAAATATGCATCTGTTGGTCAACTTCCAGACTCACATCAACCATCTCCAATCCAAAATTAAATCCAGAATTGGCTTTCTATTCCGCAACAAAGCCTCCTTCACTCATGCTGCCAAACATGCCCTTGTAAAACTGACTATCCTACCGATCCTTGATTTTGGTGATGTCATTTACAAACTAGCCTCCAACACTCTACTTAGCAAATTGGATGTAGTCTATCACAGTGCCATCCGTTTTGTCACCAAAGCCCCATACACTACCCACCACTGCGACCTGTATGCTCTCGTTGGCTGGCCTTCATTATATATTCGTCGCCAAACCCACTGGCTCCAGGTCATCTATAAGTCTTTATTAGGTAAATCCCCGCCCTATCTCAGCTCACTGGTCACTATAGCAACACCCACCCGTAGCATGCGCTCCAGCAGGTATATCTCACTGGTCACCCCCAAAGCCAACACCTCCTTTGGCCGCCATTCCTTCCAGTTCGCTGCTGCCAATGACTGGAACGAATTGCAAAAATCATTGAAGCTAGAGGTTCCTATCTCCCTCAATAACTTTAAGCATCAGTTATCAAAGCTGCTTATCGATCACTGCACCTGTATATAGCCCTTCTGTAAATAGCCCACACTACTACCTCATCCCCATATTTATTTTTTGTTTATTTTCACTAATCTTGTACACCAGTACCTCTATTTGCACATCATAATTTGCACATCCTTCATTCCTGTGTTAATGATGATAATTCTGTAATTTATTTCACCACTATAGTCTATTTATTGTCCTACCTCCTAATCTTACTGCATTTTTGCACTACATTTTGCACTCTGTATATAGATTTTTCTATTGTGTTTTTGACTGTTTGTTTTACTGTGTAACTCTGTGTTGTCTTTTGTCGCACTGCTTTGCTTTGTCTTGGCCAGGTCGCAGTTGCAAATGAGAACTTGTTCTCAACTGACCTACCTGGTTAAATAAAGTTGAAATAAATAAATAAAATGGTCACAGATACCTTAAAAGTGTGGATCAGAAAACCATTCAATATCTGTTGTGACCGCCATTTCCCTCATACAGCGCAACACGTCTCTTTCGCATAGAGTTAATCAGGCTTTTGATTGTGGCCTGTGGAATGTTGTCCCACTCCTCTTCAATGGCTGTGTGAAGTGGATATTGGCGGGAACTGGAACACGCTGTCGTACATGTCGATACAGAGCATCCCAAACATGTCTGGTGAGTATGCAGGCCATGGAAGAACTGTGTCATTTTCAGCTTCCAGGAGTTGTGTACAGATCCTTGCGACATGGGGGCAGTGCATTATCATGCTGAAACATGAGGTGATGGTGGTGGATGAATGGCGGGACAATGGGCCTCAGGATCTCGTCACAGTATCTGCGCATTCAAATAGCCATCAATAAAATGCAATTATGTTCGTTGTTTGTAGCTTATGCCTGCCCGTACCATAACCCCAACGTCACCATGTTGCCCTCTGTTCACAACCTTGACATCAGTAAAAAGCTTACCCACACAACACCATACACGTGGTCTGGGTTGTGAGGCTGGTTGGATGTGGCTTATTGTAAAGAAATAAAAAATTGAATTCTCTGGTAACAGCTCTGGTGGACATTCCTGCAGTCAGCAAGCCAATTACACACTTCCTCAAAACTTGAGACATCTGTGGCGTTGTGTTGTGTGACAAAACTGCACATTTTAGAGTGGCCTTTTATTGTCCACAGCACAAGGTGCACCTGTGTAATGATCATGCTGTTTAATCAGTTACTTGATATGCCACACCTGCCAGGTGGATGAATTATCTTGGCAAAGGAGAAATGCTCACTAACAGGGATCTAAACCATTTTGTGCAAAAGTTTGAGATAAATAAGCTTTTTGTGTGTATGGAACATTTCTGGGATCTTTTATTTCAGCTCATGAAACATGGGACCAACACATTACATGTTGTGTTTATATTTTGGTTCAATGTAGATACAATCTAAGACATTATGAAGGCTCTAATCTTGGTTAACTCAGTTGGTCAAATTCTCAATTAGGGTACCATTGTTGTTTACCTAGTCTGTCCAGTCTAGATAATAAAGGCTCGTACATGTTTAGAAACAAGATCTAAAACATAGACTCAGGAGATGAAGTTGCAACGAGCAGCACTGCAGATATTGATGTGAGCGAGTGACACAGAGTAGTATATATCACGAGCAAGAGTGTGCTTCAGGCTGCTACAACATGGTAGCTACGGGACCAAAACACCTGAGAGGTTTAGCATCACGCTTCAACACTCTTAGTTGTTGCGAATATTGACCCAATATTGTATTTACTTTGTACATGCAACGTCAAGTGTTACCAAACTTTTCTGTCTCTTTGGACAGTTGAATTAGCTTCCTGTCACTTTGGACAGTTAAATCATCTTCCTGTCACTTTGGACAGTTAAATCAGCTTCCTGTCACTTTGGACAGAAAAATCATCTTTCTGTCTCTTTGGACAGTTAAATCAGCATAGCGTTTGCATCTCCAAAATGCTTGCTTACCAAAAGGATATACAAAAATATATTTTCAACAATATAGACCATATATCACACATTCCATATATTGCACAACAACAGCACTAACCAACAGGTGCAGTCTGAAACTTTACTGAATACAGAAAATAAAACCCCATGACAAAAAAGAGCAAGGGCAACACTTGACTATAAATTAAAGTAACAGAGTGAACCATAACCATGATTTTTACCCGGGACATTCACCTTATTGGTCGCCAGTAAATCCCTCATGGAGATTATCTCCCCCGACATCCGCCGCCCTCCATCCGTCTCGCTCTCGTTCACCGCGTCCGTTTCTATGGAGACAGTCCGCCGTGCGCAGGGGTGTCCGTATCCAGTGCTGCTGGGCATCACAGCGTTCCGGCGCGGTCGGTGTCTCTTCCTGATCCTGGCAGAGCAGCAGCGACAACAGCCTCGGCAGCAGAGAACGCCCAGCTTTCTCAGCAGCCAGTTAAGAGTCTGCTTGTTTTGGGAAAATCTGACATTAATTAATAATAGGGCTCTGGTAAAACCCCCACATACCTAGAGAAAGAAGCTGGGGAGTGTTGTGTGTATGTCTGCTGGGGTGGGGGCTCATAATAATGGCTGAAATGGAATGGTTCCATGTTTGATGAGTTCGATACCATTCCAGCCATTAGAGAGAGAGAGAGAGAGAGAGAGAGAGAGAGAGAGAGAGAGAGAGAAAATGGACAGTTATTGTTATTTTTGCTCATTTGCACTCCAGAATCTCTATTTGCACATCATCATCTGCACATCTATCACTCCAGTGTTAATGTTAAATTGTAATTATTTTGCCACTATGGCCTATTTATTGCCTTACCTTCCTAATCTTATTACATTTGCACACACTGTATATAGATTTTCTATTGTGTTATTGACTGTATGTTTGTTTATCCCATGTGTAACTCAGTGTTGTTGTTGTTTTTGTCTCACTGATTTGCTTTATCTTGACCAGGTCGCAGTTGTAAATGAGAACTTGTTCTCAACTGGCCTACCTGGTTAAATAAAGGTGAAATAAAAAAATGTATTAAGTTACACTTAGAGCTCGCCATCTCCCACTGAATGTGTGTATAAAACAAACATAGCTACATAAAAACATTACCTGCTTGATGACGATGGATATGACGTTGAACAGCGAGTAGATACAGCAGACACCCATCAATATAAACAGGAAGTTCCCCAGTCTGTAGGCTGTCTGGTTCCCATCATACGCAACCCTCTGGCTGCTCACCATGTCCCCAAACCCGATGGTGCTAAACGCCACAAAACAGAAGTACAGCGAGTCCAGATATCCCCAGCCCTCCGCCGCCGAATACATGGCCGAGGCACAGCAGGAGATCAGCACAGCGGCCACACAGAGAATTAGCATCACATAGTACACTGAAGGCTTCCATCCAGCCAGAATGTCCCTGTCTCTATCTCTGGGTCCTGGCGGTGGCGCCTCCCTGTGGCCATCGCGGGGCATGACTCCCTGGCGCCGACGCTGCAGCTCGTGACAGGACTTGAGGACGAAGGCGAGCACCGTGATGATCCGCTCCAGGAAGAGGTTGAAGAAGAGGATGGTAGAGGCGCAGCCGATCAGACCGTAGAATATGAGGAAGACTTTGCCGCTGACCGTGGCCGGGGTGGTCATGCCAAATCCTGACCGGAGAGAGAAGGGGGAGGAATGGGAGGGGGGCGGAGGGAGGGGGGAGAGAGGGAGGGAAGGGAGGGGGAGAGAGGGAGAGAGAGGGGGGGGGAGAGAGAGAGAGAGAGAGAAAAATTATCAGAGAGTTTCTTCATCACAGCTACCTAACATTACCTAACAACCCCCTCCCACCTCTCTGTCTGTCCCTAAATGCATCCCTCGTTCACTTCCAAGGTAAACTAAGTTGCCATAGGTGACGATGTCTCATAATACTTCCAGTTGTCTAAGCATCTGTCTCTTTGTCTCTCTCACCCCTCGCTCATCTCCTCCGTCCCCTAGAGTGTCTCTAAAACAACTCATCCTTGAAAAACAGAGAGCCAGGGCTTCAACTGAACAGACTTGAGACTAGGCTGCTGGAGGAGAGGGAAAGGCTAGCTACAGGAAAGGCGTTATGTGTCTAACCTTTCATTATCTTCAGAGCCGGGCGGCCCTATACGCTCACTACGCAACTTTATGTGTCTAACCTTTCATTATCTCTCTAGTCTGTCTGTCTTGCTAACCTAGCTGGGCAGTGCGTCTCTCTCTAGTCTGTCTGTCTTGCTAACCTAGCTGGGCAGTGCATCTCTCTCTAGTCTGTCTGTCTTGCTAACCTAGCTGGGCAGTGTGTCTCTCTCTAGTCTGTCTGTCTTGCTAACCTAGCTGGGCAGTGTGTCTCTCTCTAGTCTGTCTGTCTTGCTAACCTAGCTGGGCAGTGCATCTCTTGGTCTGTCCGTGTCTTGCTTGCTTGCCAGCCACTTCCAGCGCTGTGTTCTGTGACTTTGTGCCTGACAAAAGTGAGAGTGAAATACAACTATTTATAATGTTTGATAAAAACGGGCAACAGCGTTTATAAACTGCAGCTCGAAAATATAACCACGTTGCGCGTGAACATGCATTCATATGCTCGTGCACGAAATGAAACTTTCGCTTTCCAGCAGCAACCTCTGTGGGGGCCAGTCCAGACAATATATGAGCCTGATGGCACTCCTCATAGGAGCACATCATTTTAAAACAAGACAATGATCATCTAGTCTCTCAGTCAAGGTTAAGTTACAACTCTGGACTAACGCAAGATGGAAAGCAATGGATTGACATTGACTATTGATTTATATATTGAATTTAAAATGTTGATTAGCTGGGCATACTGGGCAACATGGATACACATCTCTCAGTAAATAATAACCATCAAGTATTCAGCCAAGCCATAGTATAAATAGTATTTTATATTTGAAAATGTATAAAAGGAAATCTGGGGGAGCCAGTTTGAATGGGCCTGATGCAGCTGATAAAATTAATAATAGTATTGTTATCTATAATTTACAGGTGCTCTGCTTAACTTTGTCAGTAGAGGAGATGCTGGATCATCAGCCAGTACAAGCACAGACTCAGTACAGCCGGCTTCAGTAAATACTAACACAGACCCAGTACTGGCAGCTTCAGCAAGAGCTAACACAGACCCAGTACAGCTGGCTTCAGCAAGTACTAACACAGACCAAATACAGCCATCTTCAGCAAGTACTAACACAGACCCAGGTGAAGTACAGGCAGCCTCAGCCAGTACTAGCACAACCAGAGGTGTACAGCCAGCATCAGATACAAGCAGCTCAGACCCTAATAGAACAGTTGCGGCTCCACTAAATGACCCAGCAGATTGGCCCCCAGTCTTAACAGATTTTATGAGGACTGAGTTAGTGCGCAGAGGTCCATTCAAACCAGGACTGGATTGTTCTTACCCTAAAGACAAGTCTGGAAGAGGTTTCCATTCAGGCTTATTACAGAGACAGCTGTCTATGGGGAAAAGATTACCAGGAGCTGGCTTTCATACTCAATCAAAAACAACGCTGTGTATTGTTTTTGCTGTAAGCTCTTTTCTACAAAAGGCTACAAAATAATAAAGGAAGGCGTGAATGACTGGTCAAATATCAACACCATGAGGGTCGTCCTGAACACACAAACAATATGATTAAGTGGAGAGAACTTGATCTGCACCTAAGATGGGGACAGACTCTTGACCAGATACAAATGACAATTTTGTAGGCTGAAAGAAAGAGATGGTGGGATGTCCTTACACGTTTAATAAGTATCACCCAGTCTCTGGCTGAAAGAAACCTAGCATTCAGGGGTTCATCAGACAAACTCTTCCAACCAGATAATGGAAACTTCCTAAAAGAGGTTGAATTACTGGTAAAATTTGACCCCGTTATGGAAAATAATCTCAGCAAAATTAAAGATGGAGAGACACATGCTCATTACCTTGGGAAGCGCACACAGAATGAGCTGATACATATTGTGAGTGACAGGATTCTGAAACCAATAGTGACTCAAGTAAGAGACTCAAAGTACTTCTCCATTATCTTGTACACCTGACATTAGTCACCAGGAGAAAATGTCCATTATTCTGAGAAGCGTGGCTTTAAAGGGAAAGCCAGAGATCAAGGAGCACTTCCTCGGCTTTGTGAATGTTGAGGTTACAACAGGCTTGAATCTGTCCACTGTCATCTTAGATAAGCTGAAAGAGCTGAAGATTCCCTTTGAAGATTGCAGAGGGCAAGCCTATGATAATGGGGCCAACATGAAGGGCAAGCACCAAGGAGTACAAAATAAATCTCAGAGCTGTGTTCGTCCCATGTGGAGCACATACTCTAAACCCTGTCATTGCAGATGCTGCCAAGTCTTCAAAAGATGCAGCTGGGTTTGTTGGGAATGTGCAAAAGCCTTCTTTTCAGCTAGCACACAAAGATGGAGTGTTTTGAGGAAACACGTGAACATTACTGTGAAGTCATGGAGTGACAAGATGGAAGAATAGGCTCCAAAGTGTTCATGCAATCAGATATCAGGCTTCTGAAGTTCGGAAGGCATTACTGGAAGCCAGACAGACAATCAACGATCCTGTGGCCAAAGTGGAGGCACAAGCACTTGCAGAGGAAGTTGGGTCCTACCGCTTCTTGATTTGCTGTGTCGTATGGTGTGAGATACTGACAATGACAAACAAGGTGAACAAGCTCCTCCAATCCGCCTCAATGCAGTTGGATATCGCAGTGAATTTAATGCAAAGGCCTCCGCCACTAATGAATGTGGAGGCTGTTCTGAAAGAGAAGAGACTGAAAAACAGCAAGAGGCATTTCAGCCATGAGGCTCCTGATGAACCAGTGACTGATGCACTGAAAAACCTTGAAGTCAACTACTTCAACATTGTGGTCGACTCTGCAGTGACATCCATGGATGAGAGATTTGAAACACTCAACCAGGTGAAAACCAAATATGGATGGCTGCTTAACTTCAGCACTGCCTCTCGGATGTCCAGTGAATCTTTAAAGGCTCACTGCATGGAAGTTGAAAACACAGAGTTGACTGTGACATCAGTGGAATGGATCTGGCACACGAGATTCAGAATTTATCTGATTTGCCATCAGATAAGATGACTCCCTTTGAGCTGCTTTCCTTTCTCTGTGAGAAAAACCTGGAGGAACTCTATCCTAGCCTTTGCATAGCCCTAATAATTGTAGTGACCCTACCAGTAACAGTAGCATCGGCAGAGAGGAGCTTTTCAAAATGAAAGCTCATCAAAAGCTACCTGAGGTTTTCCATGTCACAGGAGTGGTCTGGCCATCATGAGCATAAATCATGACGTCCTATGATGACATCATTGATGATTTTGCCTCAAGAAAGTGCAGAAGAGGAATATTTTGATGGTAAGATTTTAATTCAAACATTGAAATGTTTACACACTTAGTAACATTTAAGATTGTTTGGCAGAAGTGCATTTGTGTAAATGACTGCTTAACTAACTATGTGACATACATTCTCAATTTCTTCCAGACAGTCCAGATAGACTGGTGTCCATGCTGATGCTGAAAATGCCCAGGCTGTAGAGGGAACCAAAGTTAATCAGACAGCTGTATAGGTTTTATTTTACTGTTTTAAGACATATAGCTGCAACCATAGCCTATAGGCTTGTGTTTACATTGTATAGACAAAGCTAACTGTACTAATTACCAGGCAGCAGAGACAAAGATCAGTGTTATTTTTTATTATTTTCTACATTTTATATTTTCTTATTTGTATTAATATTCACTTATCTTAAGATTCTATAGAAAACATTCTATTCAATACATATTGTTTGTTTACACCTCATTCTGTTCTGTAAAGGTCTACTTATTCTTAGACCGACAGATGGAGCAAACTGTTTTAAATGAGGGAGGATTGTAGTGGGAGCACTGGGGTGTCAGGTGTGACTGTGTGGCAATGGCAAATGGTTTAAATGGCTCACGGGTCAGGTAGGAGGGCCCCTTAGCAGAATTTTGCTTAGGGCCCCAGGGAGGTCAGGACCGGCTCTGGTTATCTTATTGATGTTGACGGCAGTATACCCTATAGCCTATACCATATAGCCTTTACCCAATACCATTTAAAATAGCCCATGGTCCGTGACAAATCAATTCAAACCAGTAACATAATCATGTAATTAATACAGTTGATATTATTTTGTCTTCACATTGTTTTGTCGGGTATCTGAAACAAAATATGTGATTTTTGCAGCGATAGAAAATGTTTGCTATTGACTTATCTAATTAAAAAGATTGAGTATGACAAGACCCCACAACACAGTATGAATTGTCCTTCAGGATAGAGTTCCTTCAGCCTTGACCATGGGGATAAAAATAAGAAGCTTGTCATTTTCACTAAACCTCAGTGTTCAGAAAAGAGCGGTATGTTTAATAACGTTTAGTTTCCTTTGGCTTAGAAACATATCATTAAGAATGCATGAGGTGTCTGTCTGCACAGTGGGGCTAGCCTGAGCAGGGTTACAGTGAGGATAGCCTGAGGCGGGAGGGGAGTATCCCATACTGTGCAAACAGCCTTTGAGCATCATCATGTACTCAATTTCTAACCTCTGGCAGTCAGAACAGCAGTCAGAATATTTTAAACGGATAAACTGTCAACTGTCGCGCGCACTCGACTCACCCACCGTCCAATCAGCAATATAATTTCACTGTTTCACTGATAACAAATAATTAAGTCTTGACTTAATGTGTTTTATATTCTATGTTATATTCAGTGCGACTCCTAAACTGTCTCCCGGTGCTCATGGACCCGACGTCCATGAATTTAAAGAGCTAATCCCTAGCTGGATAGCTGGATGGCGCAGCAGATCTGACGATGATTTTTTAAATATTGTATATGGGTTTTTTTTTATGATGAATTCCACTGTCGAAATTTAAGATGAGAAGAGGCAAGCCTCTGTCACTTCGCAAATGTAACTAATCTCTGTCTCCTCTATATGCACTTGGGCTCCCAAGTGGCGCAGTGGTCTAAGACACTGCATCTCAGTGCTAGAGGTGTCACTACAGACAACCTGGTCCGAATCCAGACTGTATCACAAACGGCCGTGATTGGGAGTCCTATAGGATCGGTGCACAATTGGCCCAGCGTCGTCCGAGTTTGGTCGGTGTTGGCCGTCATTGTAAATAAGAATTTGCTCTTAACTGACTTGCCTAAATAAATAAAGTTTGAATAAAAATACATTCTACACTAGACTGAAGGAGAGTATCTCCAGCAGGCCAAATGCCTAAATTCACCCCCCTTGATTAGACTGTACTTTATAGCCTATCATACCGCGGGCCTGCCTACTCATTTTTTGCATCAATTCAGTATTAATTTCTCACTCTCTCGTTGTTAAAGTTAAAAAGGGTTCTTTGGTAAACAGTTTGTCAAGGTGTCACAGTGTCTTCATATAATTTGAATTGCAATTAATTTCTGAATTATAACAACACTGACGCATTTTTTAAAAGGTTTGCTAATAAATTATAAAAAAAAATGTGATCGTCATCTTATCCCTGCGTCATTGCGCGTAAACTTGAAACATGTACATGGCACCTATTCTAAATTATTCAAATGGTGCATATAAATTAAAAGTTAAACATTTTGCAATACACCGAAGTCTTTACTGAACCTTCTGGCTTTGTTTCTGAGCTTACCTATGGTCGACACAACGGTCCCCACGAAGTAAAAGGCGCCGGTGAAATCCCAGCGAGGTCTGAGTGTATCCACGCGGATACCGGCGACGTTCGCCTCCTCGTAGAATCGGAGAAAGGTCTCCAAATCGGTCCGGGTGAGGTTGTGCTTCTGGGTGAAGTTCTCGAAGCGCTGCGCCCAACGCCCTTTGGCCTGCCGCTCCTTCGGTTGCTCCAACGCGGAGAACACCGCCGCGCCGCACAGCAGATACAGCATGATCAGCACCGCCAGCATCAGGAACCGCGCGTTATCCTCGTTCATCGCGCCGAAGCAGCAAAATCTCCGGCAAGCCATTATGGTGGCAGAGAGGACACCGAGGAGTAGGATCCTCTGCATCCTCTCAGATAAAGGCTAACATGAAAGCCTTCCAGATAAGTCAGTATGTATAGTTCGACATTCAGACACAAGTGCCACAACTGCTGGGAAATGTTTAATTTACAAAGATACCAGGTTACCTCGGCTCTCACCCTATCATCCACATGTTCAAATAAATAAAAATAAAAATCTATATTAAAGTTGCTTGTGCGTCACATATTTCCTTAGAAGTGCCGATAACTTTCGTGGGAACTGTATTTGATTGATTCTCGCATGCTGCAAAATAAACCCCGAAAAATATCCAAAAACTGCCTGGAACAGCCTACAAAATCTATGTTCTGATTATCCTCAAGGCAGTTGCGGGGGGAAGGGTGAGGTCAGCTTCGCAGTGCACTCCACTACCTCCCCGAACAGGTGCAGTGAGAACTGGACAGGCGGTTCCAAAACCCAACCACTTCGGCAAGCGATGAGACTGATACAAGTAGCGTCACGATTAGGCTGCACCGTGCTGGTTATCTGCTATCTATTAGATGATAGCCTACTTATGTAAACGATCATCAGGTAGAAAAACGCCCTCCGGCAAGGCTGACTGATACGTACACTGTATGTCCAATTCACTGGTCTCTCTGACCCAGGCGTACAGTTGGTGCTGCACGCAATGACGGCGAGGATGAAAGTAGACCGAGTGAGTAAGATAGAGCACAATGCACACTCAAAATAACAGACATAGGTAGAAGTAGGGTGATGTAACACGGTTATGTTGAGGCGTCCCCAGTTTACTTCTCAATAAGATACCAGTCATGAAAGCAATGAAAAAGTGAATAGCTGATCAAATTCTACTAAATAGAACAGTTTAACAAATGCACTCACACACACACACACACACACACACACACACACACACACACACACACACACACACACACACACACACACACACACACACACACACACACACACACACACACACACACACACAGTATAGCCATACATGACTAGTACATATCACAGCTCACAGGCCTCACCTCAAACACAGGAATCAGTGATAAGGTAGGCTACCAGGATGGTGCTAACTTCTTAAACAGACTTATTTTCCAGTATGCCTCAATATTGAGTATTGTCAGCTGAGTAATGTTCCTAAGTTTTAGCTTGAGCCATAATGAAAACACAAAACATTTTTGGAGCAATGGCGATCCCATGGCAATAAAAGGTAACTGCTACCACAGTTGCTAAGCAGCAGTTCATTAAAATTTCAACATACAAAACATCCCAGGCTACAAACATCACAGAAAACCTGCTGCAGTCATCATCAAGATGGCGCCGACGGAGAAGGGTCCCGTGCAGAAATGTTGTTGCAGTATCATGTATATGTTAAAAGTGGCATTTTAAAACAGTAGACAACAACTTGATAATACAAAATTCATTAGATAAGACCAGCCTGGGGTTCAACGAGAGATCTTCTAAGCTCCTCAAAGTTCTTCAAAGAACCTTAGTGTTCTTGGCACTGAAAATGGCCCCCAAAAGGTTCTTCAAAGAACCCCATAGGAGGTGGGGTTCATTGAGGAATCTCTTTAGTTGGTGGGGGTTCTTGCAGGAACCTAGCTGCCCAACTGAACCATTTGGATTTGAATTTGAAAGGACAGCAGGTGAAGGCACTTAACTGAAGAATGTAAAGATCTCCTCAATTTAAAGTACGGTTTGTCTAAATTGATCTAAATTGATATTGTTTGATGACGATACCATCTATCTTTTCATATTTATGCAAAACTTTCTAAAACAGAAAATGGACACAATTCAATGGATATCAATCAACAAAGAGGTAATATGTCGGCTATAGGAGTATATTGAAGGCTAGCTGTATTGGGTGCAGATGACTGACCTGATCACTTAGTATGTGTCTGTATCTGCAGGTATACAGATGAGAAGAAATACCAAGGTATGTCCATTGGTATTGGTATGTTATGCAGATCACATTTACCCTCCTCCTCCCTTACCTCTTCAATTAAAATCCCATAGGCCTCTACATTACGGACAAGGTATGTGTATGAAAACCATTATCAAAACAGGATTTTTTTCATTCACATTCACCACAAAATGTCACAACCCCGCCTCCGTGATTCCTGTTTTGTTTGTCTGTGCGTCTTTTT
The DNA here is from genome assembly GCA_023634145.1 of Thymallus thymallus. Classification (NCBI taxonomy): domain Eukaryota; kingdom Metazoa; phylum Chordata; class Actinopteri; order Salmoniformes; family Salmonidae; genus Thymallus; species Thymallus thymallus. The sequence continues at coordinate 5,644,433 of CM042405.1, read as the reverse complement.
CATTTCTATCTCTGGTTCATGTCTCTGTGTTTGGTCCTGGTTGCCCGGGTAACGGAAGAGGAGGCGGGATTACCACACCATGAGTGATTATCTCATCCACCTGATCATCATCTGCAATCACTCACCTATTCCTGATCAATCATCTGCCAACCTACTAAAGTCACGACCTGACATCCAGTCCCCGCCGGATTGTTAAGTCCCATCCGTAGGCCGTACTTCCTAACCAGCCTTTTTTGCTTACCAGTCTATTTTACCTGTTTGTTGTTTAAATCTCCACCAGTTCATTACCCTGCTATATTCCTCTGTCTAGACAAAACCCGCCTCAGAAACCAACCTGCTCACCCACCTGGGAATCGGAACCATCTGCCAAGCCACCAGTTCACTCTCCTGTACCACTCACTGGGACTCCTGGATCTTCCCCTCACGACCCTACTCATCTACCCCAAATCCTCATCACATATACTCTCCGTGGTCTGTTTAATAAATATAATTATGGTAATCTTCGTTGCCGGTCTGCTTTTGGGTTCGCCCCTGATTCCTGACACAAAAACCAAGGTATGAATATGGTTGTGTGTTTTGTTAATCTTCTGTATAATTACTTTTTTGGGGATTCACAGACTTCACCCTCCCTACACCTCTGGCTATGGATGTAGAAAACATCAACATATTAACATCAACACGCCAGAGGATACAACCATTGGACTTGGGGCATGCTGGGAGTTTACCTCATATTTAGATTTTTTTGTTCTACTTTGCCACTAAAATCATAAACACTGAGAACTAAAATATTGTGTTATTGTTGTTATAATAACAAATGGGGAGTAGTTCAAAAGGGTTCTTTGAGGATCCATTAAAAGGGGTTCTTTGAACTTATAGAGGTTCCCCCCCAGTTTCAATTTGAAGAACACCTAAAGTATACTCCGTAGGAATATTTACCCCGAGCTGTTTAGGAGGGACATCACACCTGCCACAAATTATTATCTAGTTCTGTTATAACTGCACCCAGAGGGGAGTAGTTCAGTCCAGGTACAGGGTTGGCTTGCCCCGCCCTTCAAGATCTTACGAGTTCCAACCCTTCTTAGCTATTTAGTTGCTTTTTTCGTGTTTATCTTTACTTTTTTTTTTACAGAAAGTTCATACTATTATCACTTATGATCGCTAAGCACTTCTGGACATCAGATCAACAGTTAGTAACCTCGATTTCGACTTTAAATCTGACTCAGCCGTATCCCTTATTCATACCATACCCCTCCCTTATTCTTACCAGAACCGTCCCTTGTTCATACTGGACCCTCCCTTATTCATACCGGACCCCTCCCTTGTTCATACCGGACCCCTCCCTTATTCATACCGGACCCCTCCCTTGTTCATACCATACCTCTCCCTTGTTCATACTGGACCCTCCCTTGTTCATACTGGACCCTCCCTTATTCATACCATACCTCTCCCTTGTTCATACCGGACCCCTCCCTTGTTCATACCGGACCCCATTCCTTTGTTTCATGGGCTACCAGGCGTAAATACGGTAGACGAGCCGGCATCCTGGTGAGACTAAGACAAAGAGCAAATCGACTGGCACTCCCCTCCGTTTGGTGATCAGCCACCAACCACCGACCGCGATGAGTCAGCCTACAGGGAGGAGTCTGATACTTAGCAGTGTGGTAACAGGACAACAACCTCTCCCAACGTCAGTAAGACCAAGGAGCTGATGGTGGACTACAGGAAAAAGAGGGGAGAACACACCCACATCCACATTGATGGGGCTGTAGTGGAACAGGTAGAGAGCTTCAAGTCCTCGGCGTCCACATCACTAAGGACTAAACACGTTCCACACACACCCACACAGTTGTGAAGAGGGCACGACAGCGCCTCTTCCCCCTCATGAGGCTAAAAACATTTGTCATGGGCATCTCGGATCCTCAAAAAGTTATACGGCTGCACCATTAAGAGAATCTTGGCTGACTGCGTCATCGCAAATGCACCACCCTCGACTGCAAAGCGCTACAGCGGGTAGTGTGGCCATACAGGTTGACCTCTATATCAGGCGGTGCCAGAGGAAGGCCTGAAAAAGACTCCGGCCACCCAAGCCATAGACTGTTTACTCTGCTACCGCCCGGCAAACGGTACCGGAGCATCGGCTTTCGGACCAACAGGCTCCAAGACAGCTTCTTCCCCCAAGCCATAAGACTGCTAAATAACCATAAGACTGCTAAATAGTTAATTCAATGGTTACATGGTCTATCTGCACTGACTCTACCTTGCACTGACTACGTACACTCACAAGACTATATACAGTGCATTCGGAAAGTATTCAGACACGTTTACTATTTCCATATTTTGTTACGTTACAGCCTTATTCTAAAATGTATTCAATTGTCCCCCCCCCCCTAAATCTACACACAATGACAAAACAAAAACAGTTTTTATGCAAATGTATTACAAATTTAAAACTGAAGGATGATCAATGGAAACAGGATGCACCTGAGCTCAATATCGAGTCTCATAGCAAAGGGTCTGAATACTTATTTAAATAAGGTATTTCTGTTTTTATTATTAATACTGGTTACCCAGAATATCTGCACTGACTATGCACACACAAGACTATATACAGTGCATTCGTAAAGTATTCAGACCCCTTGACTTTTTCCACATTTTGTTACATTACAGCCTTATTCTAAAATTATAAAAAGAATCGATCTACACACAAAAATGACAACACAAAAACATGTTTAAAGATTTATTTGCAAATGTATTACAAATAAAAAAACTGAAATACCTTGTTTACATAAGTATTCAGACCCTTTGCTATGAGACCTGAAAGTGCATCCTGTTTCCATTGATCATCCTTGATGTTTCTACAACTTGATTGGAGTCCCCCTGTGGTAAATTCAATTGATTGGACATGATTTGGAAAGACACACACCTGTCTATATAAGGTCCCACAGTTGACAGTGCATGTCAGAGAAAAAACCAAGCCATGATGTTGAAGGAATTGTGTATATAGAGCTACGAGACAGGATTGTGTCAAGGCACAGATCTGGAGAAGGGTACCAAAAACCCAATGGTCACTATTTTAGAGTTCCCCTGTGGAGATGGGAGAACTTTCCAGAAGGACAACCATCTCTGCAGCGCTCCACCAATCAGGCCTTTCTGGCAGAGTGGCCAGACAGAAGCCACTCCTCATTAAAAGGCACCTAAAGACTCTCAGACCATAAGAAAAAATATTCTCTGGTCTGATGAAACCAGGTTGAACTCTTTGGCCAGAATGCCAAGCATCACGTCTGGAGGAAACCTGGTACCATCCCTACAGTGAAGCATGGTGTTGGCAGCATCATTCTGTGGGGATGTTTTTCAGCAACAGGGACTGGGAAACTAGTCAGGATCGAGGGAAAGATGATTGCAGTACAGAGAGATCCTTGATGAAAACCTGCTCCAGTGTGCTCAGGACCTCAGACTAGGGTGAAGGTTCACCTTCCAACAGGACAACGACCCTAAGCACACAGGCAACACAACGCATGAGTTGCTTCGGGACAAAAAACAACAATTTAATAAATTTTAGAATAAGGCTGTAATGTAACTTTACCCTGCCTTCATGTACATAATGTATCTACATCAAATGCCTTATTATTATCTATCCTGATACCTAGTCACTTTACCCTGCCTTCATGTACATACTGTATCTACCTCAAATTCCTCCTTCCTCTGCACATTGATCTGATACTGGTACTTCCAGTATATAGCTCCACATTGATCTGATACTGGTACTTCCTGTATATAGCTCCACATTGATCTGATACTGGTACTTCCAGTATATAGCTCCACATTGATCTGATGCTGGTACTTCCAGTATATAGCTCCACATTGATCTGATGCTGGTACTTCCAGTATATAGCTCCACATTGATCTGATGCTGGTACTTCCAGTATATAGCTCCACATTGATCTGATGCTGGTACTTCCAGTATATAGCTCCACATTGATCTGATACTGGTACTCCCTGTATACAGCTCCACATTGATCTGTTGTGAATTTTATTTCTTGTATTAATATAATTTTTAACTCTGCATCAGTGGGAAGGGCTCGTGAGCATTTCACAGTAAAGCCTACACCCGTTGTATTCTGCGCATGCAACAAATAACATTTGATTTTATCCCATATTCTCTGTTGAAGCTCAATGTTTCTGCCCAATTTCACCTCAGCTCTCATCTGGCTGAAAGGGTATCAAAGTATAAAGCGTCTGGAATCAATCAGTAGCCTTGAAGATCTATACAAGAGAGGTGAGTCTGTAAATGGGCTCTTACAGACTTCTATCAAACATAGTTCTCTGTTTCTACTCAAGGCTCTGCCAAGCACTGCCGGGCTAACTATTGACTCACTGACTGTTGACTGACTGACTGACTATTGACTGACTGACTAATGACTGACTGACTTTTGACTGACTAACTATTGACTGACTGACTATTGACTGACTGACTATTGACTGACTGACTGACTAACTATTGACTGACTGACCATTGACTGACTGACTGACTGACACAGCTGCTTTTTTGTGACGGTCTGGTAGCATGTTTGTCAAAGAAATGTATAGAATGTATTACTGAACAATAATATAAATGCAACATGTAAAGTGTTGGTCCCAGAACTTTTCCATACACACAAAAAGGTTATTTCTCTCAAATGTTGTGCACAAATTTGTTTACATCCCTGTTAGTGAGCATTTCTCCTTTGCCAAGATAATCCATCTACCTGACAGGTGTGGCATATCAAGTAACTGATTAAACGTTACAGGTGTGGGGGCAATAAAAGGCCACTATGTGCTGTTTCTTCACTCAACAGAATTTCCTAGGAGATGGGTGGATGATTCCTAGGAGATGGGGGGATGATTCCTAGGAGATGGAGGGATGATAGGTATTTTAACTCATTCAATATACCATTAGTGTAGGCAAGGCAAGGCAAGTTTATTTATATAGCACATTTCATACACAATGGCAATTCAAAGTGCTTTACATAGAAGAAATTAAGAAGTGCAAGAGCTCTCCTCCCAGAGAGCTACTGGGAATGCAGGCTTTTGTTACAGCCCTACTATAACACATCTAATGCAGCTAATAAAAGTCCTATTGAGCAACGGATAAGTAGGATCAGGTGTGTTTGAGTAGGGCTGTAACAAAAGCCAGCAAACAAAGTAGCTCTCTGGGAGGAAGGTTGGACACCCCTGATAAACGTGGCGAGTCTACAGTGCTTTTTTTGCACAGAAACATTACATGATTAGATAACTTGCGGTTACAATAACAAACCATTGTAATACTAACGTAATGACAACAACACTATTTACATACAGATGACATCTAGGAGATGGGGGGATGATGACATCTAGGAGATGGGGGGGATGATGACATCTAGGAGATGGGGGGATGATGACATCTAGGAGATGGGGGGATGATGACATCTAGGAGATGGGGGGATGTGACATCCAGGAGATGGGGGGATGATGACATCTAGGAGATGGGGGGATGATGACATCTAGGAGATGGGGGGATGATGACATCTAGGAGATGGGGGGATGATGACATCTAGGAGATGGGGGGATGATGACATCTAGGAGATGGGGGGATGATGACATCTAGGAGATGGGGGGGATGATGACATCTAGGAGATGGGGGAATGATGACATCTAGGAGATGGGGGGATGATGACTCCTAGGAGATGGGGGGATGATGACATCTAGGAGATGGGGGGATGATTCCTAGGAGATGGCGGGATGACTCCTAGGAGATGGGGGGATGATTCCTAGGAGATGGGGGATGATGACATCTAGGAGATGGGGGATGATGACATATAGGAGATGGGGGGCTGATTCCTAGGAGATGGGGGGATGATTCCTGGGAGATGGGGGATGATGACATCTAGGAGATGGGAGGGATGATGACATCTAGGAGATGAGGGATGATGACATCTAGGAGATGGGGGTGATGACTCCTAGGAGATGAGAGATGATGACATCTAGAAGATGGGGGTGATGACTCCTAGGAGATGAGGGATGATGACTCCTAGGAGATGAGGGATGATGACATCTAGGAGATGGGGGTGATGACTCCTAGAAGATGAGAAATGATGACATCTAGAAGATGGGGGGGATGATTCCTAGGAGATGGGGGGATGACTCCTAGGAGATGAGGGATGATGACATCAAGGAGATGGGCTGATGATTCCTAGGAGATGGGGCGATGATGACATCTAGGAGATGGGGGGGATGATGACATCTAGGAGATGGGGGGATGATGACATCTAGGAAATGGGGGGGATGATTCCTAGGAGATGGGGGATGATGACATCTAGGAGATGGGGGGATGATTCCTAGGAGATGGGGGGATGATGACATCTAGGAGATGGGGGGATGATTCCTAGGAGATGGCGGGATGACTCCTAGGAGATGGGGGGATGATTCCTAGGAGATGGGGGATGATGACATCTAGGAGATGGGGGATGATGACATATAGGAGATGGGGGGATGATTCCTAGGAGATGGGGGGATGATTCCTGGGAGATGGGGGATGATGACATCTAGGAGATGGGAGGGATGATGACATCTAGGAGATGAGGGATGATGACATCTAGGAGATGGGGGTGATGACTCCTAGGAGATGAGAGATGATGACATCTAGAAGATGGGGGTGATGACTCCTAGGAGATGAGGGATGATGACTCCTAGGAGATGAGGGATGATGACATCTAGGAGATGGGGGTGATGACTCCTAGAAGATGAGAAATGATGACATCTAGAAGATGGGGGGGATGATTCCTAGGAGATGGGGGGATGACTCCTAGGAGATGAGGGATGATGACATCAAGGAGATGGGCTGATGATTCCTAGGAGATGGGGCGATGATGACATCTAGGAGATGGGGGGGATGATGACATCTAGGAGATGGGGGGATGATGACATCTAGGAAATGGGGGGGATGATTCCTAGGAGATGGGGGATGATGACATCTAGGAGATGGGGGGATGATTCCTAGGAGATGGGGGGATGATAGCTATTTTAACTCATTCAATATACCATTAGTGTAGTGCAAGAGCCCTCCTCCCAGAGAGCTACTGGGAATGCAGGCTTTTGAATAACTATAACGGTTTTCCTAGAACTCTGAAAAGAAATGAATAACCTTTCACTCACACAGCTCTCTCTCTCTGTCTTCCATGCACACATTAGGTTACTGAATAACAGTCCCAACAGTGCTTGCTCTCTCTCTCTCTTTCTCTCATGCATGTACGCACACACACCCACACCCATCAGCCATGCTGTGTGCAGACAGATACTGATCCTTCTTTTATTCCAGAGAACAACCATTTGTTTCAATAGAGAGATGGAAATATCTGATACGGAGTTAGAGTCTAGTGGCACTGAGTTAGGGTCTGGTGGCACTGACTTAGTTTCTAGTGGCACTGAGTTAGGGTCTAGTGGCACTGAGTTAGGGTCTAGTGGCACTGAGTTAGGGTCTAGTGGCACTGAGTTAGGGTCTAGTGGCACTGACTTAGGGTCTGGTGGCACTGACTTAGGGTCTAGTGGCACTGAGTTAGGGTCTAGTGGCACTGAGTTAGGGTCTAGTGGCACTGAGTTAGGGTCTAGTGGCACTGAGTTGGGGTCTCTTGGCACTGAGTTAGGGTCTAGTGACACTGAGTTAGGGTCTAGTGGCACTGAGTTGGGGTAACGTGGCACTGAGTTAAGGTCTATTGACACTGAGTTAGGGTCTAGTGGCACTGAGTTAGGGTCTAGTGATAATGAGTTAGGGCTCTTGACAGACACAGCTGACAAACCACCGTCTCCAACGTCTGCCTCACACCAAATCAGCACTCTCCTCTTCTCACCCCATCTCTCTCCTCTCATCCCTGTCCTCACACAATATCTCTCTCCTCTTCCTCTGTCTTTCTCATAATCTTGTCTTCTCCCCCACTCTCCTCTCACCACTCTCCTCACCTCTCTACTCTCATCCCTGCCCCCACCCCCATCTTACACAAGTACATATCTAAAGCCTCAGAACAGAAGGGTTCACTTAATGCAACTTACTTGTGGACTGAGGTTATTCTACCCGAATTGGTAGCCTACCAGTAACCGAGACAACCAGACAGTTGAACTGAAGTCGTTTCTCCACACAATACCTCAGACTCAAAAATATACAGTATATTTTTTTAACCATGAGGTAGATATGGGTTCACAGACAGGTCAATAGCAGACAGCTAAACCAGACAAAAACGAAATACTGCTATTCTCGGGGTGTGTGAGACAGTGGCTTGAATAAAACTGACTACACAATGCTGGGTCTCTGAGGACAAGGTCAAAGGTCAGCTCAGTAACAACTTGGCACAGACAGTCAGGCATATTGTCATGTGCCCTCTGTCTTTGTGCAAACTGAGAGAGCTGTATTGCTTTGTGAACATTGAGAGACGTTTATTGTAAAGATCCCTCTGTCTTTGCAAGCACAGTGAGAGATATTGTCATATATCTTTGTGTTAAGTGCTGTCTGTCCTTGCCTCAGGTCCTTTCAAAAGAAGCTCTGCGTTTCAGACAGATAGGACTCCTTGAGAGAGTCCAGTACATTCCTCCTCCAGTACATTCCAGGTTGAGTTAACAATCCAACCTTAGACTTAAGATGGCTTATAGTAAAAATGATCAAATATTATGTTTGTATATGAGAGCTGCATTTTCACTACCATACTATTAGCATCACAGCAAGCAGAACAGGCATGGTTTCTGCTCCGGTTCAGAAGTTGATGATACAAGGTTACAGTTGCCTCCTGGTAACCGACAGTGATGGTGTGGTGATGAGAAGTAATTAAAGGTCCCCATTAGCTAACGCCGTAACGTTAGCTAATCTTCCTGGGGTCCAAAAGGCGTGATGCAGCCGTGTCATGATTACTCATCTCCTAACCCAGCAATTAGACAGACGCAATCACAGTGTGTGACATGCGAGCATGCAAAGGCGCGCGCACACACACACACACACCGTTTACTGCAATTTTTATGTTTGTGCTTTTCAAATAACCAATTTCTGTAGTATGTGCAATTTGGCAGTACGCCTAGACCCTTGTTTTGACAACGATGTCTCAGTTTCAAGTTCCCAACTTGGAGAGAAGAAGCCTTGTGAGGTGTTGGTCGGCCACATGCATGAACCAGTGTTGGTCGGCCACATGCATGAACCAGTATTGGTCTGTCACATGCATGAACCAGTTTTGGTCGGCCACATGCATGAACCAGTATTGGTCGGCCACATGCATGAACCAGTATTGGTCGGCCACATGCATGAACCAGTATTGGTCGGCCACATGCATGAACCAGTATTGGTCGGCCACATGCATGAACCAGTATTGGTCGGCCACATGCATGAACCAGTTTTGGTCGGCCACATGCATGATAGCAATCGGTCACATGAATGATAACAAACAAATAATGAATAAGCTAAACATGCATATATTACTTTGTGTGAGTATATAAGAGAACTAACAGGACTGCCTCGTTGGAGCGTCTGATCAACATGTGTACATTGAGTTGGTTGGAACCTCTCCAGCGCGCTGGTAATAAACAATGATTAATTTGAGATTGACTTCGAGTGTCCCTGTGTAGAATTTCCACGACAGAAGTATATGTACCTTTACTGGAGATGCATTTTGGCTGCATTTTCCGTTCTAAATTCAAATCTGCTGATGATGGAACTCATGAGCTGGGCCTCTGAGCTGTATAGTGCGTTTCGGAAAGTATTCAGACCCCTTGACTTTTTGACGTGATGCTTGGGTCTGAATACTTATGTATGTATCGGTTTAAAAAAAAAACTGTTTTCGCTTTGTCATGTTGGGGTATTGTGTGTAGTTTGATGAGAAAAACTAATATTTAATCCATTTTAGAATAATGCTGTAATGTAACAAAATGTGGAAAAAGTCATGGGGTCTGAATACTTTCTGAATGCACTGTATATGTCTAAGCCGATTTCTGTGTGTGTGTGTAAATTATGTACATGCCTATGGTGTATGTAGTAGGTCTGGGAATTGCCAGGGACCTTACGATATTATCACGATGTATTGCGGTTCTCACGATTCTTTATGCATTGTGATTCAATACTGTGATTCTCTTGCGATTCCACGGTCCAAACATATTGTTCACCATATGTCTGCTCCAGAGGGACAACAGAGAGACATGAGAAAATGAGTTTTGATCAGTCATGGAAATAAAAGTGCTGTTAACAAATCAAATCACATGCGCCAAATACAACAGGAGTAGACCTTACCCTGAAATGCGTACACACAATGCAGATAAAAAAGGAAGTATAGAATAAAATAGTTTTAAAAAATGTATTTAACCTTTGTTTAACTAGGCAAGTCAGTGTAGAACACATTCTTATTTACAATGACGGCCTAACGGGGAACAAATACAGTAAAAAATAATACAAAAAAACTATAATGAGGCTTTATACAGGGGGTACTGGTACCAAGTCAATGTGCGGGGGTACAGGTTAGTCGAGATAATTGAGCTAATATGCATTCGGAAAGTATTCAGACGCCTTGACTTTCCACATTTTGTTATGTCTCATAGCAATGGGTCTGAATGCTTTCATTTTTAATACATTTGCAAAAATGTCTAAAAACATGTTGTTTTCTCTTTGTCATTATGGGGAATTGTGTGTAGATTGATGAGGGGAAAAACAATTTAATCAATTTTAGAATAAGGCTGTAACTTAAAATGTGGAAAAAGTCAAGGGGACTGAATACTTTCTGAATGCACTGTAGGTCAGGGTAAAGTGACTATACATAGATAATAAACAGAAGATGGAGAACAAACTATGAAGGAAAAATTACATTGTGATAGTCAGAACAATTCGATATATCGTCAAAAATAACATCCCAATAGGTAACTGTATACATTCCCCCCCCCCATCACTAGTAATACGTAGGCACCAGAGTTGAGCCATAAGGGAAACTGGGAATCTACTACCCCACTATGAGTTAGGGCAGGCAATGTCTCCCTTATGTCCCCCCACCCCAGATTAAAAGTGCTACAGCTAGTAATGTATGAATATTTATCGTAAAAAATTGAACTGACATAGCCAATGAATTTATAACATAACTTTGGATTCCACCCCCATCTCATAATCAAATGGTTTAGACCGTTTGGAAGTTGATGGACTCGGTGTGAGGGTCTCTTCTGTACCGTTGACACCAGGCAGGATGGGTCCATGGACTCATGCTGCTTGTGCTAAATCCTGACTCAGCCATCAGCATGACGCAGCAGGAACAGGGATTCGTTGGACCAGGCGATTTTGTTCCACTCCTCTATTGTCCAGTGTTGGTGATCGCGTGCCCACTGGAGCCGCTTCTATTTGATTTTAGCTTATAGGAGTGGAACAATGTGTGTGCGTTCCAAGATGCCGTTCTGCACACCACTGTTGTACTGCGCCGTTAAGTGCAGGATTTTGGCCTAAGTGTTAGCTCGCATTCTCCTTCCACCTCTCATCAACGAGCTGTTTTCCCAACAGGACTGCCGCTGACTGGATGTGTTTTGTTTGTCGCAACATTCTCTGTAAACCCTAGACACTGTCGTGCATGAAAAGCCCAGAATGCCGGCAGTTTCTGATATACTGGAACCGGCGCGCCTGGCACCGACGACCATATCATGCTGAAAGTCTTCTTAGGTAACTAGTTTTACCCATTCTAACGTTCAATTGAACAATAACTGAATGTCTCGATGCCTGTCTGCCTGCTTTATATAGCAAACCACAGCCACAAGACTCACTGTCTGTAGGAACGGAAATTTTCAACGACGTATTTGATCAAAATAACCTAGCAAATTACATTGGTTGTCACTCAACTAATAAAGAGTAATATTGTGCAAGCCATTTTACAAATATTTGAATGCTGAAGGCGACACGCAGATACGCCAGATCAGGAATAGGCATACCTCTCGTTGCTCAGCGCGTGAAGCTGTGCACAGAGCGCAGTTTGACTAGGCTACTAATATTACCTGGGGTTGTTCGGCATGAAAAAAATTACTTATAGATCATTTGGAACGGTTCGGGGTCACAGGGATCGATGCATTCATATGTTAAATGTTTTATCCAGGGACCGATGCAAATCGGTGAATCGTTACATCACTACCAATCGGTGTCTGAGCGAGTGTGATGACACGCCGGCCCTCTACTTTTTATCTACACCCTTCTGAGTCTGCTAGCTCAGTTTTTCAGAGTTTTTCTAAACAGAATCACTATAAATAACTAAAAATGATTTGATCCCCTGCTGATTTTGTTCATTTGCCCACTGACAAAGAAATGATCAATCTATAATATTAATGGTAGGTTTATTTGAACAGTGAGAGACAGAATATCAACAAAAAAATCCTGAAGGACGCATGTCAAAAATTTTATAAATTGATTTGCATTTTAATGAGTGAAATAAGTATTTGACCCCTCTGCAAAACATGACTTAGTACTTGGTGGCAAAACCTTTGTTGGCAATCACAGAGGTCAGACATTTCTTGTAGTTGGCCACCAGGTTTGCACACATCTCGGGAGGGATTTTGTCCCACTCCTCTTTGCAGATCTTCTCCAAGTCATTAAGGTTTCGAGGCTGACGTTTGGCAATTCGAACTTTCAGCTCCCTCCACAGATTTTCTATGGGATTAAGGTCTGGAGACTGGCTAGGCCACTCCAAGACCTTAATGTTCTTCTTCTTGAGCCACTCCTTTGTTGCCTTGGCCGTGTGTTTTGGGTCATTGTCATGCTGGAATACCCATCCACGACCCATTTCCAATGCCCTGGCTGAGGGAAGGAGGTTCTCACCCAAGATTTGACGGTGCATGGCCCCATCCATCGTCCCTTTGATGCGGTGAAGATGTCCCGTCCCCTTAGCAGAAAAACACCCCCAAAGCATAATGTTTCCACCTCCATGTTTGACGGTGGGGATGGTGTTCTTGGGGTCATAGGCAGCATTCCTCCTCCTCCAAACACGGCGAGTTGAGTTGATGCCAAAGAGCTCGATTTTGGTCTCATCTGACGACAACACTTTCACCCAGTCCCCCTCTGAATCATTCAGATGTTCATTGGCAAACTTCAGACGGGCCTGTACATGTGCTTTCTTGAGCAGGGGGACCTTGCGGTTGTTTTCCTGGTGACTATGATCCCAGCTGCCCTGAGATCATTGACAAGATCATCCCGTGTAGTTCTGGGCCGATTCCTCACTGTTCTCATGATCATTGCAGATTGCAGCCCAAATAAATGCTTCACAGAGTTCAAGTAACAGACACATCTCAACATCAACTGTTCAGAGGAGACTCAGGCATCATGGTTGAATTGCTGCAAAGGAATCACTACTAAAGGACACCAATAAGAAGAAGAGACTTGCTTGGGCAAAGAAACATGAACAATGGACATTAGACCGGTGAAAATGTGTCCTTTGGTCTAGTTTAGATGGTTTGGGATGAGTTGGACCGCAGTTAAGGAAAAGCAGCCAACAAGCGCTCAACATATGTGGGAACTCCTTCAAGACTGATGGAAAAGCATTCCAGATGTAACTGGTTGAGAGAATGCCAAGAGTGTGCAAAGCTGTCATCAAGGCAAACAGTGGCTATTTCAAAATCTCAAATATAAAGCATATTTTGATTTGTTTAACACTTTTTTGGTTACTACATGTGTTATGTCATAGTCTTCACTTTTATTCTACAATGTACATTTTTTGGCAAATAAATAAAAACCTTGAATGAGTAATATTCCAAACTTTTGATGTACCTTCTACAGGCCTCTCTGCCCTTAGCATTTAATTTGTTGCTCTAAATGTTAGCCAATAAACATTTGGCGAGGGACAGTTTGAGAGGGTGGGTCTGTGAGAACCAGCTCGATATTCTAACCCCAGGCAATTACTATCAAATGAGTCAGATTGCATGAAGACTTTCACAAGAGCATAAAGATATCGGCCAACACCACAGATACTGACGCAAACACACAAACTGTATACTGCAGTGTATAGTGGATGAGCCAGGAAGTATAAGTACCTTTACTGGATTAGCGTTTTGGCGTCAGGTCTAAATCATTATTTAGTACTTAAATTTAACCTATAATTCAACATATACAGTGGGGAGAACAAGTATTTGATACACTGCCGATTTTGCAGGTTTTCCCACTTACAAAGCATGTAGAGGTCTGTAATTTTTATCATAGGTACACTTCAACTGTGAGATAAAAATCCAGAAAATCACATTGTATGATTTTTAAATAATTAATTTGCATTTTATTGCATGACATAAGTATTTGATCACCTACCAACCAGTAAGAATTCCGTCTCTCACAGACCTGTTAGTTTTTCTTTAAGAAGCCCTCCTGTTCTCCACTCATTACCTGTATTAACTGCACTTGTTTGAACTCCGTACCTGTATAAAAGACACCTGTCCACACACTCAATCAAACGGACTCCACACACTCAATCAAACAGACTCCAACCTCTCCACAATGGCCAAGACCAGAGAGCTGTGTAAGGACATCAGGGATAAAATTGTAGACCTGCACAAGGCTGGGATGGGCTACAGGACAATAGGCAAGCAGCTTGGTGAGAAGGCAAAAACTGTTGGCGCAATTATTAGAAAATGGAAGAAGTTCAAGATGACGGTCAATCTCCCTTGGTCTGGGGCACCATGCAAGATCTCACCTCGTGGGGCATCAATGATCATGAGGAAGGTGAGGGATCAGCCCAGAACTACACGGCAGGACCTGGTCAATGACCTGAAGAGAGCTGGGACCACAGTCTCAAAGAAAACCATTAGTAACACACTGCGCCGTCATGGATTAAAATCCTGCAGCGCACGCAAGGTCCCCCTGCTCAAGCCAGCGCATGTCCAGGCCCGTCTGAAGTTTGCCAATGACCATCTGGATGATCCAGAGGAGGAATGGGAGAAGGTCATGTGGTCTGATGAGACAAAAATAGAGCTTTTTGGTCTAAACTCCACTCGCCGTGTTTGGAGGAAGAAGAAGGATGAGTACAACCCCAAGAACACCATCCCAACCGTGAAGCATGGAGGTGGAAACATCATTCTTTGGGGATGCTTTTCTGCAAAGGGGACAGGACGACTACACCGTATTGAGGGGAGGATGGATGGGGCCATGTATCGCGAGATCTTGGCCAACAACCTCCTTCCCTCAGTAAGAGCATTGAAGATGGGTCGTGGCTGGGTCTTCCAGCATGACAACGACCCGAAACACACAGCCAGGGCAACTAAGGAGTGACTCCGTAAGAAGCATCTCAAGGTCCTGGAGTGGCCTAGCCAGTCTCCAGACCTGAACCCAATAGAAAATCTTTGGAGGGAGCTGAAAGTACGTATTGCCCAGCGACAGCCCTGAAACCTGAAGGATCTGGATGGAGGAGTGGGCCAAAATCCCTGCTGCAGTGTGTGCAAACGTGGTCAAGATCTACAGGAAACGTATGATCTCTGTAATTGCAAACAAAGGTTTCTCTACCAAATATTAAGTTCTGCTTTTCTGATGTATCAAATACTTATGTCATGCAATAAAATGCAAATTAATTACTTAAAAATCATACAATGTGATTTTCTGGATTTTTGTTTTAGATTCCGTCACTCACAGTTGAAGAGTACCTATGATACAAATTACAGACTTCTACATGCTTTGTAAGTGGGAAAACCTGCAAAATCGGCAGTGTATCAAATACTTGTTCTCCCCACTGTAGTTAGGAAAGGAGAGGACAAAAAAAACTAGCTAGTTGTGAGTTTCCCTCAATACAATGTCAAGCTCTTTGAGCACTAGCTCCTTAGGTGGAACAGCACTGTGTTTTTCTAATCCAATCCATCATCAAGCTCAGTTGAATCTGATTGAAATGAGCTCAAGAGAGCCGGCAGATGGAAAGGCATTTTGAAAGGCCATCTGATTCAATACATCAAATAGTCCTTGAGAGAGAAAAAGAGAGAGAGAAAGAGAGAGAGAAAAAGAGAGAGAGAGAAAAAGAGAGAGAGAAAAAGAGAGAGAGAGAGAGAGAGAGAGAAAAAGAGAGAGAACTGCTTGCTGAGTTCTGAGAGGTGTACTTAGAGGTGTTTGCCCGTCAAAACAATGGGCTGTAACCTTGAAATACAGACAGACATACTGCCCAGAGTACTGCTGTGTAAGTTAAACATACAGATAGACATACTGTATCTTTCTTCCGCCGTAAAAGGCCAACGTTTTAAATCCTTTCTCTCTTTTGCTTCATAGCCACTGATTTGTACAATGACACACATCATGTGTATTGGAGCTAGAACTAAAGCCTTCACATACTGTGTTGCTGGCTGTCACGGCGAGTGGAGGACAGAACCCAAGGCGCAGAGCAGTGGTGGTTCGACATCTTTATTTAAATCGAACTTCACAAAACAATAAACAATAAAACAAATGTTCAGCCGCAACATGTGTGCATACCGACAATGTCCCAGAAACACATGGGCAGGCAGCAACCTTAAATGGGATCCCCAATTAGAGTCAACGCAGCCCAGCTGCCTCCAATTGGGGACCACACAACAAAACCAAGAGTTATCCAGAGGTCTCTGGACACTAATCCTGACAAACATTAAAGTGTCCAGAGACCTCTCTGAACACTAATCCTGACACTGGCCTATGACCTAGTACAATATAAAACTATCACAGGTCAATGATCATGAAGGAAAGGAGACAAGAAAAGTAGTTGAAGAAGGGAACATAACAAACACTCTCTGACAGTGTCTAAACGTGGTCCAGTAAAGACAGGAGACTTGAGGAGACCCTGGCATGGTGTGAATTACCAGCGAAGTGATGTTGCCACTGAGTTAGCGCCTCATTGGCTAATAAGAACGGCGATCCTGGCAAGTGGTCAGTCTTCTCGGCAGAAGAGAGACAGGTTTTTAGGGGAGAATAGTCTCTATGCATTATACCGCCTTCCACATTCTATTTTTACTTCCTACGGGGGTGCTGACTTCCGGAGCGATTTCCGCTACTGTTTTTATCATTAGATTAGCTAACTGTCATCAATGCATTTCTGACTGAAATTGTTCGCAATTACCACATTTAAAAAACAGCCCCGCGAAGGAGGTGTCAATGAACATTGTTCAGTGCCTCTGTGTTCAGTTTCTTCAAAATGTAATGTTATTGTGAGCTTCCATAGTTTCCCGGTCGATTTAGAGGCTAGAGCTCAGAAAAAGGTGGTTGGTGGCAGTACGTTGTAACTAGCTAGCTATAGTCATATTAGTAGTAGTTAGCTAGCTAATTTAACTGTATCTAACTAGTTACTTCGTAAAATTATGTAATTTTACATAATGACTAAATCATTTTTGCACTACACAATTAACGTTTGAGAACAGTCAGCCCTCAAATGTTAGCTACCTAACGTTAGCTAGCAAATCAGAGTTGAAACAAACTAGCTAGCTAACGTGAGATAGCTGGAATTTTAGCTGGCCAGGTCATATTGAATTAAAGCTAGCTAATAGCCAATGCAGTGGCAAGCAAAGTATGAATTAAGCTAGCTAGCTAGCCTGTTATGCTAGCGACAAAGCTAACCATTAAGCTAGCTAACGTCAGCAAGGTAAATGCATAGCTCTGAGTCTGGCTGGCACTGACAGGAGTATAGAGTAAAGTTAAATACAGCATCATGAAGGTGAATGAAACAGGGCTTAAGTGTACTACAATATACATGTAAAGAATTAGGGGTATAGGGCTGGTGAAATATGATCATCTACCGTGGGACTTGGTACTCTCCTTCATAGTTTTCTACTTAGCTTCCTATATACATCTTGAACCCCTTTTCATTCTTGCTAGCTAGAGTCTCGGAGGCTGATTTAACAATTCAACGTACATTATTAATATTAATTTGAGGCAAGTCCTGAAGATACCTAGTAAAAAACTGCGGCATATTGGTAGTAATGACTGACTTCTGTTCTATAGTATGCGCTACCGGAAACCTGTAGGAAGTGTGCTTAGAACGTTCGGTCATGGAATGTATATGAGGGCTATTACCCTTAAAGTCGTTGGGGAAGCAGTATTGATGCTACAGACTGTGTGTGTGTGTGTGTGTGTGTGTATATGTGTGTGTATATGTGTGTGTGTGGGGGGTTTGGGGCATATCTGTCCACTGCACAATCAATGACTTTGTGGTGTGGTGTGAGCAGAACCACCTTCAGCTCAACATCAGCCAAACAAAGGAGATGGTGGTGAACTTCAGGAGAAACAAGGCCCAACTGACTGCATACAAGTTCCTGGGAGTCCATATAGACAACAGACTGGAATGGGCTGGTAACACCGGGGCCCTGTACAAAAAGGGCCACTCTACTTTCTGAGGAGGCTCAGGTCCTTCAACGGTTGCAGCAAACTACTGCATACTTTCTACCAGTCTGTGGTGGCCAGTGGTTATGACGCAGAGGAGCACCTTCAGTCACAGACTGATCCCACCACGTGTGCTAGAGAGCGCTACTATTTAATGCCTCATCGGGGTTCCATGCCGTCGGCAACATAGATCTGGAACTGTTGGGGTGTTAGGACCTAGTTTAACAATTAGGCATCCATCCATCCGCGAAGAACTCTCTGGTCTGTAATCACTCATTCACCCAGGACTTATTCACTCAGCACTCATTCAACCAGGACTGTTTGTACATATTCATGTACAGTTGTTATATCATATGCAATATTGTAAGTCATTCTTGGACTGAACTTGCGTAGTTATTCACTCAGGACTGTATGCTAGTATCCTGTCAGTAGTATCTTTTTTTTCATTGCATTTAGTATATCGAATGTGCAATACGTGCATTTATCTGTAATTAACCCTGTTCTAAGGACTGTATTTTAAGGAATTAGTATTATTACCCTAAATTATATTATATGCAAATTTAGCTATTTAAGTATCTCTTCCGGTCATTTACCTGTACAGTTAATTTAACCATGCAAATATAAATTTACCTGTACATTTAACCAGACTGTATATTAAGTAAACTATTACCCTCACTTATATCATACGCACATTTAGCTATTTAAGTATATTTCTCTGCCATCGACCTGTAAAGTTAACCATGCAAATATTTTTTTATTTATATCAACGTGCAATAATTGTATAATTTTTTCACCTAACACTATAACAATGTATAGTGTACATACTCAGTCATTCACTCATACTATGCAATGAGTTTCTATAGCTTTTTGCACTCCAGACTTTGTGTTTTTTTCTTATGCTTTTTCATACTGCCGCACTATGTATCGTGTATCTGTCTTTTGTATTTCGTTCTGGCATTTTGCACCTGCCCTGTGTTTTTCGTAGCTGCTTGACAAAGTAATTTCCCCTCGGGGATCTATCTATCTATCTATCTATCTATCTATCTATCTATCTATCTATCTATCTATCTATCTATCTATCTATCTATCTATCTATCTATCTATCTATCTATCTATCTATCTATCTATCTATCTATCTATCTATCTATCTATCTATCTATCTATCTATCTATCTATCTATCTATCTATCTATCTATCTATCTATCTATCTATCTATCTATCTATCTATCTATCTATCTATCTATCTATCTATCTATCTATCACTGTTTAGGTCAAACAAATGGTTTCTGTCAAATGAGAGAACATGAAATGGATGTAACTAGTCAAACTGATTGATCGAACACACTTAAAATGTACTTTATTTATCAATCTATAAAGCACTGTCGGGAGAAAGAGACAGTAGTCACGAAGAGTACGGAAGAAAAGGCAGAAGAACACAGCTCCTAGTGAAGGATGAGTCAGTCTACTATTTACAACAACTGGGTCATGGTTACACTAACCTGCCTCTTACATAGAGCTCGTTCTTTTAAACACAAACTGTTCCTAATCGAGGCCCAACTGAGGGCTGAAGAGTGTTACTCTCAAAAGCAACAAGAGAGACACGATCAATGGCGACCTTGAATATCAGAAAGCCGTGATGTTTAGCTACATTCTTTCATAAATGATTAAAACTGAAGTTGAATCTTGAAACGTTGAAGTGTTGCCTGTCTGTAACCAATAGAATGTCCTAATTCCACTTGGGCAAGGAATAAGAACATGTTACAAAAGAGATCAAGGGTCAATTGCTTTGTTTGTTCCTGTTTTCGTGATGTCATGTCAAGCACATCAAACGATCGACTCAAACTATAATTCCTCTCAAACTTCAGTCACCCATTCATCTCAATTAGAATGGGTGACTATTAATGGAGATAATTAATCAATTATATAAATAGTAAAAAAATATATACAGATAATATCAAAAATATAAATAGTAAAGTACCCCAAAATACTTTCAAGTATTTTTACTTAAGTACTTTACACCATTGCTATTCGTGGCATTTCTATCTGCAACATTCGACAACGTTTGGCTACTGAACGTGGCCCTGGTCATACAGTCTGCTCTTTGTCTCATTAGTGAAGGTCTAAACATGGCCTGGAGGACAAGGAGATGTGGTCTAATTGATTTACATGTGAGGTCATAGCCCCGTTAAGTAAGGGTGCTTAAGGTCCTGCAGCAACCCCTGAAAAATCTGAATTAAAATAAAATATTAATTAAAAAAATAAAAACCTTTTTGAAAAAGAAAACATCACAAAAAAGTTGTGCACTGGGCCTTTACCAGTCCTGTATTAGCGGTTCGATATAGCCATCTGTAAACCCCCCCCCTACAATTTGTTTCATCAGACCAGAGGACATTTCTCCAAAAAGTAAGTTCTTTGTCCCCATGTGCAGTTGCAAACCGTAGTCTGGCTTTTTTATGGCGGTTTTGGAGCAGTGGTTTCTTCCTTGCTGAGCGGCCTTTCAGGTTATGTCAATATAGGACTTGTTTTACTGTGGATATAGATACTTTTATACTTGTTTCCTCCAGCATCTTCACAAGGTCCTTTGCTGTTGTTCTGGGTTTGATTTGCACTTTTCGCACCAAAGTACGTTCATCTCTAGGAGACAAAACAAGTCTCTTTCCTGAGCGGTATGACGGCTTGGAAATTGCTCCAAAGGATGAACCAGACTTGTGATCTACAATTTGTTTTCTGAGGTGTTGGCTGATTTATTTTGATTTTCCCATGATGTCGAGCAAAGAGGCACTGAGTATGAAGGTAAGCCTTGAAATACATCCACAGGTACACCTCCAATTGACTCAAATGATGTCAATTAGCCTATCAGAAGCTTCTAAAGCCATAACATCATTTTCTGGAATTTTCCAAGCTGTTTAAAGGCACAGTCAACTTAGTGTATGTAAACTTCTGACCCACTGGAAGTGTGATATAGTGAATTATAAGTGAAATAATCTGTCTGTAAACAAGAAGAATTACTTGTGTCATGCACAAAGTAGATGTCCTAACCGACTTGCCAAAACTATAGTTTGTTAACATGAAATCTGTGGAGTGGTTGAAACATGAGTTAATGACTTCAACCTGAGTGTATGTAAACTTCTGACTTCAACTGTATTCTATTCTATTCTACGGTATCTTAGTCACTTAATGTTTACATATCTTGCATTACTCATCTCATATATACAGTATATACTGTATTCAATACTGTACCTACTGTATCTTAGTCCATGCCACTCGTCCATCTATGTATATAGTCTTAATTCATTCCTTACTTAGATTTGTGTGTATTAACATCTACTAAACACGTGTATGTGACCATTACAATTAGATTTTATTTTATTTGTCAACTGTGGCACCTTATATAGACCATAAAGACCTGATTGGTGGATTGCTGCAGACATGGTTGTCCTTCTGGAAGGTTCTCTCATCTCCACAGAGGAACTCTAGAGTTCTTGGTCATCTCATGTCCAATCAATTGAATTTACCACAGGTAAATTCAATACCATGCACCTGAGCTCAATTTCGAGTCTCATAGCAAAGGGTCTGAATAGTTATGTAAATAAAGTATCAGTTTTATTTTTAATACATTTGCAAACATTTCTAAAAACCTGTTTTCACTTTGTCATTATGGGGTATTGTGTGTAGATTATTATTATTATTATTGACCCCAGTCCTTTTTATGTGCACCAAAATTACGATCTGCTTCCCTGAATTGCATTGTGAAAGCCCAACACTGTAATAATCGTATTTTATAACTTAGCTAGTCATGTTGGCAATAGAACAAGCTTTCAAATGACGCCCACTTGACCCAGATTGTGATTTATAATGGACAAAAAATCAACAGTGTATTGTTTGGATTCAGTCTTGTGTCAGTCCAAACTGTTCCCTTTCAATTGCTACCATTAGTAACGGTAGTCAAAATTGTTAAATAGTTTTAAAAACAATTCTAATAAATGCAACAGTTGAACAATGGATGATGATACTCCAAACTTTTAGATCTTTTTTTATCCGTCAGATATTAACTAAATTATAGCACATAAAATGTTTTACTGGAATGGACAAATCATGAATGGAATTCAGGCATTCAATCTATTGTAAAATTTCAAATTATTTCGTTCAATGCACGCACATATACATTTTCTAATGGTATCAGTAATTTTGTATTTATTTAGTGTTTAAATAAAGAAAATGATGTGCCTAATTTGCAACCACCTAAATGTTGCTCTGTCTAGGAGGCCTACCTGCACTCACCTACACCGTCTAGACTGACTCATTAATTACTGTTGTCACATTCTGTTGCATAATTCAACAAGTGTGTCAATAGCAGGACACCCTCGGATTAAAAACCAACAGGCATGGCTCTAGATTACATTTCAGCGCATCTAATTTGTAAACATTTCAACTGTATTAAATCCACAATTAAATTCCACAAGAAAATTAACACGCATCAAAACAAAGTTATCATTGTGATTTAAGTGTTGAAACAATGCGTTTAATCGAACAATTCCCACACGTGTAAAGGATTAATACTGGGCTGGAAAAAAAGCCTGCAGACACGCTACAGACATCCAACCTTGGTTTAGAGTATTAAAAATGTCATAAAACTATTTCAATCTGAGAATATAGTAACTTGCACACATATGATATAAAAAAAGTACAAGTAATAGAGAAGCAATTAAGTAGTTGAGACAGAGTCCGACAGTGTGTGGCTCATTAAACATGGAGGACAGTGGAGCGATGGAGCTGTCCATCAACATTTACTGGAGCTCCTAGATGGAAGCAAGAGGAGAATGCTTACTTTTCTCAACCTCAAGCGACCCCACATCTCCATGTCTGAGCACCCTAGGGAGAGGAGGAGAGAGGAGCTCATATGGGTCCAGTTCAGTTGGCGTAAAGTTTAGGTGGTAGAGCATGGCGCTTGCAATGATATATTAAGACAAAAATCAGTTATTATGGGGAGTTAAGGTAGTACCTCATCTGTTTCAAATGTTTTCTGCTGTTTGGTGCCAATTGAACATGATCATGGTTTAGAATCCTCTCACTTGGTCTCAGACAGGTTGTATATATATATATATATATATATATATATATATATATATATATATATATATATATATATATATCATTCAGCACAATACCCTCTTGTTTCATAAGTCATCAGTGTTATGACATATTCCCATGAGTCTGCATTGTCACAGTCTGCTTCTTACAAAACCAAGTTCCCCTCAGGGAATCAATAAAGTTTTTGTTCATCCTTCATTCCACTAAATGAAAAAGAGAGAAAGCCTCACAACATCAACACACCCTGCATATCACTTCCGCCATTTGTCATCCACAGCTGGACAGAGTCTGAAAACAATTCTGGGCTGACAGACATAGCAGGTCTGTGTGATGTAACTCCAATGACAGAGCTCATGGATATGGAGGCCAGGCACCTGGACCCCCCTCTAAGGAGAGGGCAGGCCCAGACCAGACATACACTACTACCACCTCAGCATGATGATCAGACAGAGAGGAGGGGAGTGAGAGGTTGAAAAGGAAGAAAGAGGAGAGAGATACACATATGGGGTGGCAGGTAGCTGAGTGGTTAGAGCGTTGGGCCCGTAACAGAAAGGTTGCTGAAATCTGTCGTTCTGACCCTAAATAAGGCAGTTAACCCACTGTTTCTAGGCTGTCATTGTAAATAAGAATTTGTTCTTAACTGACTTGCCTAGTAAAATAAAAGGTATAAAAGATATGGAGGGGAGTGTATTTGGACAAGCTATATATATATATTTTTTTTTTTTCTGGGGGGGCTCTATACGCCAGTATTTTGGATTTGAGATATCAAAATAAATATATGAGTCGACAGTACAGAATGTCACCTTTTACTTGTTTATTTTATTCTATTCTATACATTCTATACAATCACTTTATGTATCTAGTCCCCTCATGTGAAGAAGTCATAAGTATTTGAACAAATTCACTTATATGGTATTAAAATAGTTAAACGTTTAGTATTTGGTTCATACAGTTTGTTTTGGGTCATATTTTTGTAACTGTCCTATCTCAAATATAAAATGCTGGAGTATTGAGCAACATTTAAAATGTTTCCTTCAATGTCCAAATACATATGGAGGGGACGATGTGAAGGATGATGTGAAAGAGAAAGATAGAGAGTGAGAAACGGAGAGGAGAGAGGAGTATTTAAGTGAGGGATGACACAGGTGGAGGAGGGAGGCCAAACTGTTGTTCTCTAAAGCCTGCTCTCTCTGTTAGAGCCTCTAATGGAACTGGGGTCAAGGGTCAGGGAGAGGCGGAGTAGACAGGAAATTACCTCACATAGAGGGTTCACCTGAATGAAAGAATCTGAAAGATGGGGTGATTTCATCTTTGTAAGGGAGTACATGAACATCAGAGAGAAATGAACGGCAGAGACACTTAATGTGTTCCTGTACAATAATCAGTGCAGGTTTTATGAAAGGATTGGGGGATTTGTTTGTCAGAAAGAAATTAAAAAATAAACTTGTGCCCAGTTACTATTGGGCCTTATTTCTGGTTGCTGAGCGAGCATGGTAACAAGATCAAATGTGTTAAGGTTGGTAAATACTTGACAAAGGCTAGGATATTCATCCCAGATATGAGACTAATATTTTCTTAAAGCTAGACACCTGGCTCTCAGGCAACGCAAGAACTGGAGCAAAAACAGGAAATCAATAACTTAATAATTTAATCAAAAACAAAATGACCTAATTTCAACTGGGAGTGTAGACTGTAACCTAGTGTAGCATGCAGTCTAGTTTAACCTCACTATATAAACAGTAGCTTCAAAATAGCCACTGTCAGAGACTCACTTACCCCTGTGTTTTCTGGTACCAGTCTGCCCTGATCAAGTTGGAAGTGAGGATGACCACTCTGAAGACTTCCTCATATCACAGAAACATACGCTTCCTGTTAGTACAAGATGGAGGACACATGTCAACTGAGGACACAATACACACACGAACTACAGCAACATACACAGTAATACCCCTTAAGGGAGCCATCCATCCTGTAGCAGTATTTCCATTGGTGGAAAAAGGACCCAATTGTCATACTTGAGTAACAGTAAAGATACCTTAATTTAAAATTGCTCAAGTAAAAGTGAAAGTCACCCAGTAAAATACTACTTGAGTAAGTATTTGGTTCTAAATATACTGAAGTATCAAAAGTAAATGTAATTGCTGAAATATACTTAAGTTTTAAAAGTAAAAATCATTTAAAATTCCTTATATTAAGCAAATCAGAGGGCAACATTTTCTTGTTTTAAAAATGTATGGACAGCCAGGAGTACACTCCAACACTCAGACATCATTTACAAATGATGCATTTGTATTTAGTGAGTCCGCCAGATCAGAAGCAGTAGGGATGACCATGTGTTGTCTTGATAAGTGTGTGAATTGGACCATTTTCTTGTCCTGTTAAGCATTCAAAATGTAATGAGTACTTTTGGGTGTCAGGGAAAATGTATGGAGTAAAAAGTACATTATTTTCTTTAGGAATGTAGTGAAGTAAAAGTAAAAGTTGTCAAAAATAGAAATAGTAAAGTAAAGTACAGATTCTCCAAAAAAAGACTTAAGTAAAAATACTTTAAAGTACTACTTTACACCACTGAGTATTACACAGTAATAACCCTTAAGGGAGCCAAGAGGACCTATACATAATGTCACCACATCAGTATTCCGAGGGAGATGCACACTAAATAAACTTTAGCTAGCAGGGCAGGAAGGACCAAAATATCATTGTGAATACAGATTTCAAAAGGTTTCCCGAAAATCCTTCCCACAACGAACCTTTCAATTTATTTAATTTCAGGAAGATTCAAAACATCCTAAAAATCAGAGTTGAAGTTAACAGACACTTTTTATTTATTTTTTGCTTTGAGAAATATAATAGATGCCTTTTAGAAACTCCAGGCAGCAGAATATATTAATGTCAAACACTCCTGTAAAGAGACTAAATTGAGAACTTGTGTTAAGAGGATTTGACAAATCCTTTCTATTAAGCTTGGAGGGAAACATCTTCATGATTCAATTGATAGTGATTTTTAGAGAGATAGAGAGAGAAAGCGAGAGAGAGAGAGAGAGAGAGAGAGAGAGAGAGAGAGAGAGAGAGAGAAAGAGAGTAAGACGGATAGGGAGTGTGTGCCCACTCCTCTGAATACTCCTCTCATTGTGTATGTGACTGTGTGTCCATGTAATGTATGTGTGCATGTTAATGTATGCGTGTAACCTGTGTCTGTGCCTCATATTGAGTACTGTATGTGACCGTGTGCGCGCGCGTGTGTGTATGTGTGTGTGTGTGTGTGTAGCAGCAGAGAGCAACCTACCAGAGCATGTGTTAGACCAGGATTATCACGCCATTAATATTGTATTTACTCTAAAGAAACTAGAGGTTGAAATAAATCTCTACACCTCCCTAGGCACCCCACCTCAGTCTCCCTGTACCTGAACAAACCATAAGATTAATTCAACGCACCGACAAGGGCATAGAGATATCAAATGTATAAATATGCATTATGCAGCCATGGCAACAGAGGCTTGCTGTTCTGTTTAACACTTACGATACAAGTGAATAGTTAAGATAAGTAGTGTTGCTAAGACAGATAAGATGACATTTATACAAGGCATACCAGGGGTCAACCGGTTCAGGGAACAGAACCGGAACCCGGAAAATAAACTAAACCGGGACCGAAAGTGATCTGTAGTGTTTTCAGTCCCACAAAAAACACCATCAAAGTGCCTATGCAAAGCACTCTCTGTCACTCAGAAACTCTTTCCAGGGTCTGTCTGACAGTTTTTTCTAGGCTAGTTAAGTATACTATAAGTTATTACGTTTTACATTGGATATATTAACTACAAAGGTAAGAGTGTTTTGAATTCTGGTGCCGCTGCACATGCAAACTTGTTAGCTATTGCTGGCCCAGGGCTTTGAGACAATGTATAGACATTCAAAGTCCCTCCATATTAGCCGCTCCTCCATTGTTCCATTGCAGCCCCGTCGATGAGAATGGGGGCGTGCTTGGTCCTCCTCCTTTTCCTGTAGTCCACAATCTCCTTTGTCTTGATTACGTTGAGAGAGAGGTTGTTATCGTGGCGCCACACGGCCAGGTCTCTGTCCTCCTCCTTATAGGCTGTCTTGCCATTGTCGTGATCAGGCCTACCACTGTTGTGTCATCTGCAAACTTAATGATGGTGATGGAGTCGTGCCTGGGCATGAAGTCATGGGTGAACAGGGAGTACAGGAGGGGAATGAGCACGCACCCCTGAGGGGCCCCATGTTGAGGATCAGCGTGGCAGATGTGTTGTAACCTACCCTTACCACCTGGGGGCGGCCCGTCAAGAAGTCCAGGATCCAGCTGCAGAGGGAGGTGTTCAGTCCCAGGATCCTTAGCTTGGTGATGAGCTTTGAGGGCACTATGGTGTTGAACGCTGAGCTGTAGTCAATGAATAGCATTCTCAAATAGGTGTTCCTTTTGTCCAGGTGGGAAAGGGCAGTGTGGAGTGCAATAGAGATTGCATCATCTGTGGATCTGTTTGAGCGGTATGCAAAATTAGAGTGGGTTTTTGAGTATTTCTTTTGTTGTATTGCGGAAAGTAACAGAACTTTCAAAAAATTATACTTTAAAAGCGTAGGAAGCATGAGTTGTTATTCAAAACAACACAGTGTGGTCAAAGACTTAGTAACTTAGTTGTAGTTACAATCTGGTTACCTATAACTACAAATAGTTAAGTTTTGGGTTATTACATATTTCTTAACTTATTTCTGGATATCTTCTAAACTACCCACAATGCACTATTTCTCAACGTTATATGGACTTACAATCTGTAAGTCTCTGCTCTCTCTTTGCTTATGTTTTAGTTGTGTTTTAGCTGGTCTCCAGTTTGGCTCTGACTTGCCGACCATAACCATGGTGGTTGGATAGGCTGCCTGGGCTATAGCTAGTTGGCTAAATAGCTGACGTTAGCTGGCTGGCTAAGATGATTGCATATAGCTAACATTCTTTGATAACTGGTGAGATGGCATTATGGATTTCTAGGTGTTGATAGCAACTGGCTGACTCATGCAGTGCTAACATAACGTTAGCAGGCTGATAGGGCTAATGTTAGCAAGCTAGTAGGGCTAATGTTAGCAAGCTAGCAACTTTGCAAGTTGATTTGTAACAAAAATTAATAAAGTATTTTCTTGTAAGTTAGCTGAACATTTTATTGAGTACAAACGATTTGGTTGAATTTGAAGTTACATATTTGAAGTTATTTCTGTTGGAATTGACATGATAGAGAATAGTCTGGCTTGCCGGGTCCTCCATATTAGGCTACATCACACCCCAAAATGTGTATAATTCTTCGGAATTCCGATCGGTTTTTTGTAATAACTCGAAAAATAGAAAAGGGTAGTATAACTTTGCATGAGGGACTAATAAATGCGTATACTAATAAAAATCCATATGTTACAAGTGGTTACGTTTATGCTATTTTAAAGTATGCATTAAGGTGCCTGTAATATAATAAATGTGGGAAAAACAAATGTATACATCAATAAACGCATTTCTATAGCTTCCCAAATATTTTTTACAGTGGTGAGAGAGTGCCATTTACAAGATGGAGGCACGGTTGCTTCAAAACAGTGGCCCCTGTCAGTCATTTAGTGTATATATAAATCATTGGTAAGAGCGGTAGACCAACTAAATATATTAACTTATGAAACAATAATCAGCTCAGGCCTCATGAGTCTCCTCCGTTTCTTGGAGACAATTTTTCGAATTCTGAGAGTGCATGGAAGATGGATGGTGTGAGGGGAGAAAAGGTGAGGTGTTCCGAAGGCGATACCCAGTTCGACCTATTAGGAGACAGTAAATCCAATTCATGTCATAACAATATAATAATATACAGTGGGGAGAACAAGTATTTGATACACTGCCGATTTTGCAGGTTTTCCCACTTACAAAGCATGTAGAAGTCTGTAATTTTTATCATAGGTACTCTTCAACTGTGAGTGACGCAATCAAAAACAAAAATCCAGAAAATCACATTGTATAATTTTTAGGTAATTAATTTGCATTTTATTGCATTAAATATTTAAATATTGTAGCGTTGAGCGGTGAAGCAGACAGGACGCACAGAATAAAGGAGACAGAGCCGAGGTGTCTTTTGCTAGCTCTAATGAGCCCAGATATATTTCCTCGTGTTTCGCACGACAGCTAACCCCGGGGTTGAGACGTCTACCTCAAAATAAATAACAGGGTTGGTGAGTCCCACTATTCTCCGCTCGGTGGTCTGTTTCTAGCAGGCACTTGACTTCCCTCAGCTATCCTACTCCGAGTCCAGTAGTGAAGAGACCTTCCTGACACCTGTCTCCTGACTCTCTATCCCTTTTCCCAACCCCCTAGCCATTCCACCAATACCCAAAAGGCACAGACGTCTCCACCAATCAAACTCTCACATGAACTAGTGAATAACCTTTACTCGTTAAACCCCATTGGATAGCCCAACTCTCTCTCTCCTGCAGCCCCTCCCCTCAGGGTCCCACACCACAGCGTTACAATATCAAGGAATATTTCACTTTCTCTGTAAATAGGAGTAACAACATGAATTTATGCATGAGGCAGAAATAATGCGGTGCGACTCGAGTTTTGCCATCAGCTGGACGACAGTGTCCCTTTTTGGTCAGTGACAGTGGAGGAAAGGGAGAACGGAGGGATGTTGAGAGTCGGATCCTCAGTCTTCTGCTCTCTCCCTCCGCTGAGACTGACCATCAGATGCAGGCACCATCAGCCCAGTAAAATAAAAATAAATAGCAAATAATTTAAAATGTATGCTCACTTAGCTGTGTCTTTACCAGTAAAGCCTACCTCAAATTTTGAAATATAATTTGTTTAAAATGGCCCAAACAACAATGCATTGGCAGGGCAATTCAAGCAAAGCCAATATGAAGAAATAATGTATTGGGTCTATAGCTTACTTCAAACCTCATTGCTACAGCACAGTTTTTTTGTTTTTTTTGCATAGGCTTACGCTTAAGTCATGGTAGATCTCGGTTTGCTCTTTGACTCAGAAAAAAAACATTAATCCCTCTACTTTCAAATCACCTAAAAATAATTTCAAATGCCAAATACACACTTACTGTGTACTGTTATCACAGTTGCAGCTGACAGTATTTACTCAGTGACAATATGTTCCTGTCTTCCCTTTACACACAGGTGTTCGGAAACATACAATCAGGTACATAAATATTTGGACATTGACCGAGTTATTATTATTTTAGCTGTCTACCACAGCATATTGGAGTTGAAATTTAAATAATGAATATGAGCTGAAGACTTTCAGCTTTAAATTTGAGGGTATTTACATCCAAATCGGATGAACAGTGTAGGAATTACAGCACTTTTTATATGTGGTCCCCCCCTTTTTAAGGGACCAAAAGTAATTGGACAATTGGCTGCTCAGCTGTTCCACGGCCAGGTGTGTTTTATTCCCTCAGTTCATTTATAAGTGAGCAGATAAAAGGTCTAGAGTTGATTTCAAGTGTGGCATTTTGCATTTGGAATCTGATGCTGTTAACAATCAATATGAAGTCCAAAGAGTTCAGTGAAGCAAGCCATCATTAGGATGAAAAGGCTAAGTAAACCCATCAGAGACATAGCAAAAACATTAGGTTTGGCCAAATCAACTATTTGGTACGTTCTTAAAAAGAAAGAACACACTGGTGAGCTCAGGAACACCAAAAGGCCTGGAAGACCACGGAAAATAGAATATAAATTATTTCCCTGATGAAGGAAAACCGCTTCACAACAGCTGGCCAGATCAAGAACACCCTCCAGGAGGTAGATGTATCTGTGTCAAAGTCAACAACAGAGAAGACTTCCGAGTAAATAGAGGGTTTAACACAAGATGTAAACCATTCGTAAGCCTCAAAAACGGGAAGACCAGATTAGAGTTTGCCAAAAAACATCTAAAAAAGCCTGTACAGTTCTGGAACAACATCCTATGAACAGATGAAACAAAGATCAACTTGTACCAGAATGATGAGAAGAGTATGGAGAAGGGAAGGAACTCCTCATGAGCCGAAGCATACCACCTCATCTGTGAAGCGTGGTGGAGGTAGTGTTATGGCGTGGGCATGTATGGCTGCCAATGGAACTGGTTCCCTTGTATTTATTGATGATGTGACTGATGACAAAAGCAGCAGGATGAATTCTGAAGTGTTTATGGCTATATTATCTGCTCAGATTTAGCCAAATGCTTCAAAACTCAGTGGACAGCGCTTTACAGTGCAGATGGAACCTGACCCAAAGTTTACTGTGAATGCAACCCAATTATTTTTTTATGGCAAAGAAGTGGAATGTTCTGCAATGGCCAAGTCAATCACCTGACCTAAATCCAATTAAGCATGCATTTCACTTGCTAAAGGCAAAACGCCCCAAGAACAAGCAGGAACTGAAGACAGCTGCAGTAAAGGCCTGGCAGAGCATCACCAGGGAAGAACCCAGCATCAGGTGATGTCTATGGGTTCCGGACTTCAGGCAGTCATTGACTGCAAAGGATTTGCAACAAAGTATTAAAACTCAATTTAAATTTATGATTATGTTAGTTTGTCCAATTACTTTTGAACCCCTAAAATTGGGGCGGCTATTTTAGAAAAAAAAAATGTAATTCCTACACGGCTCATACAATAATTGACAAAACACTTCAATTAAAGATTAAAGTCTACAATAAAAGTACATCTTGGTTGTTTCCTTTCAAATCCATTGTGGAGGCGTACAGAGCCAAAATTACGCAAATTGTGTCACTGTCCAAATACTGACCTGACTGTATGCTAATTACACAGGTCTTCTGTCAAAATGCGCTGTATCAAGGAAATATGGCCGTGTGGAAACCCTAACCCTATAAAAAGGTGTATCAATTTAACCTTGTGGTTTAAAAAAGAAAATATGAAGGATAAGGTCCTTATGCTTCAAAAATCGTACCACAAGCGATGCATGTTAATGTTCAGACCGAGTGTCCGTGCTCTTATAAAAGAGATCCATAGCACCTTCCCCAAACTGTTGCCACAAAGTTGGAAGCATAGAATAGTCTAAAATGTGATTGTATGCTGTAGTGTTAAGGTTTCCTTTCACTGGAACTAAGGGGCCCGAACCATGAAAAACAGCCCCAGACCATTATTCCTCCTCCAAACTTTAGTCGGCATTATGCATTGGGGCAGGTAGCGGTCTCTTGGCATCCACCAAATCCAGATTTGTCCGTCGGACTGCCAGATGGTGATGAGTGATTTATCACTCCAGAGAACGCATTTCCACTGCTGAGTCCAATGGCGGTGAGCTTTACGCCACTCCAGCCGATGTTTGGCATTGCGCATGGTGATCTTAGACTTGTGTGTGACTGCTCGGCCATGGAAACCCATTTCATGAAGCTCCCAACGAAAAGTTATTTTGCTAACGTTGCTTCCAGAGGCAGTTTGGAACTTGGTAGTGTGTGTAGCGCCCTTCAGCACTTGCCAGTCCCATTCTGTGAGCTTGTGTGGCTTACTTGAGCCTAGACGTTTCCACTTCACAATAACAGCACTTACAGTTGACCAGGGCAGCTCTAGCAGGGCAGAAATTTGACGTACTGACTTGTTGGAAAGGTGGTGCCACGTTGAAAGTCACTGAGCTCTTCAGTAAGGACATTCTACTGCTAATGTTTGTCTATGGAGATTGCATGGCTGTGTCTTTCATGTCAGCAATGGCTGTGGCTGAAATAGCCAAATCCACTAATTTTAAGAGGTGTCCACATACTTTTGTACACTGAACAAAAATATAAACGTAACATGTAAAGTGTTGGTTGATTTATTCACATCATTTTTGAAAATTTGGCAGTACGTCCAACCAGCCTCACAATCGCAGACCACGTGTAAGTAACCATGCCAGCCCAGGACCTCCCACATCCGGCTTATTCACCTGCTGGATAATTTGAAGGGGCTAAGGAGTATTTCTGTCTGTAAAAAAGCCCTTTTGTTGGGAAAAACTAATTTTTGTTGGCTGGGCTTGGCTCCCCAGTGTGTGGGCCTATGCCCTCCAAGGAACCCCTGCCCAGTCATGTGAAATCCATAGATTACGGCCTAATGAATTTATTTAAATTGACTGATTTCCTTATATGAACTGTAACTCAGTAAAACTTTGAAATTGTTGCGTTTATATTTTTGTTGATGATACGATTTAGCTAATTAGCTAGCCAAAAGAATGTGAAAACAATTCAATATATTATGGTGGTAGGAAATACTCACTGTGTGGGGGGAAGTGTTTTAGGGACTAGCACATTTTAGATATTGCTACACATGCATACATTTTCTAGCTAACTGGAATAGTTCCGATGCTAGAACTTGGTTCTATTTGTGACGCTCAACGTGCTGCAAGTCCTGCCTCTCCCGTCTCCTCATTGGTTTTTAGGAGCATATACCCACCTGGGTGATTGAAAGATGAACTGAGGTTGGTTGTGATAATAAACCTTATTAAAGTTGGTTGTCAACCGCCATACATAGGAGAAAAAGCCTGAAGGAAGGAGGAGCGATGACTAGAAACTAATTTGGTTTACCGTTTTATCTGTGGATTAATTGTCGGAGTAGAGGACCTTGTACATTTCAGGTAAAATAACAACCCAATGTTTATATCCCAGGACAAATAAACTAGCAACAGCAAGATAGCTAGCTAACTTGCCATAAAGGTTGAATGCTTTTCAGCCTGTCCCCAAATTAATATAATTGGTTCAGTTTGTTTTGATATTTCTACCTGCGTGTCCTTTGGTGCGCGTGTTAAGATCCTAATCACGTGACGCGCAGTTGATTTTAAATCCAGTACTTTTTCACGATACTGAAACCCCCGCGAAAAACAAACCGGTAATCACCAACTACACTCTCCATAGAAACTTGTCAAACCGATATGGAAATGTGTTCTCAGAGAGAAACCACCGACATTAACAAGAACTAACGTTCGCTAGTTTAGTAGATAGCTAACTAGATTAACGTTACAGTACTCCCGTCTGACCTTGGATTACACCCAGTCTATCTCTCCTTCCTACAATGTACACTTTGTTGCATTGCAATGCATTTCCTCCAAAAGGTTTACCAGCTGTGTGACACCGACAAGAAAGGCTACCCGAGCAGAGAAAACCTACAGATGGCAGTGGTCATGCTGTTTGGATAAAAAACATAAAAAGTGGGTTAGCAAGAATAGAAGCCATGTACAGTAGTACTAGCTCTGGTCCATCGTGCGAAGACAACATCGAGTTGCTTCTATGGTTTATGTGTATATGTTGTGAAACTGTTAGATATTACTGCACTATTGGAGCTAGAAGCACAAGCATTTCGCTTCACCGGCAAGAACATCAGCTAACCACGTGTATGTGACCATTACAGCATTCCATAGTGCGCTTGTATCTTCTAGTCTGGTAGATGTTGAATTTGAGGAGCAGAGATGCAATGCTCATTTCATTCCACAAGATGGCGCCGTTGTACTACCTTATTTACAGCTAAAAGGTATTCTCAAAGCCTTTCCACAGTCATGTCAACGTGATTAGTGACCTAGCTAATTTGTATTATGATAATCACCTCACAACAACTACAGTCATGAATATCAAACTGATTCTTTTAATAATTTCTATATCACTCCGTCATCCATCTAAATCGGTATTTTGCCTGGAAACCAGACGTTCAATTGCATAGAATTCTACTTCGGGGGAGAGATGAGCATTTGAATCAGGAACGTTACCTCCCAGAATTTTTAATAACATTATATTTTAATTTACTTTACCGGTTGTCCGTGCGGTTTGTCCTTTTGAATGTGAAACCATATATCCACAGGAAAGTACAATTCCATCAACATTTCAAAGTGCTGGTAGTGCGTTCAGATGTCTATCACCTGAACCACGTGCAGAACCAGTGGTGGGAAAAGTATCAAATTGTTATACATGAGTGAAAGTATAGATACCTTAATAAGGGCACACTCCAACACTCAGACATCATTTACAAATTATGCATTTGTGTTTAGTGAGTTTGCCAGATCAGAGGCTGAAGGGATGACCACGTGTTCTCTTGATAAGTACATGAATTGGGCAATGTGCCTGTCAGCTACACAAGTGTAAGAGTACTTTTGGGTGTCAGGTAAAATGTATGGAGTAAAAAGTACATTATTTTCTTTAGGAATGTAGTGACGTAAAAGTTGTCAAAAATAAATAGTAAAGTACAGATACCCAATAAAACTAATTATTTTTACTTAAGTACTTTACATCACTGCGCAGAACCATGTTACCACGTGCACGAGCTCGGCAAGTATGCATGCCTCTTGTGCATGTATTTTTATCTTGTGCACATGCTTCAGGCTTTGCTTCACAAAACGTTCTGTCTTGTAGTGGTCGAGAGGAAACTTTAATAATTCAAAACACACATTTCTGCAAGATGTAGAATTCTATGCAATTCAACGTCGGGTTTCCAGGCACATCAGTCTTTGTACTTTTATGTTGCAATCAGAGACCAACATTTTAAGCAGGTAAGTCTGACAGACCCAGAAGACAGTCTCCAACAGGCACACTGCTGTTGTGACAGAATGAGTACATAATTAGTGTGTGTGTGTGTGTGTGTGTGTGTGTGTGTGTGTGTGTGTGTGTGTGTGTCATACAAGCACTCGGAAATGAGAAAATATATAGACCATGGAATTAAGCCACGTTAAGCTCCTATATCCTTGATGTGTAGATTTATGTAAATATACTGGTTATTCTGGTTATTCAAAGTACTGAGACAGAACGCGTCTCCTTCCTGAGCGGTATGACGGCCTCATGGTGTTTATACTTGTGTACTATTGTTTGTACAGATGAACGTGGTACCGTCAGGCGTTTAGAAATTGCTCCCAAGGATGAACCAGACTTGTGGAGGTCTACAATTTTTTTTATGAGGTCTTGGATGATTTCTTTTGATTTTCCCATGATGTCGAGAAAAGAGGCACTGAGTTTGAAGGTAGGCCTTGAAATACATCCACAGGTACACCTCCAATTGACTCAAATGATGTCAATTAGCCTATCAGAAGCTTCTAAAGCCATGACATCATTTTCTGGAATTTTCCAAGCTGTTTAAAGGCACAGTCAACTTAATGTATGTAAACTTCTGACCCACTGGAATTGTGATATAGTGAATTATAAGTGAAATAATATTTCTGTAAACAATTGTTGGAAGAATTACTTGTGTCATGCACAAAGTAGATGTCCTAACCGACTTGCCGAAACTAT
The DNA here is from genome assembly GCA_023634145.1 of Thymallus thymallus. NCBI lineage: Eukaryota > Metazoa > Chordata > Actinopteri > Salmoniformes > Salmonidae > Thymallus > Thymallus thymallus. The sequence continues at coordinate 5,607,833 of CM042405.1, read as the reverse complement.
AGTTTGTTTACATGAAATCTGTGGAGTGGTTGACTTCAACCTAAGTGTACGTAAACTTCCGACTTCAACTGTATGCATTCGTCAGACATTTATTAGATAACTTACAATAGGCCAGCCTAGCCAAAATACTGATCAACATGAACACTCATGAGAAATAAAGATGTGAAATAATGGTGAGACATCATTTGACATAAAAAAAAAAAAGACATAAGCCTAATATGGGAAAGCAGCAAAACCTACAGTGTGCAAGACCCCATTGATTCGTACAATTCGTAACACTCATCCCCCGTCCAAACGCGTAAAAAAAACAATACAAAGTAACAAATTGTGATATCATATCATGTAATCAAGTGAATTACTTAGGCTTTGGGAAATGGGAAGGGAAGCAGTAGTGGAGGGGGACCCATGTTCCCTGCGTCAATCAAGCAGGCTTCAGTCACCCACTTGGTTTCAGTCGCCCCCCAAGATTACAGTGGGATACAATTCCAGCAATGGCCTCCTCCTTGTCAGGCCTCACACTGGGCAGACAGGGATCACACAGCTTCTCCACATACAGCGCTGAATCAAGGGTGACCTCGTTGAAGAGGAGATCCAGGAGCCGGTCTACGGAGCCAGTAATGTTTTTCAAAAGGGAAATGTTTGTTAAATGGGTAGTGAATTTTATTTCCTTTTCTGAAATAGTATGCATTGATTTAGCAATCTACTTATTCTACAGTGTGTTCTCTGGTGTTTTTGAAGTACTCCATTTGAAATATGCAATATTTGGTTGTGCAATTTTTTGCGAAACTTTTCAATGTTTGTATTTTGAATGTTTGTGTGCCTGAAATGCTCAATTGATTTGAAATGAATAACTATGACTTACAGTATGTTGGGTCTGCCTTCACAGGCTTCACAGCAAATCCCCCTTCTTTGCCTTGGGTAAGCACCCCATGTAGCTCAGTCAGTAGAGCATGGAATTTGAAACGCTAAGGTTGTGGGTTAGATTCCCACGGGGTACCAGTATAAAATGTATGCACTCACTACTGTAAGTTGTCTGTTAAAATGTAAATGTGAGCTGATTTTGTATGACAGCATTCCTGCAGCAGGGGTTGCCTTGGAAGCTGTGCAGACAGATTTTTCTAAAATGCCTGTTATTACAACTTGATGATAGTTGAAAGACACAAGGAGAAGGGAAGTTACATCATGATTATTCCCAATGGCACAAGCTACATCAACTGTAAGACAACAACCCAGACAATGGAATGGCCGAATAGGACTTTCAGGGGAAAATTACAAATACTACACACAACGCAACTCCTTTTGTGGACAACATTCCTTCGTGTCAGCTGTGTGCTGTCAGTTCTCAGACTCAACGTAGGGGGCTTAAGGATGGAGGAACAAACCCATATAGTGACTATTAGCTGAGTTACAGAAAATATACTGTTCACAAGTCAAAACAGTTACAGCCACCGTGTCACACTCATCAAACTCTGATACTTACAGCGCTTGCACTGATCCACTGATCCACTGTCAATGATGGTATAGCATCCATCTTCAGGACTAGCTTCCTGGCAAGACCCATCGAATGTTCTCCCCAATTGATAAAGCAACTGTGCTCAAAATGTGCCATTGTCGTGATCAGGCCTACCACTGTTGTGTCATCTGCAAACTTAATGATGGTGATGGAGTCGTGCCTGGGCATGAAGTCATGGGTGAACAGGGAGTACAGGAGGGGAATGAGCACGCACCCCTGAGGGGCCCCATGTTGAGGATCAGCGTGGCAGATGTGTTGTAACCTACCCTTACCACCTGGGGGCGGCCCGTCAAGAAGTCCAGGATCCAGCTGCAGAGGGAGGTGTTCAGTCCCAGGATCCTTAGCTTGGTGATGAGCTTTGAGGGCACTATGGTGTTGAACGCTGAGCTGTAGTCAATGAATAGCATTCTCAAATAGGTGTTCCTTTTGTCCAGGTGGGAAAGGGCAGTGTGGAGTGCAATAGAGATTGCATCATCTGTGGATCTGTTTGAGCGGTATGCAAAATTAGAGTGGGTTTTTGAGTATTTCTTTTGTTGTATTGCGGAAAGTAACAGAACTTTCAAAAAATTATACTTTAAAAGCGTAGGAAGCATGAGTTGTTATTCAAAACAACACAGTGTGGTCAAAGACTTAGTAACTTAGTTGTAGTTACAATCTGGTTACCTATAACTACAAATAGTTAAGTTTTGGGTTATTACATATTTCTTAACTTATTTCTGGATATCTTCTAAACTACCCACAATGCACTATTTCTCAACGTTATATGGACTTACAATCTGTAAGTCTCTGCTCTCTCTTTGCTTATGTTTTAGTTGTGTTTTAGCTGGTCTCCAGTTTGGCTCTGACTTGCCGACCATAACCATGGTGGTTGGATAGGCTGCCTGGGCTATAGCTAGTTGGCTAAATAGCTGACGTTAGCTGGCTGGCTAAGATGATTGCATATAGCTAACATTCTTTGATAACTGGTGAGATGGCATTATGGATTTCTAGGTGTTGATAGCAACTGGCTGACTCATGCAGTGCTAACATAACGTTAGCAGGCTGATAGGGCTAATGTTAGCAAGCTAGTAGGGCTAATGTTAGCAAGCTAGCAACTTTGCAAGTTGATTTGTAACAAAAATTAATAAAGTATTTTCTTGTAAGTTAGCTGAACATTTTATTGAGTACAAACGATTTGGTTGAATTTGAAGTTACATATTTGAAGTTATTTCTGTTGGAATTGACATGATAGAGAATAGTCTGGCTTGCCGGGTCCTCCATATTAGGCTACATCACACCCCAAAATGTGTATAATTCTTCGGAATTCCGATCGGTTTTTTGTAATAACTCGAAAAATAGAAAAGGGTAGTATAACTTTGCATGAGGGACTAATAAATGCGTATACTAATAAAAATCCATATGTTACAAGTGGTTACGTTTATGCTATTTTAAAGTATGCATTAAGGTGCCTGTAATATAATAAATGTGGGAAAAACAAATGTATACATCAATAAACGCATTTCTATAGCTTCCCAAATATTTTTTACAGTGGTGAGAGAGTGCCATTTACAAGATGGAGGCACGGTTGCTTCAAAACAGTGGCCCCTGTCAGTCATTTAGTGTATATATAAATCATTGGTAAGAGCGGTAGACCAACTAAATATATTAACTTATGAAACAATAATCAGCTCAGGCCTCATGAGTCTCCTCCGTTTCTTGGAGACAATTTTTCGAATTCTGAGAGTGCATGGAAGATGGATGGTGTGAGGGGAGAAAAGGTGAGGTGTTCCGAAGGCGATACCCAGTTCGACCTATTAGGAGACAGTAAATCCAATTCATGTCATAACAATATAATAATATACAGTGGGGAGAACAAGTATTTGATACACTGCCGATTTTGCAGGTTTTCCCACTTACAAAGCATGTAGAAGTCTGTAATTTTTATCATAGGTACTCTTCAACTGTGAGTGACGCAATCAAAAACAAAAATCCAGAAAATCACATTGTATAATTTTTAGGTAATTAATTTGCATTTTATTGCATTAAATATTTAAATATTGTAGCGTTGAGCGGTGAAGCAGACAGGACGCACAGAATAAAGGAGACAGAGCCGAGGTGTCTTTTGCTAGCTCTAATGAGCCCAGATATATTTCCTCGTGTTTCGCACGACAGCTAACCCCGGGGTTGAGACGTCTACCTCAAAATAAATAACAGGGTTGGTGAGTCCCACTATTCTCCGCTCGGTGGTCTGTTTCTAGCAGGCACTTGACTTCCCTCAGCTATCCTACTCCGAGTCCAGTAGTGAAGAGACCTTCCTGACACCTGTCTCCTGACTCTCTATCCCTTTTCCCAACCCCCTAGCCATTCCACCAATACCCAAAAGGCACAGACGTCTCCACCAATCAAACTCTCACATGAACTAGTGAATAACCTTTACTCGTTAAACCCCATTGGATAGCCCAACTCTCTCTCTCCTGCAGCCCCTCCCCTCAGGGTCCCACACCACAGCGTTACAATATCAAGGAATATTTCACTTTCTCTGTAAATAGGAGTAACAACATGAATTTATGCATGAGGCAGAAATAATGCGGTGCGACTCGAGTTTTGCCATCAGCTGGACGACAGTGTCCCTTTTTGGTCAGTGACAGTGGAGGAAAGGGAGAACGGAGGGATGTTGAGAGTCGGATCCTCAGTCTTCTGCTCTCTCCCTCCGCTGAGACTGACCATCAGATGCAGGCACCATCAGCCCAGTAAAATAAAAATAAATAGCAAATAATTTAAAATGTATGCTCACTTAGCTGTGTCTTTACCAGTAAAGCCTACCTCAAATTTTGAAATATAATTTGTTTAAAATGGCCCAAACAACAATGCATTGGCAGGGCAATTCAAGCAAAGCCAATATGAAGAAATAATGTATTGGGTCTATAGCTTACTTCAAACCTCATTGCTACAGCACAGTTTTTTTGTTTTTTTTGCATAGGCTTACGCTTAAGTCATGGTAGATCTCGGTTTGCTCTTTGACTCAGAAAAAAAACATTAATCCCTCTACTTTCAAATCACCTAAAAATAATTTCAAATGCCAAATACACACTTACTGTGTACTGTTATCACAGTTGCAGCTGACAGTATTTACTCAGTGACAATATGTTCCTGTCTTCCCTTTACACACAGGTGTTCGGAAACATACAATCAGGTACATAAATATTTGGACATTGACCGAGTTATTATTATTTTAGCTGTCTACCACAGCATATTGGAGTTGAAATTTAAATAATGAATATGAGCTGAAGACTTTCAGCTTTAAATTTGAGGGTATTTACATCCAAATCGGATGAACAGTGTAGGAATTACAGCACTTTTTATATGTGGTCCCCCCCTTTTTAAGGGACCAAAAGTAATTGGACAATTGGCTGCTCAGCTGTTCCACGGCCAGGTGTGTTTTATTCCCTCAGTTCATTTATAAGTGAGCAGATAAAAGGTCTAGAGTTGATTTCAAGTGTGGCATTTTGCATTTGGAATCTGATGCTGTTAACAATCAATATGAAGTCCAAAGAGTTCAGTGAAGCAAGCCATCATTAGGATGAAAAGGCTAAGTAAACCCATCAGAGACATAGCAAAAACATTAGGTTTGGCCAAATCAACTATTTGGTACGTTCTTAAAAAGAAAGAACACACTGGTGAGCTCAGGAACACCAAAAGGCCTGGAAGACCACGGAAAATAGAATATAAATTATTTCCCTGATGAAGGAAAACCGCTTCACAACAGCTGGCCAGATCAAGAACACCCTCCAGGAGGTAGATGTATCTGTGTCAAAGTCAACAACAGAGAAGACTTCCGAGTAAATAGAGGGTTTAACACAAGATGTAAACCATTCGTAAGCCTCAAAAACGGGAAGACCAGATTAGAGTTTGCCAAAAAACATCTAAAAAAGCCTGTACAGTTCTGGAACAACATCCTATGAACAGATGAAACAAAGATCAACTTGTACCAGAATGATGAGAAGAGTATGGAGAAGGGAAGGAACTCCTCATGAGCCGAAGCATACCACCTCATCTGTGAAGCGTGGTGGAGGTAGTGTTATGGCGTGGGCATGTATGGCTGCCAATGGAACTGGTTCCCTTGTATTTATTGATGATGTGACTGATGACAAAAGCAGCAGGATGAATTCTGAAGTGTTTATGGCTATATTATCTGCTCAGATTTAGCCAAATGCTTCAAAACTCAGTGGACAGCGCTTTACAGTGCAGATGGAACCTGACCCAAAGTTTACTGTGAATGCAACCCAATTATTTTTTTATGGCAAAGAAGTGGAATGTTCTGCAATGGCCAAGTCAATCACCTGACCTAAATCCAATTAAGCATGCATTTCACTTGCTAAAGGCAAAACGCCCCAAGAACAAGCAGGAACTGAAGACAGCTGCAGTAAAGGCCTGGCAGAGCATCACCAGGGAAGAACCCAGCATCAGGTGATGTCTATGGGTTCCGGACTTCAGGCAGTCATTGACTGCAAAGGATTTGCAACAAAGTATTAAAACTCAATTTAAATTTATGATTATGTTAGTTTGTCCAATTACTTTTGAACCCCTAAAATTGGGGCGGCTATTTTAGAAAAAAAAAATGTAATTCCTACACGGCTCATACAATAATTGACAAAACACTTCAATTAAAGATTAAAGTCTACAATAAAAGTACATCTTGGTTGTTTCCTTTCAAATCCATTGTGGAGGCGTACAGAGCCAAAATTACGCAAATTGTGTCACTGTCCAAATACTGACCTGACTGTATGCTAATTACACAGGTCTTCTGTCAAAATGCGCTGTATCAAGGAAATATGGCCGTGTGGAAACCCTAACCCTATAAAAAGGTGTATCAATTTAACCTTGTGGTTTAAAAAAGAAAATATGAAGGATAAGGTCCTTATGCTTCAAAAATCGTACCACAAGCGATGCATGTTAATGTTCAGACCGAGTGTCCGTGCTCTTATAAAAGAGATCCATAGCACCTTCCCCAAACTGTTGCCACAAAGTTGGAAGCATAGAATAGTCTAAAATGTGATTGTATGCTGTAGTGTTAAGGTTTCCTTTCACTGGAACTAAGGGGCCCGAACCATGAAAAACAGCCCCAGACCATTATTCCTCCTCCAAACTTTAGTCGGCATTATGCATTGGGGCAGGTAGCGGTCTCTTGGCATCCACCAAATCCAGATTTGTCCGTCGGACTGCCAGATGGTGATGAGTGATTTATCACTCCAGAGAACGCATTTCCACTGCTGAGTCCAATGGCGGTGAGCTTTACGCCACTCCAGCCGATGTTTGGCATTGCGCATGGTGATCTTAGACTTGTGTGTGACTGCTCGGCCATGGAAACCCATTTCATGAAGCTCCCAACGAAAAGTTATTGTGCTAACGTTGCTTCCAGAGGCAGTTTGGAACTTGGTAGTGTGTGTAGCGCCCTTCAGCACTTGCCAGTCCCATTCTGTGAGCTTGTGTGGCTTACTTGAGCCTAGACGTTTCCACTTCACAATAACAGCACTTACAGTTGACCAGGGCAGCTCTAGCAGGGCAGAAATTTGACGTACTGACTTGTTGGAAAGGTGGTGCCACGTTGAAAGTCACTGAGCTCTTCAGTAAGGACATTCTACTGCTAATGTTTGTCTATGGAGATTGCATGGCTGTGTCCTTCATGTCAGCAATGGCTGTGGCTGAAATAGCCAAATCCACTAATTTTAAGAGGTGTCCACATACTTTTGTACACTGAACAAAAATATAAACGTAACATGTAAAGTGTTGGTTGATTTATTCACATCATTTTTGAAAATTTGGCAGTACGTCCAACCAGCCTCACAATCGCAGACCACGTGTAAGTAACCATGCCAGCCCAGGACCTCCCACATCCGGCTTATTCACCTGCTGGATAATTTGAAGGGGCTAAGGAGTATTTCTGTCTGTAAAAAAGCCCTTTTGTTGGGAAAAACTAATTTTTGTTGGCTGGGCTTGGCTCCCCAGTGTGTGGGCCTATGCCCTCCAAGGAACCCCTGCCCAGTCATGTGAAATCCATAGATTACGGCCTAATGAATTTATTTAAATTGACTGATTTCCTTATATGAACTGTAACTCAGTAAAACTTTGAAATTGTTGCGTTTATATTTTTGTTGATGATACGATTTAGCTAATTAGCTAGCCAAAAGAATGTGAAAACAATTCAATATATTATGGTGGTAGGAAATACTCACTGTGTGGGGGGAAGTGTTTTAGGGACTAGCACATTTTAGATATTGCTACACATGCATACATTTTCTAGCTAACTGGAATAGTTCCGATGCTAGAACTTGGTTCTATTTGTGACGCTCAACGTGCTGCAAGTCCTGCCTCTCCCGTCTCCTCATTGGTTTTTAGGAGCATATACCCACCTGGGTGATTGAAAGATGAACTGAGGTTGGTTGTGATAATAAACCTTATTAAAGTTGGTTGTCAACCGCCATACATAGGAGAAAAAGCCTGAAGGAAGGAGGAGCGATGACTAGAAACTAATTTGGTTTACCGTTTTATCTGTGGATTAATTGTCGGAGTAGAGGACCTTGTACATTTCAGGTAAAATAACAACCCAATGTTTATATCCCAGGACAAATAAACTAGCAACAGCAAGATAGCTAGCTAACTTGCCATAAAGGTTGAATGCTTTTCAGCCTGTCCCCAAATTAATATAATTGGTTCAGTTTGTTTTGATATTTCTACCTGCGTGTCCTTTGGTGCGCGTGTTAAGATCCTAATCACGTGACGCGCAGTTGATTTTAAATCCAGTACTTTTTCACGATACTGAAACCCCCGCGAAAAACAAAGCGGTAATCACCAACTACACTCTCCATAGAAACTTGTCAAACCGATATGGAAATGTGTTCTCAGAGAGAAACCACCGACATTAACAAGAACTAACGTTCGCTAGTTTAGTAGATAGCTAACTAGATTAACGTTACAGTACTCCCGTCTGACCTTGGATTACACCCAGTCTATCTCTCCTTCCTACAATGTACACTTTGTTGCATTGCAATGCATTTCCTCCAAAAGGTTTACCAGCTGTGTGACACCGACAAGAAAGGCTACCCGAGCAGAGAAAACCTACAGATGGCAGTGGTCATGCTGTTTGGATAAAAAACATAAAAAGTGGGTTAGCAAGAATAGAAGCCATGTACAGTAGTACTAGCTCTGGTCCATCGTGCGAAGACAACATCGAGTTGCTTCTATGGTTTATGTGTATATGTTGTGAAACTGTTAGATATTACTGCACTATTGGAGCTAGAAGCACAAGCATTTCGCTTCACCGGCAAGAACATCAGCTAACCACGTGTATGTGACCATTACAGCATTCCATAGTGCGCTTGTATCTTCTAGTCTGGTAGATGTTGAATTTGAGGAGCAGAGATGCAATGCTCATTTCATTCCACAAGATGGCGCCGTTGTACTACCTTATTTACAGCTAAAAGGTATTCTCAAAGCCTTTCCACAGTCATGTCAACGTGATTAGTGACCTAGCTAATTTGTATTATGATAATCACCTCACAACAACTACAGTCATGAATATCAAACTGATTCTTTTAATAATTTCTATATCACTCCGTCATCCATCTAAATCGGTATTTTGCCTGGAAACCAGACGTTCAATTGCATAGAATTCTACTTCGGGGGAGAGATGAGCATTTGAATCAGGAACGTTACCTCCCAGAATTTTTAATAACATTATATTTTAATTTACTTTACCGGTTGTCCGTGCGGTTTGTCCTTTTGAATGTGAAACCATATATCCACAGGAAAGTACAATTCCATCAACATTTCAAAGTGCTGGTAGTGCGTTCAGATGTCTATCACCTGAACCACGTGCAGAACCAGTGGTGGGAAAAGTATCAAATTGTTATACATGAGTGAAAGTATAGATACCTTAATAAGGGCACACTCCAACACTCAGACATCATTTACAAATTATGCATTTGTGTTTAGTGAGTTTGCCAGATCAGAGGCTGAAGGGATGACCACGTGTTCTCTTGATAAGTACATGAATTGGGCAATGTGCCTGTCAGCTACACAAGTGTAAGAGTACTTTTGGGTGTCAGGTAAAATGTATGGAGTAAAAAGTACATTATTTTCTTTAGGAATGTAGTGACGTAAAAGTTGTCAAAAATAAATAGTAAAGTACAGATACCCAATAAAACTAATTATTTTTACTTAAGTACTTTACATCACTGCGCAGAACCATGTTACCACGTGCACGAGCTCGGCAAGTATGCATGCCTCTTGTGCATGTATTTTTATCTTGTGCACATGCTTCAGGCTTTGCTTCACAAAACGTTCTGTCTTGTAGTGGTCGAGAGGAAACTTTAATAATTCAAAACACACATTTCTGCAAGATGTAGAATTCTATGCAATTCAACGTCGGGTTTCCAGGCACATCAGTCTTTGTACTTTTATGTTGCAATCAGAGACCAACATTTTAAGCAGGTAAGTCTGACAGACCCAGAAGACAGTCTCCAACAGGCACACTGCTGTTGTGACAGAATGAGTACATAATTAGTGTGTGTGTGTGTGTGTGTGTGTGTGTGTGTGTGTGTGTGTGTGTGTGTGTGTGTGTGTGTGTCATACAAGCACTCGGAAATGAGAAAATATATAGACCATGGAATTAAGCCACGTTAAGCTCCTATATCCTTGATGTGTAGATTTATGTAAATATACTGGTTATTCTGGTTATTCAAAGTACTGAGACAGAACGCGTCTCCTTCCTGAGCGGTATGACGGCCTCATGGTGTTTATACTTGTGTACTATTGTTTGTACAGATGAACGTGGTACCGTCAGGCGTTTAGAAATTGCTCCCAAGGATGAACCAGACTTGTGGAGGTCTACAATTTTTTTTATGAGGTCTTGGATGATTTCTTTTGATTTTCCCATGATGTCGAGAAAAGAGGCACTGAGTTTGAAGGTAGGCCTTGAAATACATCCACAGGTACACCTCCAATTGACTCAAATGATGTCAATTAGCCTATCAGAAGCTTCTAAAGCCATGACATCATTTTCTGGAATTTTCCAAGCTGTTTAAAGGCACAGTCAACTTAATGTATGTAAACTTCTGACCCACTGGAATAGTGATATAGTGAATTATAAGTGAAATAATATTTCTGTAAACAATTGTTGGAAGAATTACTTGTGTCATGCACAAAGTAGATGTCCTAACCGACTTGCCGAAACTATAGTTTGTTTACATGAAATCTGTGGAGTGGTTGACTTCAACCTAAGTGTACGTAAACTTCCGACTTCAACTGTATGCATTCGTCAGACATTTATTAGATAACTTACAATAGGCCAGCCTAGCCAAAATACTGATCAACATGAACACTCATGAGAAATAAAGATGTGAAATAATGGTGAGACATCATTTGACATAAAAAAAAAAAAAGACATAAGCCTAATATGGGAAAGCAGCAAAACCTACAGTGTGCAAGACCCCATTGATTCGTACAATTCGTAACACTCATCCCCCGTCCAAACGCGTAAAAAAAACAATACAAAGTAACAAATTGTGATATCATATCATGTAATCAAGTGAATTACTTAGGCTTTGGGAAATGGGAAGGGAAGCAGTAGTGGAGGGGGACCCATGTTCCCTGCGTCAATCAAGCAGGCTTCAGTCACCCACTTGGTTTCAGTCGCCCCCCAAGATTACAGTGGGATACAATTCCAGCAATGGCCTCCTCCTTGTCAGGCCTCACACTGGGCAGACAGGGATCACACAGCTTCTCCACATACAGCGCTGAATCAAGGGTGACCTCGTTGAAGAGGAGATCCAGGAGCCGGTCTACGGAGCCAGTAATGTTTTTCAAAAGGGAAATGTTTGTTAAATGGGTAGTGAATTTTATTTCCTTTTCTGAAATAGTATGCATTGATTTAGCAATCTACTTATTCTACAGTGTGTTCTCTGGTGTTTTTGAAGTACTCCATTTGAAATATGCAATATTTGGTTGTGCAATTTTTTGCGAAACTTTTCAATGTTTGTATTTTGAATGTTTGTGTGCCTGAAATGCTCAATTGATTTGAAATGAATAACTATGACTTACAGTATGTTGGGTCTGCCTTCACAGGCTTCACAGCAAATCCCCCTTCTTTGCCTTGGGTAAGCACCCCATGTAGCTCAGTCAGTAGAGCATGGAATTTGAAACGCTAAGGTTGTGGGTTAGATTCCCACGGGGTACCAGTATAAAATGTATGCACTCACTACTGTAAGTTGTCTGTTAAAATGTAAATGTGAGCTGATTTTGTATGACAGCATTCCTGCAGCAGGGGTTGCCTTGGAAGCTGTGCAGACAGATTTTTCTAAAATGCCTGTTATTACAACTTGATGATAGTTGAAAGACACAAGGAGAAGGGAAGTTACATCATGATTATTCCCAATGGCACAAGCTACATCAACTGTAAGACAACAACCCAGACAATGGAATGGCCGAATAGGACTTTCAGGGGAAAATTACAAATACTACACACAACGCAACTCCTTTTGTGGACAACATTCCTTCGTGTCAGCTGTGTGCTGTCAGTTCTCAGACTCAACGTAGGGGGCTTAAGGATGGAGGAACAAACCCATATAGTGACTATTAGCTGAGTTACAGAAAATATACTGTTCACAAGTCAAAACAGTTACAGCCACCGTGTCACACTCATCAAACTCTGATACTTACAGCGCTTGCACTGATCCACTGATCCACTGTCAATGATGGTATAGCATCCATCTTCAGGACTAGCTTCCTGGCAAGACCCATCGAATGTTCTCCCCAATTGATAAAGCAACTGTGCTCAAAATGTGCACTGCACACGCGTGACATGATCCGAATTTTCAGTGCGGCCTGTCCTGAAATGAAAAGCAGCCCCTGCTGTCCGATGTCTTCATTGTTTGGAAGATAGTGTGAAGTTAAATTAACACTATGGGATTCAGTCACAACAATGTGCTGGTAGGTAGCTTGCTAGCTAAAAGTCACAACACAGTTGGAAAGGTGTTAGTTACCGGTATTATTCTTCCACGTTCTGCTTAAGCTGTTTTACGGTTTGTAAACAAAGCCATGTGATGACGATTTTAAGGGGTTACATATTTTAATTAGTTTCAATTATGAGACGCTATCATTGGTGTATAACATTACCGGTTTTTCATGACGTTGCATAAAGCAGGAAGTAATGCCTGACTCCTGAATCCAAATGTTTGACATGGGGAGAGGGGACCAGTAACTTTATGATAAACCTTTCTGTCAATGTACCAGCTACAGTCATTTTTCATACTTGGGTCAACCTACTTTGAAATGGTTTCATCGAGATATCATCCTATTTGATGAAAAACATGATTTTCACTGTTTGGGATCTTTAAAGTGACCAGTGTTGAATGACTATGTACATAGGGCAAAGCAGACTCTTAAGGTGCAGGGTAGAGTAGCCGGCTAGTAACAGTGACTAAGGTTCAGGGCAGGGTACTGGGGGGAGGCCGGCTAGTGTTGACTATTTAACAGTCTGATGGCCTGGAGATAAAAGCTGTTTATCAGTCTCTTGATCCCAGCTGATGCACCTGTACTGTCTCAGTCTTCTAGATGTTAGCGGGGTGAACAGGCCGTGGCTCGGCTGGCTGAGGTATTTGATGATCTGCTTGGTCTTCCTGTGACACCAGGTGCTGTAGATGTCCTGGATGATGTGTTGGGCTGACCGTACCACCCTCTGGAGAGCCCTGCCGTTGCGGACGGTTGAAAAGGCACTGTTGCGCCTTCTTCACCACACTGTCTGTGTGAAGGGACCATTTCAGGTTGTCAGTGATGTGCACGCCGAGGAACTTGAAGCTTTTGACCCTTTCCACTACGGCCCCCTCAATGAGATATAGCCACAGGACTCTGAACAGTCAACGCAGAATATTTAATTTGAGGTAATTGAATGAGTGGCTTAACCTCTCCCTCACACACAGACAGGCACACACACGCGACACCAGTGCCTGCCTGCAGCTATTCTCTGACAACCTCAATGGCTTTTTTAAGTTAATTTATAACGTGCCCGCAGTTTAGACGTCATTACAGTTTCATACGCTGTTCATCACAGCCCCACTTATGGCCACGACAGACAGGCAGCCCTCCAACTGAGACGCTAGGCAGGGTGACCCACACACACACACACACACACACACACACACACACACACACACACACACACACACACACACAGCAAAACATCCACAGTGCAGCATCTCCACCTAGTGTATCGTTCCATCCGGGCGAAATGGAATGAAATGAGGGGACGCTTTATTTAGATTGGGTGTAATCGTTTTACACATTTCCAGTAATTAAAAGAATGTCTCACAAAAGGCGTGCGGCGCTGTAATTGTTGGCGTGACGACGAGCACCGACGCTATAACTGAGGCCCACTTGACAGGCAGACGAGAGAGGGGGGAAATGAGAAGAAGGGGGCTGGCTAGACGGAAGGAAGATTAGGAAGTAATGTGTCTCTCTTGTTTTAAAGCCAGGAGCTAAATGTTTTTCTATATATTTCCGAGAGAGAGAGAGAGAGAGAGAGAGAGAGAGAGAGAGAGGGGGGGTGAAGAGAGAGAGAGCGAGAGAGAGAGAGGGAGTGAAGAGAGAGAGAGAGAGAGAGAGAGAGAGAGAGATAGAGAGAGGGTGAAGAGAGAGAATATATTTAGTGGCATGTTTGGTGCGATTAAAGAACAAGACAGGGAGAAAGAGAGGAAGAGAGAGAGAGAGTGAAGAGAGAGAGAGGGAGTGAAGAGAGAGAGAGGGAGTGAAGAGAGAGAGAGGGAGTGAAGAGAGGAAGAGAGAGAGAGAAAGAGTGAAGAGAGAGAGGGAGTGAAGAGAGAGAGAGAGAGTGAAGAGAGGAAGAGAGAGAGAGAGAGAGAGAGAGAGAGTGGAGAGAGAGAGAGAGAGAGAGAGAGAGAGAGGGAGAGAGAGAGAGAGAGTGAAGAGAGGAAGAGAGTGAGAGAGAGTGGAGAGAGAGAGAGAGTGAAGAGAGAGAGAGAGAGGAAGAGAGAGAGTGAAGAGAGGAAGAGAGAGAGAGAGAGTGAAGAGAGAGAGAGGGAGTGAAGAGAGGAAGAGAGAGAGAGAAAGAGTGAAAAGAGAGAGGGAGTGAAGAGAGAGAGAAAGAGAGAGAGAGAGAGAGAGAGAGAGAGAGTGGAGAGAGAGAGAGAGAGAGAGAGAGGAAAAGAGAGAGAGAGAGTGAAGAGAGGAAGAGAGAGAGAGTGAAGAGAGAGAGAGAGAGAGAGAGTGAAGAGAGAGAGAGAGAGGAAGAGAGAGAGAGAGTGAAGAGAGGAAGAGAGAGAGAGAGAGTGAAGAGAGAGAGAGAGGGAGTGAAGAGAGGAAGAGAGAGAGAGCAGTGAAGAGAGGAAGAGAGAGAGAGCATTGAAGAGAGGAAGAGAGAGAGAGAGAGCAGCGAAGAGAGAGAGAGAGTGAAGAGAGAGAGAGCAGTGAATTAAATGGCTCTTCTGGATGTGGTGTGATGAGTAAATGGGTGGTAGATAACTAGAGAGAGAGTAGCTAGCCTCTGGCTGGCTGAAAGTGAGAGAAAGAGAGAGAGAGAGAGTATGGCTAACTAGAGAGAGAGTAGCTAGCCTCTGGCTGGCTGAGAGTGAGAGAAAGAGAGAGAGCATAACATTCAACATGCCGATCAGGATCTGGCTAAAAATACTTGACCCTTTATGGTTGTGAGGTCTGGGGTCCGCTCACCAACCAAGAATTCACAAAATGGGACAAACACCAAATTGAGACTCTGCATGCAGAATTCTGCAAAAAAAAACCTGTGTACAACGTAAAACACCAAATAATGCATGCAGAGCAGAATTAGGCCGACACCTGATTATTATCAAAATCCAGAAAAGAGCTGTTAAATTCTACAACCACCTAAAAGGAAGCGAATCCCAAACCTTCAATAACAAAGCCATCACCTACAGACAGATGAACCTGGAGAAGAGTCCCCTAAGCAAGCTGGCCCTAAACAGAGAGTACACAGTGGCAGAATACCTGACCACTGTGGCTGACCCAAAATTAAGGAGATCTTTGACTATGTACAGACTCAGTGAGCATAGCCTTGCTATTGAGAAAAGGCCGCCATAGGTAGACCTGGCTCTCAAGAGAAGACAGGCTATGTGCAGACTGCCCACAAAATGAGGCGGAAACTGAGCTGCACTTCCTAACCTCCTGCCAAATGTATGACCATTTTATAGACCATTTCCATCAGATTATACAAACCCACAAAGAATTTGAAAATCCAATTTGGATAAACTCATATCTACTGGGTGAAATACCACAGTGTGCATCACAGCAACAAGATGTGTGACCTGTTGCCACAAGAAAAGGACAACCAGTGAAGAACAAACACCATCGTAAATTAAACCTATATATTATTTTATGTTTATTTATTTTCGTTTTTGTACTTGAACTATTTGCAAATCATTATAACACTTTATATAGACATAATATGACATTTGAAATGTCTTTATTCTTTAAGAACCTTTGTGAGTGTAATGGAAGCTAGAAAATAATGAGTATGTCGCCCTCATGCTATAAAGGTTGGAGACCCTGCTCTATAGTAAAATATACCATCTAGTTAGCAGACACTTTTATCCAAAGGTACTTACAGTCATGCGTGTATACATTTCACGTACGGGTGGTCCCGTGAATTGAACCTGTCGTTAGGTTTTAGCCGATAAAATCACTTTGAGGTTTTTTTTGCTGGTGTTTTAACAGTATTTTATGTCCAGCAATATTTTTTGGGTCTGAAAATGTTGGGGTTTTAATAAAATAATTTGGCCCCGGGCCGCCAATTGGGTCTCACTCTCACACTCTCTCACTCTCACTGCTAAACTGTATGCCTGCATTAATAGTTAATCAGCTCTTTGACAACAGCTAGATAATAATGGGAGTCTAAAGTAATAGTATACATAAGTACCTCAGTATTATAATGTATTTAGCTCTATATCATTATAATGTAAGTACCTCAGTATTATAACGTATTTAGCTCTATATCATTATAATGTAAGTACCTCAGTATTATAATGTATTTAGCTCTATATCATTATAATGTAAGTACCTCAGTATTATAACGTATTTAGCTCTATATCATTATAATGTAAGTACCTCAGTATTATAACGTCTTTAGCTTTACATCAGACAGACTTGATGTCTCTTCTCCACAGCCAACTCAGCGCTCTCTCTCCCTCTCGCTATCTATCACTCTTTTTTCTGTGTGTGTGTGTGTGTGTGCGCTCGTGCGTCCATGTGTGTGTGCACATCAGGGGAGGCTCCTCAGAGGAGAAAGGGGAGGACCCTCCTCAATGAATTTTATAAAAATTGTGAAACATTAAAAAAGTTAGCATTTTTAGACAAAACTATGTTAAACATATTCACGTGACACAAATAATTGATTGCGATGAAAGTCTTCAGTAGCCTCAGCACTCTCTAGGCTAGCACCATGGTGTAGCTGGATGACAGCTAACTTCTGTCCTCCTCTGGGTACAAAACCTAGGAAGCTTGTGGTTCTCAACTCCTTCCGTTGACTTGCACAGTGGCAGCATTCCAAACACTTAACAGACACACCCTCTCCGCTCAGCCCTCAAATTAAGTGGACACTTCTGATGAAGTGTCCACGGACGTGTGCGGGTATCAGTTTTAATAGTGTGTGTGTGGGTATTAGTTTTAATAGTGTGTGTGTGTGGGTATTAGTTTTAATAGTGTGTGTGTGGGTATTAGTTTTAATAGTGTGTGTGGGTATTAGTTTTAATAGTGTGTGTGTGTGGGTATTAGTTTTAATAGTGTGTGTGGGTGGGTATTAGTTTTAATAGTGTGTGTGTGTGGGTATTAGTTTTAATAGTGTGTGGGTGGGTATTAGTTTTAATAGTGTGTGTGGGTATTCGTTTTAATAGTGTGTGTGGAGGGTATTAGTTATAATAGTGTGTGTGTGTGTGTATTAGTTTTAATAGTGTATGTGTGTGGGTATTAGTTTTAATAGTGTGTGTGGGTGGGTATTAGTTTTAATAGTGTGTGTGTGTGTGGGTATTAGTTTTAATAGTGTGTGGGTGGGTATTAGTTTTAATAGTGTGTGTGGGTATTCGTTTTAATAGTGTGTGTGTGGGTATTAGTTTTAATAGTGTGTGTGGGTATTAGTTTTAATAGTGTGTGTGGGTATTAGTTTTAATAGTGTGTGTGGGTATTAGTTTTAATAGTGTGTGTGTGTGTGGGGGTATTAGTTTTAATAGTGTGTGTGGGTATTAGTTTTAATAGTGTGTGTGGGTATTAGTTTTAATAGTGTGTGTGTGTGTGGGGGGGTATTAGTTTTAATAGTGTGTGTGGGTATTAGTTTTAATAGTGTGTGTGTGTGGGTATTAGTTTTAATAGTGTGTGGGTGTGTGGGTATTAGTTTTAATGTTGTGTGTGTGTGTGTGGGTATTAGTTTTAATAGTGTGTGTGGGTATTAGTTTTAATAGTGTGTGTGGGTATTAGTTTTAATAGTGCGTGTGGGTATTAGTTTTAATAGTGTTCTCTCTGTCCTTTCAGCCCTTTCACATGTCCTTTCTGTCATAATCAAAGAACAATGGAGATCTGCCTGCAGGCTCTTACGCCATTAAAACACACGCTTGATATTGTTGTGCCAGAATGTATGTTCTCATACATATATACAGTGGGGAGAACAAGTATTTGATACACTGCCGATTTTGCAGGTTTTTCTACTTACAAAGCATGTAGAGGTCTGTCATTTTTATCATAGGTACACTTCAACTGTGAGAGACGGAATCCAGAAAATCACATTGTATGATTTTTAAATAATGAATTTGCATTTTATTGCATGACATAAGTATTTGATCACCTACCAACCAGTAAGAATTCTGGCTCTCACAGACCTGTTAGTTTTTAAGAAGCCCTTCTGTTCTCCACTCATTACCTGTATTAACTGCACCTGTTTGAACTCGTTACCTGTATAAAAGACACCTGTCCACACACTCAATCAAACAGACTCCAACCTCTCCACAATGGCCAAGACCAGAGAGCTGTGTAAGGACATCAGGGATAAAATTGTAGACCTGCACAAGGCTGGGATGGGCTACAGGACAATAGGCAAGCAGCTTATTAGAAAATGGAAGAAGTTCAAGATGACGGTCAATCTCCCTCGGTCTGGGGCACCATGCAAGATCTCACCTCGTGGGGCATCAATGATCATGAGATAGGTGAGGGATCAGCCCAGAACTACACGGCAGGACCTGGTCAATGACCTGAAGAGAGCTGGGACCACAGTCTCCAAGAAAACCATTAGTAACACACTACGCCGTCATGGATTAAAATCCTGCAGCGCACGCAAGGTCCCCCTGCTCAAGCCAACGCATGTCCAGGCCTGTCTGAAGTTTGCCAATGACCATCTGGATGATCCAGAGGAGGAATGGGAGAAGGTCATGTGGTCTGATGAGACACAAATAGAGCTTTTTGGTCTAAACTCCACTCGCCGTGTTTGGAGGAAGAAGAAGGATGAGTACAACCCCAAGAACACCATCCCAACCGTGAAGCATGGAGGTGGAAACATCATTCTTTGGGGATGCTTTTCTGCAAAGGGGACAGGACGACTGCACCGTATTGAGGGGAGGATGGATGGGGCCATGTATCGCGAGATCTTGGCCAACAACCTCCTTCCCTCAGTAAGAGCATTGAATATGGTTCGTGGCTGGGTCTTCCAGCATGACAACGACCTGAAACACACAGCCAGGGCAACTAAGGAGTGGCTCCGTAAGAAGCATCTCAAGGTCCTGGAGTGGCCTAGCCAGTCTCCAGACCTGAACCCAATAGAAAATCTTTGGAGGGAGCTGAAAGTCCGTATTGCCCAGCGACAGCCCCGAAACCTGAAGGATCTGGATGGAGGAGTGGGCCAAAATCCCTGCTGCAGTGTGTGCAAACCTGGTCAAGAACTACAGGAAACGTATGATCTCTGTAATTGCAAACAAAGGTTTCTGTACCAAATATTAAGTTCTGCTTTTCTGATGTATCAAATACTTATGTCATGCAATAAAATGCAAATTAATTACTTAAAAATCATACAATGTGATTTTCTGTATTTTTGTTTTAGATTCCGTCACTCACAGTTGAAGAGTACCTATGATAAAAATTACAGACTTCTACATGCTTTGTAAGTGGGAAAACCTGCAAACTCGGCAGTGTATCAAATACTTGTTCTCCCCACTGTACATATTTTCTAATGCACACACACACATTAACGGCCTGCTGACTACTTTTTACATCCGAGCTCTCGCACACATTGCTAATACGGCAACCACTTGCCCGGCTACTGTCCCCATGGCAACGTGGCAACGCAGCACCTGCCATCACACTTTCAGCAGAGCCTGCATTTTCTCTTTCTCTCTCTCTCTCTCTCTTTCTTTCTTTCTTTCTTTCTTTCTTTCTTTCTTTCTTTCTTTCTTTCTTTCTTTCTTTCTTTCTTTCTTTCTTTGTTCTTCCTCTGCTTCTCTCCATCCTTTGTTGCTACTCCCACATTATGTCTGTCTCCACAGCAACTATCAGTCATCAGTGTTGTGTTAAACACCTACAACACTGAGAGGGATATTCACCTCTTTCATCTCTCCCATCTCTCTCCTCTCCCATCTCTCCTTTCTCATCTTCTGCTCATATCTCTCTCTTTTTTGTCTGCAAACCATTTGCATTGTCCCTTTCATTTAATATAAAATGCTGTACCACATGTACAGTTACATTGGACTTTGGACTTTCTACAAACAAGCAATACCAGCGTTGCTCCACCAATTCACATGTTCAACCTAATATTATTATCTTTTCCACATCTCAATACTATAGTAAGTTCCTATTACCTGCCAAATAAAGTAACAGGTTTGACCGTAACATGTTTGACCGTAACATGTTTGACCGTAACAGGTTTGACCGTTACAGGGTTGACCGTAACAGGGTTGACCGTTACAGGGTTGACCGTTACAGGGTTGACGATTTCATTTTAAA
The DNA here is from genome assembly GCA_023634145.1 of Thymallus thymallus. Lineage (NCBI taxonomy): Eukaryota > Metazoa > Chordata > Actinopteri > Salmoniformes > Salmonidae > Thymallus > Thymallus thymallus. The sequence continues at coordinate 5,587,324 of CM042405.1, read as the reverse complement.
TCAGCCATCAATCCCCCTGTGACAGGGGGAATGGAAGCTTGTTGTGTGCAACTGGGAGTGAATGCAATTGAAGGCAAGCTTCACAAAAACAGTGAAATTGTTAAAACATTTCTAGCTTGTCTATCTATGTGTAACAGTATTACGTGTTATGCTCAACCCTCTCAGTTTTCCATCACAAAACAACAACAAATGGCCGAAAAGATTAGAACCTTTTTACCTGCTTTTACAATATGATTGGACATTTAGATGTTCATTGTTTCTTTTGAAAAAAAAAAAAACATTTAAAAAAGGAATAGTTTCACCATATTAAAATTTGAGTTCAGTCCATATAACAGGTTTGACCCTGAAATGAGGGACGGACTAATATTAATCACTAACCATACTGAATTAATCAGAAATGATTTTCTCAAAGCAACAAAATAACCAGGGCTTTACAGTGAAAGACATGCTGTGGTTAAATGGGTTCACATCTTCCTAGAAGTCACAGAGAGGCCCGGAGGGACATGTCAAAATGCAGAATCTTGGCACTTTAGCAAGTCTTTATGCATATTAAGAATCTGATTGATTGACTACTCTATGTGGCCTGTATTAAAGGGCACTTCATTTAATATAACAGGCTTTTAAAAGGCAATATTGGTGCACAATTTCAACTTAAAATATCAAAGGGACGCAAAAGGCCCTCATAGTTCCTACTTCTCTGTAAACATGATTACTCCAGCTCCCCTCAGCTAACCGTTGTTCTAAACCTACTCCAATGAAAATAATGGATCACATTACACTTTTAACAATGAACACTCTTCACTGTCCTCAGAGGCTGTTTTAATTAACTATATCAGAGTGCAGCACTTGAGTGGGAAAGATTAGTGGAAGTTTTACCAGCATCTCTAAAAGTGTCATTGCTGTGTGTTTGTGTATGCATGCGTACATTAAAAAGAAAGTATGTGTGTGTGTGTGTGTCCTTCTGTTCTCTGTAATCTGCAGGAAATGGAGCCTGATGAATAAGTGAATTAATTATAATTCCTAAATTAAACTTTCTGCTGTAGTGTGGGTCCTATTAAAGCAGTGAGAGGAGGAGGCTGCCTGATCTGTTTTAACTGTTATTCATTCCCCCCCACCATCAGTTGTACCCCTCCAGTCACTGTAGGAGGTTACACAGAGTATCTCCCAAACTAAGCTAACACATCTACACTGGGGGTCAAAGGTTAGGAATATTACTCATTCAAGGGTTTTATCTTTACATTGTAGAATACAAGTGAAGACATCAAAACTATGACATAACACATATGGAATCATGTAGTAACCAAAAAAAGTGTTAAACAAATCAAAATATATTTTATATTTGAGATTCTTCAAATGGCCACCCTTTGCCTTGATGGCAGCTTTGCACACTCTTGGCATTCTCTCAAACTGAACCATTTTAATGTTGACCGACATATCTATAAACAAATGTTCTATAAATCTGTCCTGCAGAGTGTGCTGTCCTTTGGTCTGATATGCCTGTTTGGAAACATGCGAGTGCAAGACCAAGTCAAGCTTCAGCACTTGATTAAGACGGCGGGAAGGATAACTGGTATAGATCAAGAATCAGCCACCAATCTGTACACAAAGCTCATCCTTTACAGGACAGTCCTCATACCCTTCTCTCAGAACTCAGTCACAGCAGCAGCCTGACCAGGGGAAAGAGACTTGTTCAAAATAAAACAGATAGATATGGGGGCACTTTTATTGCAACAGACATTAGTATACAGCATATTGCACTTTCACTTTAAATGAGTAGCTAAAGCACTTTGAATTAATTATATTGTGTAGTTTGTGTTTTCATGTTTTATGTACCATATTTTTAAGCACATGACCCAGTTATTTTCCGCCGGTGGGATAATAAAGTTGATCTGATCTGAATCTGAATATGGATGTCTAGTAATGATCAACAACCAAGTTGAAGAATTAAATAACTTATAATGTACACATATTGTACAAGCTTTTAGAGACTCACCTAAAAAGACTGTAATCGCTGCCAAAGTTGATTCTAACATGTATTGACTCAAGGGTGTGAATACTTATCTAAATGAGATTTCTGCAAACATTTCAAACAACATATTTTTACTTTGTCATTATGGGGTAGTGTGTAGATGGGTGAGAAAAAAAATCTACTTAAAACAACTAAATGTGGAATAAGTCAAGGGGTATGAATACTTTCTGATAGACTTCTAGGTAAGGAGGAAGTGGCAAGGCAACAGGATGACAGTAAACAGCAGCAGCAGTGTGTGTCAAACGTGTTGCCAAGCAGTTGCCGTACCAAGCGGCGATGCAGCCAGTCAAGATGCTCTCAATGGTGCAACTGGAGAACTTGTTGAAGATCTGAGGGCCCATGCCAAGACCTTTCAGTCTCCTGAGAGGGAAGAGGCATTGTTGTGCCTTCTTCACAATTGTGTTGGTGTGTGGTGAAGTCCAGTGTAGCTCAGTTGGTAGAACATGACACTTGCAATGCCAGGGTTATGGGTTTGATTCCCATGGGGTACTAGTATGAAAATGTAAGTCATGTCTGCTAACTGATATGAATGTAAATGTTAGGTCCATAGTGATGTGGACACCAAGGAACTTGAAGCTCTTGACCCGTTCCACTACGTGGGTGTGACCTGTTCCACTACACCCCTGTGCTGTGGATGCAGGTGGGCTCTGTGATGTTAAGCCATGTGCCATCCATCATAGGGTCTCTGCTCTTTGATTAATGGAGACAGAGAAGGTAGGATGTAAAGGCCTGTCAGTATCCATTCAAACTGATTACCATGGTAATGGAATGGAATATCCTCATCCTCTGGAAATGTATTTTTCTTATTTTCTTCCCTCTCTCCATTCCTCATCAGTGAGCTCTTAATGGGGCAGACTCTCAGATATCTCCTCCCTCTTTCTGTCCTCTCTGTCTGTCTGTCTGTCTGTCTGTCTGTCTGTCTGTCTGTCTGTCTGTCTGTCTGTCTGTCTGTCTGTCTGTCTGTCTGTCTGTCTGTCTGTCTGTCTGTCTGTCTGTCTCACTCACTCACTCACTCACTCACTCACTCACTCACTCACTCACTCACTCACTCACTCACTCACTCACTCACTCACTCACTCACTCACTCACTCACTCACTCACTCACTCACTCACTCACTCTCACTCTCTCAGAGGAGTGGTGGCCTGTCTTTGATCTTGGCTGACAGTATATGCTGAGTGGTTGATCTCTGTAGGAGGTTAGCGGTGATTGGCTAATTATGCTTGGTCAGTGCAGCCTCGGAGCTGCGTCAGCCATAGCCCTTCAAAGGTCAACGCTGATCTGTCACTTCTCAGGGAGGAGAGGTAAGGTGAGATGCAGCAGAGGATGAGAAGAAAACTTTAGATGGAGAAGAGGTGTTTGTGTGCAGTCTGAATTTACAGAAAGATACTTAGTAGAACAGATATTGCTGCAAATGCAGTCACCAAGTTTAATACACTTCTGTAGTGCTAGGAGGATCTCTCTCTCTCCCACACTCACTCACGCACCATCATTCTGTCTGTATAGTGCCTGCCTGGTCCATTACTAGCTTAGCTCAGGAGATGTCTGTCTGTCTGTCTGTCTGTCTGTCTGTCTGTCTGTCTGTCTGTCTGTCTGTCTGTCTGTCTGTCTGTCTGTCTGTCTGTCTGTCTGTCTGTCTGTCTCATAGAGAGTACTCTAGTCTAGCTACTGGAGATCACATTAGGTTACACAGCTATATCTCTCTATATATCATATCCATACTGGGTTACACAGCTTTATCTCTCTATATATCATATCCATACTGGGTTACACAGATTTCTCTCTCTATATATCATATTTATACTGGGTTACACAGCTTTCTCTCTCTATATATCATATCCATACTGGGTTACACAGCTTTCTCTCTCTATATATCATATCCATAGTTCTTTCTGTGTCTCACCTGTTCTCCAATTCCCAATCCATCCTGTGCTTTCACTCTCTTTCTTCTCTTCTGACTCATGCTCTCCACTTAAATCACTTCCTTTTCTAACCTCTCTACTTCCTAGCCCCCAGTCTTACCCCTAACTTGTATTTCAGTCAACCTGTATTCTACGTTGGCGTCAAATCTATTGGACGTTAGGTGCCAACATGGATGGCAGTTTGCAGAGTGATGGCTGAGAACACCGGGCTTGGATACATGAATGATGTTCTCTGTCTTCTGTCTCTGCACTGGGACAAGCAGCTTCCTCTGTCAGGGGAATAGTAGATGTAAAGGGACTCTGACTGAAAGCCATTCTTCACTTATTGTAAGAATGTCCCTGACTGCAGTAAGGAAAGAGTTTATAGAGAGTTAGAGAGAGCGAGAGAGAGCAAAAAAAAAGAGAGGGAGAGTGACGGAGAGAGCGAGAGAGAAGTCCAACATTACACTTTAGCCCAATGTGCTTCCCTTCCCTCTGAAACAAGCTTCCTGTTTCTGAATGTCTCATAAATACAGCTAAACCCCTTAACAGCACAGATCTGGTCAGCTTAGCCATATTAGCCAGTGGAAAGCTTTCAAAGCAGAACGTATCAAGAGGAGAGGGAACTGTTGGATGGATGTGTGGACTGGGACAATATGCTTATTATGATGGTTCTGGAGTGTTGGCCCAGTTCAAAACAGGATTTAGCCCTAGCAACAGAGAGCTTTAGCATGCACTGTCTGTCTGGCTTTGGGAGCTGTTGTCTTGGTAACAGAGTTCTGTTCACAATGAGCGCTGTTCAGGGGTTTTAAACATGGAGCGCATGCTTGTGTTCCTCTCTTCTCTTCTGGTCTTTTCTTGTTTTGTCTCTTCTCTCATCTCGTCTACTCTCCTCTCCTCATCTGCTCTCCTCTCTCTTCTCATTCCTCTCTCCTGAACATTGTGATTCATCCGTCCAGTAGATCCACGGAAACACTGCTGCCAGTCGGCGATAATACACACAGCGCTCCCACTGGACACACACTGTGTGGGTGTATATGTTTTTTTGTGCATATGTGTGTGTTTTGACATGTGTATGTGCCGCTGAGAAAGGGTGAAGGAGAGCGTCAGAACAAGGAAGAGAGGAAGAGGGTATGACAGATTGGTGGGAGAGAGACAGGTAGGGTAGGAATAGGGTTAGAGACAGGTAGGGAAGGGAGAGGGTTAGAGACAGGTAGGGTAGGAATAGGGTTACAGACAGGTAGGGTAGGAATAGGGTTACAGACAGGTAGGGTAGGAATAGGGTTACAGACAGGTAGGGTAGGAATAGGGTTAGAGACAGGTAGGGTAGGAATAGGGTTAGAGACAGGTAGGGAAGGGAGAGGGTTAGAGACAGGTAGGGTAGGAATAGGGTTACAGACAGGTAGGGTAGGAATAGGGTTACAGACAGGTAGGGTAGGAATAGGGTTACAGACAGGTAGGGTAGGAATAGGGTTAGAGACAGGTAGGGTAGGAATAGGGTTACAGACAGGTAGGGTAGGAATAGGGTTAGAGACAGGTAGGGTAGGAATAGGGTTACAGACAGGTAGGGTAGGAATAGGGTTAGAGACAGGTAGGGTAGGAATAGGGTTACAGACAGGTAGGGTAGGAATAGGGTTAGAGACAGGTAGGGTAGGAATAGGGTTACAGACAGGTAGGGTAGGAATAGGGTTAGAGACAGGTAGGGTAGGAATAGGGTTACAGACAGGTAGGGTAGGAATAGGGTTAGAGACAGGTAGGGTAGGGAGAGGGTTAGAGACAGGTAGGGTAGGGAGAGGGTTAGAGACAGGTAGGGTAGGAATAGGGTTAGAGACAGGTAGGGTAGGAATAGGGTTACAGACAGGTAGGGTAGGGAGAGGGTTAGAGACAGGTAGGGTAGGGAGAGGGTTAGAGACAGGTAGGGTAGGGAGAGGGTTAGAGACAGGTAGGGTAGGGAGAGGGTTAGAGACAGGTAGGGTAGGAATAGGGTTAGAGACAGGTAGGGTAGGAATAGGGTTACAGACAGGTAGGGTAGGGAGAGGGTTAGATCTCCACAGAGCAACTCTGGAGCTCTGTCAGAGTGAGCATCGGGTTTTTAGTCACCTCCCTGACCAAGGCCCTTCTCCACCGATTGCTCAGTTTGACTGGGCGGCCAGCCCTAGGAAGAGTCTTGGTGGTTCCAAACTTCCTCCATTTAAGAATGATGGAGGCCACTTTGTTCTTTTGGACCTTCAATGCTGCTGTCACAAGTTTGGGTATGGAGAGACCAAGACGCAGTGCAGGGATAGTTCGACATTATTTTATTTTACTATGTAATACTTTGTTGTATGAATTACTATGTATAATAAAACTTAAAATGCGAACCACTACACAACACAAACACGATACGACAAACGTCACGTTCAAAATCAACCACTATATCAGAACGTAACAAAGAACATTTACTTCACCCGTGACTGGAGGAATATAACGACCAAACACAAAGGTGCAGGACATACAGACACATATAGGATCCCTAATTAGAGACAATGCGGTGCAGCTGCCTCTAATTAGGGATCCACCCAAAACCCACACAGAAACAGAAAGGAATAGGAACTGCCAGACTCTGACCATAGCTACATAGAGAAGCAAATAGGCTTCTCTATGGCCAGAGCCTGACAGCTGCAGAATTGTTTTGCTACCCTTCCCCAGATCTGTTCCTCAAACCAATCCTGTCTCTGAGTTCTAAAGACAATTCCTTTGACCTCATAGCTTGGTTTTTGTGGAACCTTATATAGACCAGTGTGTGCCTTTCCAAATCATGTCCAATCAATTGAATTTATCACAGGTGGACTCCAAGTTGTAGAAACATCCCAAGGATGATCAATGGAAACAGGATGCACCTGAGCTCAATTTCGAGTCTCATAGCAAAGGGTCTGAATACTTATATAAATAAGGTATTTCAGTTTTTTATTTTTAATACATTTGCAAAAATGTTTAAAAACTAGTTTTCGCTTTGTCTTTATGGGGTATTGTGTGTAGAGTGATGAGGAAAACATTTCATTTAATCAATTTTAGAATAAGGCTAACGTAACAAAGGGAAGGGGTCTGAATACTTTCCGAATGCTATTCTGGGGATGCTATTCACGAGGACATATTGTTCTGTCTCGCGATTCCTGAGCATGAAAAGGCACGTGGGATTTTCAGTATGCTGCGTGGCTATATTGACGAAAAATGTATTACATGGGATCGAATGGTAGGCTTTTGCTCAGATGGGTCTCCATCTATGGCGGGAGGGCAGGCAGGCCTCTGCACTCTAGCTATGAATATGTCTCCCTGCCATATGGACACATTGTATGATACACAGAGAGCAACTGGCAGCAAAAGAGCTGATCACAAAACCCAGAGATATACTGCAGCAGGTAACATCAAATTAAATTGCATTGGTCACATACACATGTTTAGCAGAAGTTATTGCGGGTGTAGCGAAATCCTTGACATCAAACCACATCCACTGCGCGCACGCCTGTTCGCAAAACTATGTGGAAATATAGGATCAGAGCATGAGAATGTTCTATTTCACACTGAGGCTTGGTGGTTATCGAGGGGGAGTGTTGAAAGGATTTTATACATTGAGAGAGGAACTGTTGTCATTCACAATGGATGTAAAAAAAAAAGAAGAAAAAAAAGACAGTTGACTTTCAATGTAAGAAAATGTGTCTCCTTGCCTATGTAACAGACATACTGTATTTGGTCAACTTAATGAACTGAATGCAAGCAAAATATTCTACAGATGAGTGACTGAATCATTGGATTCAGATCAGAGGAAATAATTATTATTGGAGAGAGTCTTTCAAAAGCGACCATGCCCCCTTCCCTCGGCTGTGCATGTTTGTAATGAAAACAGCATCAGTAAGTGTCCCACACCAGTGATGACTGCTCACCTCCAACGCTTGGAAGAGCACTTTGGGACCTACTTCCCAATCCGTTTGACTGTGATCCTGGCTCAGTTGACATGCCAGTAAGTGAAAGCAAACAGCTGGTCGAGCTGTCATGTGACCAAATGCTGCAGACAACGCATTCAAGGGTTTCTGACTCAAAGGGAACACCCTGCCGTCTCCCTCTGAGCATTATTGCAGCGCTCAAAACAACTCTCCGACTGGGAAAAATCTTTTGAATGGTAATCCAACTCGGAATTCCAACTTAGAGCTCTGACTTTCCGACCTGAAGATCACTGACGTCATGATTTGTCCTTGTCTTTTTCAGAGTTCCCAGTTATCTTGAATGCACCATAAAACTTTGCCAGCTCATATCTGTGTGAAGTTGTATTCAGTGCTCTCGTCTGCATTAAATCCAAATATCGATCAGGTTAGATGTGACAGCAGAGATGAGCGATGTCGACCACACCCCCTGACTTTGAGAAGCTCCGACGCAACATGCATCAAGCCACATCCATTCCAGTAGTGGTGGAGAGATAAGAGACATTATGTCAGACTGATTTGCAGTTGACGGTCATAGCCCCACATTAGAAGCATGTGATGTTTAGTTGAGAAGACAATCAGAAATACTGTTAGAATGTTTTTCATTTCACTGCCATAGCCCCCCAAAAACATTGGCTGTGAATTACATTATTTTTTTTGCATAATGGTTGGGGTCACAAGCATTTTTAGGAATCAAAATGGGGTCGTGGGCTCCAAAAAATGTGGGAAGACCTGGATTAGAGACAGAGACAGGTAGGGTTAAAGGAGGGTTAGGGTTAGAGACAGACAGGTAGGGTAGAGAGGGGGTTAGGGTTAGAGACAGACAGGTAGGGTAAGGAGAGGGTTAGGGTTAGAGACAGACAGGTAGGGTAGAGAGGGGGATAGGGTTAGAGACAGACAGGTAGGGTAAGGAGAGGGTTAGGGTTAGAGACAGACAGGTAGGGTAAGGAGAGGGTTAGGGTTAGAGACAGACAGGTAGGGTAAGGAGAGGGTTAGGGTTTGAGACAGACAGACAGGTAGGGTAGAGAGGGGAAAATACGTTGTGAGGAAGCGAGAAAAGGAAATGTGACAATAAAGGTTGAGACAGACTGAAACACAAACACACATTATCAACTTTTCCTGAGAATTCTAATGTTTGTGTGTTGAGAGACCATTGATCGCTCTTTATCAGTGGAACAGCTGTCAGTGAGCTGGGAAGGGGTGTGTGTTGTGTGTCATCTATCTGACGCTGATTAGTTGCCTGGCTTTTGAGAAAGGTTGTAGGTTACCGGTGAGGAGAGAAGGATTGCTTCCACTTGAGCACTGTGTGTGTGTGTGTGTGTGTGTGTGTGTGTGTGTGTGTGTGTGTGTGTGTGTGTGTGTGTGTGTGTGTGTGTGTGTGTGTGTGTGTGTGTGTGTGTGTGTGTGTACTTGTCTGTGTGTAAGAGAGATAGTGTGTGTGTTTGTCTACAAAAACAGGAAGAACAATGACAACAAAAAGGTACAGGACACAAACGTCTACACGTTGTTGACATTTCAGGTACATTCTCCTGTGTGTTTCCCACATGTAAGACAGAAATTTAAAGGCATGGTTTCTTTGTTGTTTAAACAGGGAGGAGGGAGGGATGGAGGGAGGGGAGGGGGTGATGTATAAGATGAAGGGAGTGTGTAAGGAATAGAGATGGAGGGGTTGTGTTCAGTAAATGAGGAAGGTGAAGCGATGGAGAGGAGAAGGGAGGGATGGATGCATGGAGGGGGTGGGGACAAGGTGTAGAGGTTTGGTGAAGGGAGGTGGAATGCCATGCCCTGTGACAGCTGAGCTGTCAGTGGAAGGTCTGCGTGTGTATGTGTGCGTGCTAGCATATCTGATCTCTGCACTGTAGTCTCTCATTTCAGAAGTGACAGGTGAGCTCTGTGAAGTGCTGCATCTCTCTCTCTCTTTCTCTCTCTCTCTCCCCCCCCCCCCTCCAATCTGTTGCTGCTCCACGTGGCCCAATTTTTTTCCCTTTCCCTCTTTTTAATCTGGCAGACCATCTGAAAAACCTCAGGTTTGGGTCTCTGTCTCTAACGTTTATACGTGGGTCTCTCTGTAATGTGTATGTGCCCGTGCAATGTATGTATGCATGTCTCTCTATAGTGTGTGTGTGGTCAGCTCTTCCTCCTCTGTGTGTCACTGGCACAATCACCCTATCACATTCCAGATTGCCCATGTGCCCTGTGTGACATCACTGCCACGGCTCCCTCACACCATGGCAACAAGAGATTATGCTCGGTGTCGGCACGGAAACACTGTCGCTAGTTTCTGATATAGGACACACACGCGTGCGAGAGAGAGTGCGAGAAAACGCGCGAGAGAGAGAGAGAGAGAGAGAGAGAGTTCAACCAATACAGTTCGACCAATACAGTTCTTGAAAAATATCAAAGTGAACAGAGAAAAGTCGTTCTGTCTTCTCTCCTCCTCCCCCCTCTCTCTCCTCCCCCTCTTCCTCCTCCCCCTGCTCCTCTCTCCTCCCCCTCTTCCTCCTCCCCCTGCTCCTCTCTCCTCCCCCTCTTCCTCCTCCCCCTGCTCCTCTCTCCTCCCCCTCTTCCTCCTCCCCCTGCTCCTCTCTCCTCCCCCTCTTCCTCCTCCCCCTGCTCCTCTCTCCTCAACGCGAGTTAATGCTGAATCGCTGTAAATAACAATCTAATGAATAAATGGCAGGGTACCCGTTGCGTTTCACAGTGAGCGAGCTGACTTCAGAAGCTTTTCTTTACGTTACGCCCAGGTAATACTGGGAGTGCCGTTCACAGGACAGTGTGTGTGTGTGTGTGTGTGTGTGTTCGTGGGTGGGGTGAATTTGTGTGTATGCATAAAAGCTATGTTGGGAGCAGACTAGGACTCAATCAGGCATGTGTCCTAGTGGAGCCTGTTTCATCCTTCTTCACCAGCCCTTGTGCCAGACAGATACACACACACCACTCTCTGTCTGGCCCGATAGATGGAAATAGTATTGAAGCCACGGCCCTGTTAGTTAAGCAATGTGTTGGCATTGCCAGGTTGGGTGATGGTGAGGGTAGTGTGTGTGTGTGCTTGCATCTGTGTGTGTGTGTGTGTGTGTGTGCATGTTTGCATCCGTGTGTGTGTGTGTGTTCTATAGATGTTTTTAGCTTTGGATATTAAGCTTAATGCAACCATTTAGTGACACGTCTTTGTTAGATCAGTTGACAGGAAGTGACATAAGAACAGGTTGTGACATCAGAAGTGACATTGGTTGCTCAGCTTGTGTCAGATGTCTGGAATGCCCTGCTCCTGTTATGTCCTGTGATGTCATGGCTCTCTCTCTAGTGTGATGTCACTGACTGGGGCCTCAGATGAAGGCTTATCTATAGTTTGCTGTACTGTAGCTGGGTTAGGGAGTGATCACATCAGCTTGCTGTACTGTAGCTGGGTTAGGGAGTGATCACATCAGCTTGCTGTACTGTAGCACACACATCCACACACACACACACACATCCACACACACACACATCCACACACACACACACATCCACACACATCCACATCCACACACACACACATCCACACACACACACATCCACACACATCCACACACATCCATACACATCCACACACATCCACACACACAGACATCCACACACACATCATCTCACCATCTCTCCCTCCCTCCCTCCCTCCCTCCCTCCCTCCCTCCCTCCCCCCCCCTCCCTCCCTCCCTCCCTCCCTCTCCTACAGATGTGTATAGAAGAGATTATGCTGCGATAGCTCTCAGGCAACAACTTCTCCCAGAATGCTCACTAACACACCAACACACCAAGACCCCAATAGACCAGTAGGGTTGTAACTCTGAAGAAGACATGGAGCGCCTGAATGTTACCACTGCCTCTCCTAAGAGCCCTGAAATCAGCCCTGAAATCAGCCCTGAAATCAGCCCTGAAATCATTCTAGTTACTACTAGTCTAGTATTGATGTTTTATCTGCCTCACTCCAAAGGAGTCATCCAAACAGCAAACTAAATACAAATATGAGTAACGAAAAAGAAGGAAAAGTTTCTTTAAATGTACTGGTGAACAACGCAAAGCCACATTTCAGATAAGGGACCATCAATGACCAGAAGTGCTGATCTAGGATCTGCTTAGCCTTTTAGATTATAATGAATAAGGTTAAATGGACAGAGGGGACCTGATAGGTTAAATGGACAGAGGGGACCTGATAGGTTAAATGGACAGAGGGGACCTGATAGGTTAAATGGACAGAGGGGACCTGATAGGTTAAATGGACAGAGGGGACCTGATAGGTTAAATGGACAGAGGGGACCTGATAGGTTAAATGGACAGAGGGGACCTGATAGGTTAAATGGACAGAGGGGACCTGATAGGTTAAATGGACAGAGGGGACCTGATAGGTTAAATGGACAGAGGGGACCTGATCCTAGATCCACACTCCTACTCTGAGGCACTTTATGAATATGGCCCAGAGTGATTAACCAACCCTCTATAGCAGGGGTTCAGCCTGGGACCCAAATGATAAATTCAGTGTTTTCCTGGAACCAAGCTTATGAAAACATGCAACTATACGTAAATATCGGTACATTTCATTTCTCTTGTACCTACACAAATGCAATATAGACAAATAACAATGAAATACCCATATAAATGGCTATTCATGTTTATTTTCCCATTAAAAACACTCTGTCTAGGTTAGAACTGTTGCTGTTAAACTACAAGAAATCATTTTAATTCTGAACTGGAATAAACTGATTGAAGCAAGATGCTTTTTGAGGCATCATAGTCCTATGATAGGTGTGTGACTGGTTGAAGTTTTCAACAAGCAGGTCTATTCTGGGCTCAGTTTTGGACAGTGCAACCCTGAGGCCATGTTCAGCATGGAGTCTGTTTCTGTACTTGTTTTTTAAGTACGCCAGAGTTGAGAACTTTGACTCGCATAGGTATGTGGTGCCAAACTGGATCAGAACATCTACTGCTTTCTCAGCCAGGCAGGAGACACTTCCTGCTGTATACGAGCAACCCAGAACTGTGTGAGTGTGTTTGCCTCAAAAAGCATCTTGGTGCAATCAGTTTATTCCAGTTCAGAATAAAAAATATTACTTGTATTTTAACAGCAACAGTTCCAATCTAGACTTGTTTTCAACAATCATTTCTACAGTAAGATAGAAAGGTTATGTAGTCCTGATCATGTTTCATCTTCATATGTACTCTTATGGTTGCACTAGCTAGCTAGCTTGCTTTGGCTAACCTTAGCTAGCTACGGTAGCTATTATTAGTGTACAAAGAAACTCACATCGACTACTACGAGAGCTGGTACTCCCTTATTTGTGCTTATCATCACCTGTAAGAAAATGACAACAATGCCTTGCTAGCTGACTTACATTTCCACTGAGGAAGCACTGTTTCCTGAAGCATTCTGCCCTGTTCTGAAATAACTCCCTGGGTTTACCGTCATGCTGTGGAAGTTTGGTCAAGACGTGTCGTTTTCATTTGTTCGTTTTGAGAGACTCATTACTAAGCACTTCACCTCACAAAACACATTGTGGCTCCTCGTTATTTCTCAAAGTTTGTATGAAACCAAGAGACAGAAACTCATCGCTAATTTGCATTTCATGACAATTGCGCTCGGTCAGAACTTATGGCTAGCTTTAGTCCATTCGATGACGGCGGTGAGTGATGGCGAGTGGGAATGACAAGTCAATTGCCGCGTTCAAAACAACTGGAAACTCGGAAAGGCCTTTAAAGCATTCAGATCGTGTAAAATCGATCATCCAGTAGTTTTCGACGCGGCAAGTGATTGACAGCGCAGACACCGCTGCTAAGCAGAGAGCAAACTGAAAAGAGAGTGCAGTGGCACTTGGCCAAATCAATTCCAGTAATTAATTAAATAATTATACATTTACTCTGACACGTCGCGACCCACGTTTTTTAGGGTACAAAGAGAGTATCGTACCACCTTTCATCTCATCCTGCTTTCACTTCCCTTTCTCACTTCACCCCTCTCCTCTCCCAGTCCCACTCTTTTACCCTTTCCTCGTTGCATAGAAATAACACAACATTCTGCTATGAAGAGAGAAGGGGGAGACAGAGAAATTGGTGTGTGTGTCAGTTTGTATCAGTTTGTATCAGTTTGTATCAGTTTGTATCCGGTTGTATCAGTTTGTATCAGTTTGTATCAGTTTGTATCAGTTTGTATCCGGTTGTATCAGTTTGTATCAGTTTGTATCAGTTTGTATCAGTTTGTATCAGTTTGTATCCGTTTGTATCAGTTTGTATCAGTTTGTATCCGGTTGTGTCAGTTTGTATCAGTTTGTGTCAGTTTGTGTCAGTTTGTGTCAGTTTGTATCAGTTTGTGTCAGTTTGTGTCAGTTTGTGTCAGTTTGTATCAGTTTGTGTCAGTTTGTATCAGTTTGTATCCGTTTGTATCAGTTTGTATCAGTTTGTATCAGTTTGTATCAGTTTGTGTCAGTTTGTATCAGTTTGTATCAGTTTGTATCAGTTTGTATCAGTTTGTATCAGTTTGTATCAGTTTGTATCAGTTTGTATCAGGTTGTATCAGTTTGTATCAGTTTGTGTCAGTTTGTATCCGGTTGTGTCAGTTTGTATCAGTTTGTGTCAGTTTGTATCAGTTTGTATCCGTTTGTATCAGTTTGTATCAGTTTGTATCAGTTTGTATCAGTTTGTGTCAGTTTGTATCAGTTTGTGTCAGTTTGTGTCAGTTTGTATCAGTTTGTATCCAGTTGTGTCAGTTTGTATCAGTTTGTGTCAGTTTGTATCAGTTTGTATCCGTTTGTATCCGTTTGTATCAGTTTGTATCAGTTTGTATCAGTTTGTATCAGTTTGTGTCAGTTTGTATCAGTTTGTGTCAGTTTGTGTCAGTTTGTATCAGTTTGTATCAGTTTGTATCAGTTTGTATCAGTTTGTATCAGTTTGTGTCAGTTTGTATCAGTTTGTGTCAGTTTGTGTCAGTTTGTATCAGTTTGTATCAGTTTGTATCAGTTTGTATCAGTTTGTGTCAGTTTGTATCAGTTTGTATCAGTTTGTATCAGTTTGTGTCAGTTTGTATCAGTTTGTATCAGTTTGTATCAGTTTGTGTCAGTTTGTGTCAGTTTGTGTCAGTTTGTGTCAGTTTGTATCAGTTTGTGTCAGTTTGTATCAGTTTGTATCAGTTTGTATCAGTTTGTATCAGTTTGTGTCAGTTTGTATCCGTTTGTATCCGTTTGTATCAGTTTGTATCAGTTTGTATCAGTTTGTATCCGTTTGTATCAGTGTTTATCAGTTTGTAACAGTTTGTGTCAGTTTGTATCAGTTTGTATCAGTTTGTATCAGTTTGTATCAGTTTGTATCCGTTTGTGTCAGTTTGTATCAGTTTGTATCAGTTTGTATCCGTTTGTATCAGTGTTTATCAGTTTGTATCAGTTTGTATCAGTTTGTATCCGTTTGTATCAGTTTGTGTCAGTTTGTATCAGTTTGTGTCAGTTTGTATCAGTTTGTGTCAGTTTGTGTCAGTTTGTATCAGTTTGTATCAGTTTGTATCAGTTTGTATCAGTTTGTGTCAGTTTGTATCAGTTTGTGTCAGTTTGTGTCAGTATGTATCTGCTTGTGTCAGTTTGTATCTGCTATGAACAGAGCAGACAGTGGCTGTTTCATATTTATCATTTGATCTGAGAAGCTTGCCATCACACTGATGGGTTCCCATGGAGCTCTGTGTGAGTATAACAACGTAACATGTAAGCAGTACCACAGGCCCCCTCTGACTGTGACAGGTAGAAAGAGAGAGAGAGAGAGAGAGAGAGAGAGAGGGGTGGGGCTAGAGAGAGAGGGGTGGGGCTAGAGAGAGATTAGTGTGTGCATCCAACAATATTTCTTTACTGCTCAATGATTCTGACTCTCTTTCTACTCTCCTCTCTCACTTTGTCTTCTCTCCTTCTCTCCCTCCTCCTCTCCCTCCTTCTCTCCTTCCTCCTCTCCTCTATGTGTGTGTTTTGATGCTCCCTCCCCCAGGTCAGTGAAATTAGTTAGTAATGGAGTCTGTTTGAGATCCAGGCGACCCCATGCCGCTCCCCAGACTCATCCCAGGCAGGAGCCTGTCTCCTGGGCTAGAGAGAGAGCAGGGCAGCTCCCTGTTAGAGGCCGGCCTCCAGGGGTGGGTCATTTCACTGGCGGCAGGGGGCTGATTCCTCCTCTGCATTCACATTACAGTGACAGCAGTGTCTCACAACCCACCTTAGATCATTCTCCTTTAACACACACACACACACACACAAACACACACACACACACACACACACACACACACACACACACACACACACACACACACACACACACACACACACACACACACACACACACACACACACACACACACTGTTGCTACCCAAGCACATATCCCTCTATCCATCCCCAATCCTTCCCTGACATTTCTCTTAATCTGTGATGAACAGAGCTTTCATCTTCCTGCTTTATTCCTATTTTAAGCAGCAAGAGGATTACACACTCAAATACACAGACAGACAGTGTGTTCTGAAATCACTACTATGTACACTCTTAGAAAAAAGTGTTCCGAAAGGGTTATTCGGCTGTCCCCATAGGAGAACCTTTGGAATGGGTTCTACATGGAAAAAAAAGAACCAAACAGGGTTTTCAAAGGGTTGTCCTATGGGGACAGCCGAATAACCCGTTTAGGTTCTAGAAAGCACCTTTTTTCTAAGAGTGTACTGTATGTTGTGGGATTAGATGTATGGATTTGTGTTGTACATCTATACAGTAGATCTGTGTTGCTGCAGCATTATATTCTCTGTGGCAATACTGGGATTAGTACCTAAAATATATATTTATGTTTGACTGTATGGGTTCAAATCTTGGGCTCCCACACACAACAAGACTGTGTTAGCCTGTGTGAGTGTGAGTGTGAGTGTGAGTGTGAGTGTGAGTGTGAGTGTGTGTGTGTGTGTGTGTGTGTGTGTGTGTGTTGTGATGCCCAGGAGGAAACAGGAGCAGATGCTCTCATGACGGAGACATCAATTTCCCGACACACACACACACACACACACACACACACACACACACACACACACACACACACTGATAATGTAATTAGGTATGAATGGATCAGTCTAGTGTAACCAGCTGTAATGAACTGAATGAACAGTCTCTCTCTCCCTCTCCCTGTTTTCTGTGGGAGCACTGGGCCCAGTCTGTTCGACATTGACAGAGTTTAGGTATGCACCTCTCTTTTTACACACATGGTGTATATGTGCTGTGTGTGTGTGTGTGTGTGTGTGTGTGTGTGTGTGTGTGTGTGTGTGTGTGTGTATCCAACCATAAGAAAATGAGAGAACAACAGGAGTCTATGATTAATGCTCTTGGGCCTCAGGTGCGTGCTGATGATGTCATACCTAGCTTGCCCCACTGGCTCCTGGGAGATGAGGTCTTTTCCCCCCCCGTGGAGGCTGTGAGTGCATTGAGTGAGTGAGACAGATGCTGCCCAGCCCACAGGCCTACGCAGGTCCATAGCACTTTTTTTTATTTTATAATTTTTTATTTCACCTTTATTTAACTAGGCAAGTCAGTTAAGAACAAATTCTTATTTACAATGATGGCCTACCAAAAGGCAAAAGACCTCCTGCGGGGACGGGGGATGGGATTAAAAATAAAAATACATAAAAATAAATAAAATATAAAACACACATCACGACAAGAGAGACAGAACAACACTACATAAAGAGAGACCTAAGACAACAACATAGCAAGGCAGCAACATGACAACACAGCATGGTAGCAACGTAACATGACAACAACATGGTAGCAACACAACATGGCAGCAGCACAAAACATGGTACAAACATTATTGGGCACAGACAACAGCACAAAGGGCAATAAGGTAGCAAGCAAACTTAGCTACCAACAATAATACCAAAGTCAACATCAGTATCAAATCTTAAACAAATCTACTTTGAAACAAAAGTATACAACTCACACACATGGTAATTGTCTTAAAAACGAGGTGGGTATAGTAAAAAAAAAAAAACATTACAAAAGATCACATACACCAGATAAGTGCAGTGAAATGTGTTGTTTTACAGGATCAGTCATAGTAGTATGATAGGTGCTGTGAAATGTGTTGTTTTACAGGATCAGTCATAGTAGTCAGAGCATGTGACTGCAGTGGCGGTTCTATCTTATATGTCGCCCTGGTCGAACCCCCCAATTTTATTGTGTAGCATTTCGTAGTGTGACTGATTTTGCCCATGTCGCCCATACCTAAATCCGCTAGTGCATGTGAGCAGAGTTGAGTGGTTGGAAATCCAGCTCATCGCTCTCCAAGTCCTTTCCAACACTCCGCTAAAAACCACTCCATGTTCACAGAAAAAAAAACAGCCGCTCAATATTCACCCCATTCATTAAAATCACAATTTAACCAACACCCATCTATTTTTGTGACAACCTGGACCTACCATTTGGTTTTGAAGTATTGAAATCAAATCATATGATTTGAATGAAAAGTATTTGAATAAACATGAAAAGGTGAATGGAAGAAGCGCTCATTTCAAATAGGCTACATTTAATTAAACATCATATAAACACTCTAAATAGGTCAGGAGCCAGACAGGGAACCTAAGAAGGAACAAACATTTATTATTTAGGCTATATTATTTCAAGGCTACATCCTACAAAGAAATACATTGTGAAGCATTTGCGAGTGTGACACATTAGGCTGGTAGGGACAGCATTTAAACAACATTTTGTTGTATTAAATCATTGTAGTTTATAAATTGCGCATTTAAGCGGTTATTTACTTACAATTAATACAATACAAATTAAACAACAAATTACTTCTTAGTTTCTTTGAATGTGTGTGTGTGTGTGTGCTCAGCCCACTCCTGTACTCCCTTTACAGACAGATTATATAACTCATAATTCACTATATCACAATTCCAGTGGGTTTAGACGTTTACATACACTAAGTTGACTGTGCCTTTAAACAGCTTGGAAAATGATGTCATGGCTTTAGAAGCTTCTGATTAGCTAATTGACATCAATTGAGTCAGTTGGAGGTGTACCTGTGGATGTATTTTATTTTTATTTTATTTAACCTTTATTTTACTAGGCAAGTCAGTTAAGAACAAATTCTTATTTACAATGACGGCCTAGGAACAGTGGGTTAACTGCCTTGTTCAGGGGCAGAACGACAGATTTATACCTTGTCAGCTCGGGGATTCGATCCGGCAACCTTTCAGTTACGGCCCCAACACTCTAACCACTAGGCTACCTGCCGCCAAAACACTACAAGGCTTACCTTCAAACTCAGTGCCTCTTTGCTCAACGTCATGGGAAAATCCAAAGAAATCAGCCAAGACCTCAGAAAAAAAATTGTAGACCTCCATAAGTCTGGTTCATTCTTGGGAGCAATTTCCAAACGCCTGAAGGTACCACATTCATCTGTACAAACAATAGTATGCAAGTATAAACACCACTAGAAAACATTTTGCTACTGTGTGCACTGATGAATACAACCCCTAGAAGCTGTATCCAATGTAATTACTACCAGAGGTAATGTTCAATTGGAATGCAACCTAACCCCGTTCTCTCTTCCCTCCTCTCTCTTTAGCAGGTGGAAGTGGATTATTGGAGAACCACGCAGCTGTCGTAACGCTCAGGAAGGAGACGCGTTCAGTCTCCTAGAGATTAACGTACTTTGGTGCAAAAAGTGCAAATCAATCCCAGAACAACAACAGCAAAAGACCTTGTGAAGATGCTGGAGGAAACAGGTACAAAAGTATCTATATCCACAGTAAAACGAGTCCTATATCGACAAGCATATTTCCAAAGTTGTGGCTTTAGGACTTAATGGCTTGAGGACAACAAAGTCAAGGTATTGGAGTGGTCATCACAAAGCCCTGTCCTCAATCCTATAGAAAATGTGTGGGCAGAACTGAAAAAGTGTGTGTGAGCAAGGAGGCCTACAAACCTGACTCAGTTACACCAGTTCTGTCAGGAGGAATGGGCAAAAACCCACCCAATTTATTGTGGGAAGGCTACCTGAAACGTTTGACCCAAGTTAAACAATTTAAAGGCAATGGTACCAAATACTAATTGAGTGTATGTGTCACGGTCTCGGCTGAGGGAACGAGGCGCAGAGCGAGAGGTGAGTGCAAACATCTTTTATTAATACTCACACACGAAACAAAAACAACAAACGTAATACAGTGAGCACCGTGAACTGTGTCGAGCACACAGACAACGTACTATACAAACACACACAATGATCCACACCCAGGTGGACGTGAAGTGCAACTAAATAGATTCCCCAATTAGAGAACTCAAGACAGCTGTCTCTAATTGGGGATAACCCAAAACCCAACACCAACCTAGTGAATGTAAGGACCTGACTGTGGCCATCCCACTCCCTCTAGAGGGAGTCAGAGACCTGGCCTCAGTAAGGACCTTACAGTATGTAAACTTCTGGGAATGTGATGAAAGAAATAAAAGCTGAAATAAACAATTCTCTCTACTATTATTCTGACATTTCACATTCTTAAAATAAAGTGGTGATCCTAACTGACCTAAGACAGGGAATTTTTACTAGGATTAAATGTCAGGAACACATTTAAAACTGAGTTTAAATGTTTTTGGCTAAGGTGTATGTAAACTTCTGACTTCAACTGTACATGTCGCCCCCCCCCCATTAAGCAAATCCTGTCCCATAATCCCCCGTTCTCCCATAATCCCCCGTTCTCCAATAATCCACTTCCACCTGCTAAAGAGAGAGGAGGGAAGAGAGAACGGGTTTAGGTTGCATTCCAATTGAACATTACCTCTGGTAGTAATTACATTGGATACAGCTTCTAGGGGTTGTATTCATCAGTGCACACAGTAGCAAAACGTTTTCTAGTGGAAAACTAAAATAAGCATTTCTTACTGGACAGGTAGTCCTTCCATGTTTCAGTCCGTTTGGTGACTGATGAACAGGAACCAGGGCTGGTGCTCCAGAGGGGATTGGCCTGCGCTCCTCTTGTTCCCGCTGATTACAGGACTGGAAATACCTTGTTTGTTTTTGGGAGAGATTTATGACGATGGCAGAATAATTTGTTTTTGTAATCAAAGTACCCATTACTGGATCCTTGCTATGCAGAGAGACATATACACACACTCCATTACTCTCTCTCATTCACACATATACTATGTGTTCTAAATCCATCAGAGTGGTCTGCAAATAAGGACATGGACATGGAGGGAAATAGAATCAACCAGTTATGTGTCTAATCCAGTTGAGGCAGCGGTGGCAGCAGCCGATACGTACAAGGACAAGACACTTTAATCCACTCTCTTACTGGATTAAACCAACAATCCCATTCATTCTACAAAGTATTGGGAGGTAGAGGTAGGGCGGAGGAGAGAGGAGAGAGAGAGAGGAGAAAGAGAGAGGAGAGAGAGAGGAGAAAGAGAGAGGGGAGAGAGAGAGAGAGAGAGAGAGAGCGCAGAGAGAGCGCAGAGGGAGAGGAGAGAGAGGAGAGAGAGTGCAGAGAGAGAGGAGAGTGAGAGCGAGAGGAGAGGAGAGAGAGTGCAGAGAGAGAGGAGAGAGGAGAGAGAGAGACCGAGAGGAGAGCGAGAGGAGAGAGAGAGAGGAGAGAGAGAGAGCGTGAGAGGAGAGTGAGAGCGAGAGGAGAGGAGAGAGAGAGACCGAGAGAGAGAGAGAGAGGTGGAGAAAGCAATGGCCCATTTGTTTCTCCAGTAGTTTAGATTTGTCATGGTAGGACTGGAGGCAAGGCAGGGGTTTGTCCAGTTGTTGAGGTTTGTCATGGTAGGACTGGAGGCAAGGCAGGGGTTTGTCCAGTTGTTGAGGTTTGTCATGGTAGGACTGGAGGCAAGGCAGGGGTTTGTCCAGTTGTTGAGGTTTGACATGGTAGGACTGGAGGCAAGGCAGGGGTTTGTCCAGTTGTTGAGGTTTGACATGGTAGGACTGGAGGCAAGGCAGGGGTTTGTCCAGTTGTTGAGGTTTGTCATGGTAGGACTGGAGGCAAGGCAGGGGTTTGTCCAGTTGTTGAGGTTTGACATGGTAGGACTGGAGGCAAGGCAGGGGTTTGTCCAGTTGTTGAGGTTTGACATGGTAGGACTGGAGGCAAGGCAGGGGTTTGTCCAGTTGTTGAGGTTTGTCATCGTAGGACTGGAGGCAAGGCAGGGGTTTGTCCAGTTGTTGAGGTTTGTCATCGTAGGACTGGAGGCAAGGCAGGGGTTTGTCCAGTTGTTGAGGTTTGACATGGTAGGACTGGAGGCAAGGCAGGGGTTTGTCCAGTTGTTGAGGTTTGTCATCGTAGGACTGGAGGCAAGGCAGGGGTTTGTCCAGTTGTTGAGGTTTGTCATCGTAGGACTGGAGGCAAGGCAGGGGTTTGTCCAGTTGTTGAGGTTTGTCATGGTAGGACTGGAGGCAAGGCAGGGGTTTGTCCAGTTGTTGAGGTTTGTCATGGTAGGACTGGAGGCAAGGCAGGGGTTTGTCCAGTTGTTGAGGTTTGTCATGGTAGGACTGGAGGCAAGGCAGGGGTTTGTCCAGTTGTTGAGGTTTGACATGGTAGGACTGGAGGCAAGGCAGGGGTTTGTCCAGTTGTTGAGGTTTGACATGGTAGGACTGGAGGCAAGGCAGGGGTTTGTCCAGTTGTTGAGGTTTGTCATGGTAGGACTGGAGGCAAGGCAGGGGTTTGTCCAGTTGTTGAGGTTTGACATGGTAGGACTGGAGGCAAGGCAGGGGTTTGTCCAGTTGTTGAGGTTTGACATGGTAGGACTGGAGGCAAGGCAGGGGTTTGTCCAGTTGTTGAGGTTTGTCATCGTAGGACTGGAGGCAAGGCAGGGGTTTGTCCAGTTGTTGAGGTTTGTCATCGTAGGACTGGAGGCAAGGCAGGGGTTTGTCCAGTTGTTGAGGTTTGACATGGTAGGACTGGAGGCAAGGCAGGGGTTTGTCCAGTTGTTGAGGTTTGTCATCGTAGGACTGGAGGCAAGGCAGGGGTTTGTCCAGTTGTTGAGGTTTGTCATGGTAGGACTGGAGGCAAGGCAGGGGTTTGTCCAGTTGTTGAGGTTTGTCATCGTAGGACTGGAGGCAAGGCAGGGGTTTGTCCAGTTGTTGAGGTTTGACATGGTAGGACTGGAGGCAAGGCAGGGGTTTGTGCAGTTGTTGAGGTTTGTCATGGTAGGACTGGAGGCAAGGCAGGGGTTTGTCCAGTTGTTGAGGTTTGTCATCGTAGGACTGGAGGCAAGGCAGGGGTTTGTCCAGTTGTTGAGGTTTGTCATCGTAGGACTGGAGGCAAGGCAGGGGTTTGTCCAGTTGTTGAGGTTTGACATGGTAGGACTGGAGGCAAGGCAGGGGTTTGTCCAGTTGTTGAGGTTTGTCATGGTAGGACTGGAGGCAAGGCAGGGAAGGACTCAGGCTGCTCTCTAATGTGCTGCTGCTGCAGAACACTGACTTGGCTAAAACCAGAACACTGACTTGGCTAAAACCAGAACACTGACTTGGCTAAAACCAGAACACTGACTTGGCTAAAACCAGAACACTGACTTGGCTAAAACCGGAACACTGACTTGGCTAAAACAGAAAATTCAGGAGGCAGGTAGCCTAATGGTTAGAGCATTGGGCCAGTAATTGAAAGGTAGCTGGATTGAATCCCCGAGCTGACAAGGTATAAATCTGTCGCTCTGCCCCTGAACAAGGCATTTAACCAACTGTTCCCCAGCAGGCCGTCATTGTAAATAAGAATTTGTTCTTAACTGACTTGCCTAGTAAAATAAAAATGTATTTTAAATAAATAAATAAAATCAGAACAAGTGTTAGGTGTCTTTGTATCTTTAAGCCACCAACACCAAATACAGGCCAAATACATTTCAGCTTGGCGTGCGTGTCTTGTAAGTCATAGTTCACTTGAAAACCCACACATTTCACTGAATTAAATCAGTTCTGCATGGAAGAGTGGGCCAAGATTCCTCCACAGCGATGTGAGAGACTGATCAACAACTACAGGAAGCATTTGGTTGCAGTCAATGCAGCTAAAGGTGGCACAACCAGTTATTGAGTGTAAGGGGGCAATTACTGTTTCACTCAGGAGAATTGGTGTTGCATAACTTTGTTAATTAAATAAATAAAATAAGTATAATTTTGTTTGGTTATTTGTAAACTCAGGTTACCTTTATCTAATATCAGGTTTTGGTTGAAGATCTGATAACATTCATTATCAAAAATATAGGAAATCTGAAAGGGGGAAAATACTTTTTCACAGCATTGTATAGTTAAATATAGGTGTATATAAACAGAACAGCACATTGGTTCTCTACAGTAGATAGATAGATAGATAGATAGATAGATAGATAGATAGATAGATAGATAGATAGATAGATAGATAGATAGATAGATAGATAGATAGATAGATAGATAGATAGATAGATAGATAGATAGATAGATAGATAGATAGATAGATAGATAGATAGATAGATAGATAGATAGATACTTTATTTATCCCTGAGGGGGAAATTTCTTTGTCAAGCAGCTACAACAACAAAACACAGGGCAGGTGCAAAATGCCACAATGAAAGTAGATAGATAGATAGATAGATAGGTACTTTATTTCATTGTCAAGCAGCTACAACAAAACACAGGGCAGGTGCAAAATGCCACAACGAAAGAACACAAAAGACAGATACACGGTACATGATACATAGAGCGGCAGTATGAAAAAGTATAGAAATACAAGATATCTGGAGTGTCAAGCAGCTACAACAAAACACAGGGCAGGTGCAAAATGCCACAACGAAAGAACACAAAAGACAGATACACGGTACATGATACATAGAGCGGCAGTATGAAAAAGTATAGAAATACAAGATATCTGGAGTGCAAAAAAAAGCTATAAAAAGACATTGCATAGTATGGGTGGTTGGCTGAATATGTACACTATACATTGGTGGATGATGGATGGTTAACTATACTATACAGGTCGATGGCAGAGAAATACTTCAGTAGCTAAAAATGCATATGATATGAACAAGGGTAATAATAGTTTACTTAATAGACAGACTGGCTAAATGAACAGGTAAGTGAATATTTTGCATGGTTAAATTAGCTGTACAGGTAAATATACAGTTATATTTACAGATAAGTGAATACTTGCATGGTTACACAAACTGTACAGGTAAATGACAGGAAGAGATACTTAAATAGCTAAATGTGTGTATGATATAATTTGGGATAATAATAGTAATTCCCTTAAAATACAGTCCTTAGTGCGCAGGGTTTAATTACAGATAACTGCACGTATTGCACATTCAATATACTAAAAGCAATGAGAAAAGGTGCAACTGACAGGATACTAATATGCATTCCTGAGTGAATGCCTACGTAAGTTAGGTCCAAGACTTACTAGCAATATTGCATGTGATATGATAAACAACTGTACAGGAGTATGTATATACAGACCTGCATGAATAAATAGGTCCTGAGTGAATGAGTGATGACGGAGTTACTCACGGATGGATGCATAATTGTTAAACTAGGTCCTAGCACCCCAACAGTTCCAGGTCTGTGTTGCCGACGGCACGGCACCCCGGTGAGGCATTATATAGTCTAATAGCCGCCGGCAGGAAGGACCTCCTGTAGCGCTCTCTGGCACACCGTGGTGGGATCATTCTGTGACTGAAGGTGCTCCTCTGCGTCATAACCATGGCGTGCAGAGGGTGGGTGACTTTGTCCATGATGGCCAGCAGTTTGGCCAGGATCCGTCTCTCCGCCACCTCCTCTAGAGTGTCCAGGCTCATCCCCAGGACAGAGCTAGCCTTCCTGATCAGCTTATTTACCCGAGAAGCATCACTGGCTTTAATGTTTGCTCCCCAGCACACCACTGCAAAAAAGATGGCACTGGCCACCACAGACTGGTAGAAGGTATGCAGTAGTTTACTGCACACGTTGAAGGACCTGAGCCTCCTCAGAAAGTAGAGTCGGCTCTGGCCCTTTTTGTACAGGGCCCCGGTGTTACCAGCCCATTCCAGCCTGTTGTCCATATGGACTCCCAGGAACTTGTATGACCCAACCATTTCCACATCCATCCCCTGTATAGGGACTGCAGTCAGTTGTGCCTTGGTTCTCCTGAAGTCCACCACCATCTCCTTTGTTTTGCTGATGTTGAGCTGAAGGTGTTTCTGCTCACACCGCAACATAAAGTAACTGATTGTGCTCCTGTACTCCTCCTCCTGCCCACCCCTGATGCACCCTACAATTGCGGAGTCATCCGAGAACGTCTGTAGGTGGCATGTTTCAGAGTTATATCTGAAGTCCGAGGTGTAGAGGGTGAACAGGAAGGGGGACAGGACCGTTCCCTGGGGGGCCCCTGTGTTGCTAACTGCCCGTTCTGACACACAGCTCTGTATTAGCACAAATTGTGGCCTACCGGTCAGGTAGTCCGTGACCCAGGAGACTAAGGGTGCTTCCACTTTCATCCTCCTCATCTTCTCACCCAGTAGCAGGGGCTGAATGGTATTGAAGGCACTGGAGAAGTAAAAAAACATAACCCTCACAGTGCAACCTGCGTTGTCCAGGTGAGAGTAGGCCCTCTGCAGAAGGTAGATGATTGCATCATCCACCCCGATGTTGCGCTGGTATGCAAACTGCAGGGGGTCCAGTGATGTACACACCAGGGGTCTGAGTAGTAGGAGGTTATCAGGCTTGGGTCATATGATATTTCAGCTCTTGGGCCCTGGCTCCATGACTCCATTTTTAGAGCTGTAATTTCAATACTATTTGCTTAATCTGGGTACAAGATGGCTGCTACTGATTGCAAGAGTATTCAGATATGGTTGCCGTGATGGATGTTGGTCCGAAGTGTCGTGCGGATAACAGCAACGTATGATGTCGATGGGATCTCATTAATCAGCTGTGCCAGATACAAATGATGGACCTCGCTCTCTGCTGGACCTGCTACAGTGTCACTGCTTCTCTCTCTCTCTCTCTCTCTCTCTCTCTCTCTCTCTCTCTCTCTCTCTCTCTCTCTCTCTCTCTCACACACACACACAACCGGTATCTTCCTTACCTGCTACACTGTTACCCTTTACTCTCCCTGCAACACTTGTCCACCTGAACACTCGTTCACTCTGTTGTCAGACACGTGGGTACATAGAATCAGATACAGACACACCCATACCCTCGCCCCTCCCATACATGCACAAATAACCAGTCACCTGATTTCCTGTCATCTCCACTCCGTTCTCCACTAACTCACTTGTTGACGGTGAAGTGTGGATCATTCCGGGGCTAACTCTCTCTACAACCTCACACTGGGACTGGAGTTAGTTGATCAGAGAGAATGTATTCTACACATACAAGACAACATTTGGAAACATAATCAAACACCGACTTTAACGTGCTGCTGTTAAAAGGTGAGGTTGTTCATTGTGAAAGTACGTTTTTCAAAAAATAAAGAAACTTTATTTTTTTTGCTAGCAAAACAGTCCTATTTTCCGGGATTCTTCCGTTGACATTGAGGTGTACACCACATCAGTCACTGGCATACATATCCCAACCAGAAACCATGGATTACAGGCAATATCCGCACTGAGCTAAAGGGTAGAGCTGCCGCTTTCAAGGAGCGGGACTCTAACCTGGACGCTTATAAGAAATCCAGAGCGACGAGCCATCAAACAGGCAAAGCGCCAATACAGTACTTAGATTGAATCATACTATATCGGCTCCGAAACTCGTCGGATGTGGCAGGGCTTGCAAACTATTACAGACTACAAGGGAAGCACAGAATCGAGCTGCCCAGTGGCACGAGCCTAGCAGGCAAGCTAAATAACTTCTATGCTCGCTTCGAGGCAAGCAACACTGAGGCGTGCATGAGAGCATCAGCTGTTCCGGACGACTGTGTGATCACGCAGGTCAACATTAACAAGGCCGCAGGGCCAGACGGATTACCAGGATGTGTACTCCGAGCATGCGCTGACCAACTGGCAAGTGTCTTCAATTACATTTCCAACCGGTCCCTGACTGAGTCTGTAATACCAACATGTTTCAAGCAGATCGCCATAGTCCCTGTGCCCAAGAACACTAAGGTAACCTGCCTAAATGACTACAGACCCGTAGCACTCACGTCTGTAGCCATGAAGTGCTTTGAAAGGCTGGTCATGGCTCACATCAACACCATTATCCCATTATCCCAGAAACCCTAGACCCACTCCAATTTGCATACCGCTACAACAGATCCACAGATGATGCAATCGCTATTGCACTCCACACTGCCCTTTCCCAGCTGGACAAAAGGAACACCTATGTGAGAATACTATTCATTGACTACAGCTCAGCATTCAACACCATAATGCCCTCAAAGCTCATCACCAAGCTAAGGATCCTGGGACTGAACACCTCCCTCTGCAACTGGATCCTGGACTTCTTGACGGGCCGCCCCCAGGTGGTAAGGATAGGTAACAACACATCTGCCATGCTGATCCTCAACACTGGGGCCCCTCAGGGGTGCGTGCTCAGTCCCCTCCTATACTCCCTGTTCACCCATGACTGCATGGCCAGGCACAACTCCAACACCATCATTAAGTCGACACAACAGTTGTAGGCCTGATCACCGACAACAAAGATACATCTTATATTCAGAGGAGGTCAGAGACCTGGCTGTGTGGTGCCAGGATAACAACCTCTCTCTCAATGTGATCAAGACAAAGGAGATGATTATGGACTACAGGAAAACGAGGACAGAGCACGCCCCCATTCTCATCAACGTGGCTGTAGAGGAGCAGGTTGAGAGCTTCATGTTCCTTGGTGTCCACATCACCAACAAACTGGAATGGTCCAAACAATTAATACAATAAAGGAGACAGGTTTACTAAGCGACTTTACCCATTCCTCTCTGTTGGACTGGCTGTTGGTGCCAACAACCCAGATTTACAGATCTGCCTATCAAAGAGGTATCTTTGACAGTGCTGTCATCACAGTGAGGTGTCAAGCTCCTTTATTGGCCCAATAACAACTTTATTTCATTTTAACAGACTAGAAAAATAGAAACAAACCCCAATCCTCATCCACTGCACATAGAACCCCACCCAATGCCCCACAAAATCCCCCAGACGGTTTTCCAGCCCCCCATATGCATGTTCCAGATTCAGCTGAGCCGCCCCCAGCTCTGGGGCCCGTACACCCTGCCCCATGCATTTCATGTTTCCTGGTCTTCCACACTGCAATTTTTAACTGCCCCAACAGGTAGTTTACTAGGCAGTCCCTTCGCCTATTGGCTACGCTATACCTAGGTCCTCCAACATATAGGTCCAGAGTCAGCCCCAACCCTAGACCTATACACCACCCACCCCAGCCTGGTCTCCTATACTAGATGTAAAGAGGTAAATGTAAATCCGGGACACACAATTAGTATGATATGTTACGTTTGGTACGGTTACATAAGACAGAGGGTTACTTAAGGCAAAAACCAAAGTAGGGTGGTTGGTCAGGCTGGAGGGTGGGCGTATAACGCGATTATCTAGCAACCCAAAGGTTGCGAGTTTGAATCTCATCATGGACAACTTTAGAATTTTAGCAAATGTTCAACTACTTACTACTTTTTAGCTACTTTGCAATGTTAGCTAACCCTTCCCCTAGCCCTAACCTTCTCTATGGGAGGCTTGTACAGGGAGCTGCAACATCCTCTTAGAGAGGAGCCCGTTCACAACCCCCGCTCCCCGGCCACCCCATTGCCCTCAGCCCATGCAGATGGTCTTTCTGAGCCACCTTCACAGCAACCGTGTACAGAGCCTTTTTATTGTGCAAAAGGCCCCCAGCTCTGGAGTCTTGAATGATAGGATTATTCCCTCACCCTAATGGTATTGGAGATGTCAGTGTCATTTGTGGTGAAAGGAGATAGGTCAGTGTCATTCAACGTTGAAAGGAGATAGGTCAGTGTCATTCGTGCTGTAAGGAGATACATTCGAAGTCAGAAGTTTACATACACCTCAGCCAAATACATTTAAACTCAGTTTTTCACAATTCTAGACATTTAATCCTAGTAAAAATTCCCTGTCTTAGGTCAGTTAGGATCACCACTTTATTTTAAGAATGTGAAATGTCAGAATAATAGGAGAATTATTTATTTAAGCTTTTATTTCTTTCATCACATTCCCAGTGGGTCAGAAGTTTACATACATTGAATTAGTATTTGGTAGCATCGCCTTTTAAATTGTTTAACTTGGGTCAAATGTTTTAGGTAGCCTTCCACAAGCTTCCCACAATAAATTGGGTGAATTTTGGCCCCTTCCTCCTGACAGAACTGTAACTGAGTGAGGTTTGTAGGCATCCTTGCTTGCACACACTTTTTCAGTTCTGTCCACAAATGTTCTATAGGATTGAGGTCAAGGCTTTGTGATGGCCAATACCTTGACTTTGTTGTCCTTAAGCCATTTTGCCACAACTTTGGAAGTAGGCTTTTTTTTATGGCGGTTTTGGAGCAGTGGCTTCTTCCTTGCTGAGCGGCCTTCAGGTTATGTCGATATAGGACTCGTTTTACTGTGGATATAAATACTTTTGTACCTGTTTCCTCCAGCATATTCACAAGGTCCTTTGCTGTTGTTCTGGGATTGATTTGCACTTTTCACACCAAAGTACGTTAATCTCTAGGAGACAGAACGCGGCTCCTTCCTGAGCGAAATGACGGCTGCGTGGTTCCATGGTGTTTACACTTGCGTACTATTGTTTGTACAGATGAATGTGGTACCTTCTAAAGCCATTACATCATTTACTGGAATTTTCCAAGCTGTTTAAAGGCACAGTCAACTTAGTGTATGTAAACTTCTGACCCACTGGAATTGTGATATAGTGAATTATAAGTGAATTAATATGTCTGTAAACAATTGTTGGAAAAATTACTTGTGTCATGCACAAAGTAAATGTCATAACCGACTTGCCAAAACTATAGTTTGTTAACATGAAATCTGTGGAGTGGTTGAAAAATCAGTTTTTATGACTTCAACCTAAGTGTATGTAAACTTCCGACTTCAACTGTAGCTCAGTGTCATTCGTGGTTAGACGGTCCAGTCTCCCTAGCAGCTCTCTGAACGAGCCCGGTAGTGTAGCATGGACCCCCTCCACCACCTGCTGCAGCTGCCTGGTTGACTTTATGGATGTCACTGGCAAATTTCCACTCAGCCTCTTTTTTTTTTTTTTTTTTAGCTTTTTTGGTGGCTCCTTGAATTAACCTTTTTTATTTATATGTCTGTCAAACTTGCTGAATGTGTGATTTAGGTCGCCTACTAAAATAATAGTTCCTATCTGGGTTTGATCTAATATCGATTGAATGCTGGTCTCAACCCAGCTCCTCTTTAAATATTACATTTCTAAAAATATTTAAGTGTAACTCTTGCAGGAAAACCACATCTGCTGACAATGTCTTTAGATGTTCAAGAACCAATGATTTTTATTTGGCCATCATTGAGCCTGTGCACATTCCATGTAATAAGATGGATTTTGTTGGCCTTTACTTGTATAGAATCAAAGTTAACCTTGTCTGTTCCGTCTGTCATTGACGAATCAGATAAAACATTTTAGCAGATATGTCATATGAGGGCGGTGGACATCCCATGGATATCGATGAGTCATAGTATGAATACATAGCTATTGTACTGTATACATTACATATATAGAAAGTGTGAACATGTAAGCTGAGCAAACATTTAACAGAGAACACACCAACAAACATAAAGCAAGTACTTTTACATTGAGGGGCTTTACCTTTTTAGGGCTTTTAAGCTCCAACTCCTCTCCTAATGTACCAAAAGTCTGTGGATTATGTCATTGTAAATACATTGGAGAAAGATTGGCACTTTTACTGAGGTCAGTTTGTAATATCTTGTGAATTAAATCAAAAATATCGTGGCTGGTGGGGCTCTACTTGGTCCACTGAAAGACTGAAGTGAGATGAGTGGAGGCACCACAAATACTTCAGGAAAGTGTCTGATCTCCTCCCAGTCCGTCCATCCTGATCCCTTAGATAGAGCCCATCGCCATTGTCACCAATAACCACCATTGAATCTTAGCTATAATTATTAACAAGGAATAATAATGACATGACATCCTCTCCTAATTTGGCCACAAAAAGAAATACATTTACAATGTCATTGTAAATAAGAATTTGTTCTTAACTGACTTGCCTAGTTAAA
Organism: Thymallus thymallus; assembly: GCA_023634145.1. Classification (NCBI taxonomy): domain Eukaryota; kingdom Metazoa; phylum Chordata; class Actinopteri; order Salmoniformes; family Salmonidae; genus Thymallus; species Thymallus thymallus. The sequence continues at coordinate 5,555,275 of CM042405.1, read as the reverse complement.
TAAAGGTAACATTTCCCAAACCAAGCTTGTCCCTCTCCATCTCCTCCCTCCCCACCCTTACTGCCCCCCCCCATCCAAGCCAAGCTTGTCCTAACCTCCCATCCTTACCCACCCAGGCCAAGCTTGTCCTAACCTCCCAACCTTGTCCTAACCCCCCATTTTTACCCACCCAGGCCAAGCTTGTCCTAACCTCCCAACCTTGTCCTAACCCCCCATTTTTAACCAGCCAGGCCAAGCTTGTCCCGAAACTCCCACATTTACAGCCATCCATACATCGACTTACTTGTCCATTCTCCTTCATTCACATACAACGTATACCCTATGCATCCACACACCCATTGTCTCCCGCACTCCTACAAAAAAATTGGGTCTGGTGAGAGCGTGTAGGTGGGCCGTGGCCAGTCAATAGGTAGAGAGATAGGTAGAGTGTACTGGAGGCAGGGTGAAACCAGTGATCAATCAAATGGTCAAATCAATCAACTAACTAGTTAATCCATCTTTTAACACAAAGTGTTTTACAAAGTGCTGACAACATAGAGGGAGGAGGTTTAGGAGTTTGTATTCCTTTCCTCTGCATGCGGGCCTGTGTGTGTTTCTGTGTGTGTGTCCCTCTCTTATTTGGCCCACTTCTAAAGGCAGGCTGGTTGTGCTGTCTGTGCCTTGGGGCAGCACTGAATCACAAATGTATTTATTTTATTTATTTAACCTTTATTTAACTAAGCAAGTCAGTTAAGAACAAATTCTTATTTACAATGACGGCCTAGGAGCAGTGGGTTAACTGCCTTGTTCAGGGGCAGAACGGCAGGTTTTTACCTTAAAGAACTGGAGGTGGTTTTGCCATACAGACAGAGAGAGGGAGAGAGGGAGATGGTGAGAGAGAGATGGAGATGTTTGTTACTCACAGATAGTGTCATAGTGGACGTATAATATTCAAGCTAAAAGATACGCTGTGTAAATGGCTACAGTTTATATTTTCTTTAGGATCGGACCCTTTTTTTCAATTTTCGCTTAAATACCCAAATCTAACTGCCTGTAGCTCAGGACCTGAAGCAAGGATATGCATAGTTATTTTATTACATTTTTATTTAACCTTTATTTAATTAGACAAGTCAGTTAAGAACAAATTCTTATTTACAATGACGGCCTACACCGGCGAAACTCTGACAACGCTGAGCCAATTGTGCACCGCCCTATGGGACTCCCAATAACAGCCGGTTGTGATACAATCTGGATATTCTTGATACCATTTGAAAGGAAACACTTCAAACACATTGAAGTTTGTGGAAATGTGAAATTAATGTAGGAGAATATAACACATTAGATCTGGTAAAAGATAATACAAAGGATATTTTATTTTTGTCACATCATCTTTGAAATGCAAGAGAAAGGACATAATATTACTTAGAAGCAGTGTATGTGCAAAGTTTTAGGCATATCCAATGAACCATTGCGTTACTGTTCAAAATGTTGTATCAGGTCTGCCCAAATCTGCCTATTGGTTTATTGATACATTTTCAAGTACAAAACTGCACTCTCCTCAAACAATAGCATGGTATTCTTTCACTGTAATAGCTACTGTAAATTGGGCAGTGCAGTTAGATTAACAATAATTTAAGCTTTCTGTCCATATAAGATATGTCTATGTCCTGGGAAATGTTCTTGTTATTTACAACGTCATGCTAATCACATTAGAGCACGTCAGCTCAAGCTTCCCAAGGGCGGAACACCGATCCTGTAGAGGTTAAGGTTGACCGCTTTTTATTATACAAGCAGAATTGGTATCTAGAATGTTTACTCTCATAATTATCCTGGTTGGTTCCAAATGGAAACCATAAAACCAACGACAAAGCCAGAGGGTGGCTCTTTATTTTTTAGATACATCTTCAAAATAGAAGTGAAAGTTCTCTCTCTCTCTCTCTCTCTATCCTCTCTCTCGCTCTTTCTCTCTCGCGCTCTCTCTTTCGTTCTCTCGCTCCCTTCTTGAAAGTGTAATAGCATTAGAGAGATGTAGCAGTGTGATACACCCAAAGAGACAAACTCAACTAAAACAAGAGCCAGATACAGAAACAGACCGTAATACAGGAGCCGGCAATGTGTGAGCAGAGAGAGTTTGGTTGCCATAGAAACAGGTCCTCTGGCGTTGGCAAACTGTTATTTAAAAAAAAAGAATGACACAACAAAAGACATCCCCCAAAACATCTCCATCTCATTATAACACACACTGTTACGCTGCCGGCCAAGGGGAAACAGAGATGAATTGGGGAATGGGCAGTGTGTTGGTTTTGGTTGGTTTTGTCCATTGCTTTCCTAGCTTCTCTATGTGTATGTTTTTGCCAGTGCCACTATGACAAGAGATCTGGACCTTAATGTTGCAGGAGGTAGTCACCTTACCTGAAACCACAGGTTCAGTCAGTGGTTCAAGCGCTGTTACAGATGGGCTATTTCCCCATCAATCACGACATATTTGTTTTTTAGATAGATAGATAGATAGATAGATAGATAGATAGATAGATAGATAGATAGATAGATAGATAGATAGATAGATAGATAGATAGATAGATAGATAGATAGATAGATAGATAGATAGATAGATAGATAGATAGATAGATAGATAGATACTTTATTGATCCCCCGGGGGGGAAATTTCTTTGTCAAGCAGCTACAACAAAACACAGGGCAGGTGCAAAATGCCACAACGAAAAGTACACAAAAGACAGATACACGGTATATGATACATAGATGTATTTTTCATATGCAGTATGAAAAAGTATAGAAATACAAGATATCTGGAGTGCAAAAAAATAAAAGCTATAAAAGAGACATTGCATAGTATGGGTGGTTGGCTGAATATGTACACTATACATTGGTGGATGTTGGATGGTTAACTATACTATACAGGTTGATGGCAGAGAAATACTTCAGTAGCTAAAAATGCGTATGATATGAGCGAGGGTAATAATAGTTTACTTAATAGACAGACTGGGTAAATGAACAGGTAAGTGAACATTTTGCATGGTTAAATTAGGGTGAAACATTGCAATATCCTTCTGACTTAGGTTTCCCCTGTAACCTTGACTTTAAATGACCTTGTCTTGAGCAGTTTTCTGTCTGTAAACAATATTACTTTTCCCAAACTAATCCAATGCGCCCTGACTGTGCAAGCGACCCTTCCACATCCAAATCTTCCCTACGCTTTCACACCCCCAAAATCATCCAACTATTACAGTGAGCGAGACTGACCATGTACGGGCTGGGCCGGGCTACCTGGTTGACTGGAACATACTGGCAGCATGGGCGTTATTATCCGCTTCGTTAGCATACCTTATATTAATTAAAGTTGAACAACTCTCCTCCAGATGTATCGTTCCAGGTTCACTGCTCCTCTTAATCCCTCTGTGTGTGTGTGTGTGTGTGTGTGTTCAGTGATGAGAAAACTGTGTTTTATCATGAGGATGAGCTGAATCAGCTCCACTATTGGGTGAATACATGTCCAGTATATTAAACTCTGGTGTCCCCAAAGGTACAGTGCAGTGCGAGGTCCTGTGAAAGTACCAGAGAATGTATTCATTCATTCAATAATGTTTGCAGCGTTACTGAACGTGGGGAGTGTGAAGCTGGGGAGAACATGCAGGGGAAGGAGCATTGCTACACATGCATTGTTCCAGTTTGTAACTCTACAAAAAGTTGCAGGAATTCCAGGAGTCTTCCACTTCCCCATGGAAGATGGTGCCAGACGTGACGCTTTGTATTTAGGCCAATAAGTTCAATCTTGGTTTCATCAGACCAGAGAATATTGTTTCTCTCATGGTCTGAGAGTCCTTTAGGTGCCAAGCAGGCTGTCATGTGCCTTTTACTGAGGAGTGGCTTCTCTCATGCCACTACCATAAAGGCCTGATTGGTGGAGTGCTGCAGAGATGGTTGTCCTTTTGGAAGGTTCTCCCATCTCCACAGAGGAACTCTAGAGCTCTGTCAGAGTGACCATCTGGTTCTTGGTGACCTCCCTTACCAACGCCCTTCTCCCACGATTGCTCAGTTTGGCCGGGTGGCCAGCTCTAGGAAGAGTATTGGTGGTTCCAAACTTCTTCCACTTAAGAATGATGGAGGCCACTGTGTTTTGGGGGATCTTCAATGCTGCATAAATGTTTTGGTACCCTTCCCCAGATCGGTGCCCCATCACAATCCTGTCTCAGAGCTCTACAGACAATTCCTTCAACCTCATAGCTTGGTTTTTGCTCTGACATGCACTGCCAACTGTGGGACCTTATATAGACAGATGGATGCCTTTCCAAATCATGTCTAATGACGGCCTACACTGGCCAAAGTCGGACAACGCTGGGCCAACTGTGCCCCGCCCTATGGGACTCCCAATCACAGCCAGTTGTGAAACAGTCTTGATTCGAACTAGGTTGTCTGTAGTGACACATCTAGCACTGAGATGCAGTGTCTTAGACCACTGCGCCACTTGGGAGCCTGAATTGACCACAGGTGGACTCCAAAGTTGTAGAAACATCTCAAGGATGATCAATGGAAACAGGATGCACCTGAGCTCAATTTCTAGTCTCTTAGCAAATACTTATGTAAATAAGGTATTTCTGTTTTTTAAAAACAGTTTTTGCTTTGTTATTATCGGGTATTGTGTGTAGATTTATGAGGGAAACAAATGTATACCTGCTCTATCTGAGAATTCTACAGGAGAATGTCAGGCCATCCGTCTGTGAGCTGAAGCTGAAGCTCAGCTGGGTCATGCAGCAAGACAATGATACAAAACACACAATCAAGTCTACATGAAAATGGCTAAAAAGTTAAAACGTTTAAGTTTTGGAATGGCCTAGTCAAAGTCCAGAACTAATCCCAATTGAGATTTTGTGGCAGGACTTGATACGAGCAGTTTGTGCTTCAAAACCCACAAATGTCAATGAGTTAAAGCAGTTTTGCATGGAAGAGTGGGCCAAGATTCCTCCACAGCGATGTGAGAGACTGACCAGCAACTACAGGAAGTGTTTGGTTGCGGTCATCGTAGCTAAAGTGTAAGGGGGCAATTACTGTTTCACAGGAGAATTGGTGTTGCATAACTTTGTTAATTAAATAAATAAAATAATGTTTTTTTTCTTCGTTATTTGTAAACTCAGGTTGCCTTTATCTAATATCAGGTTTTGGTTGAAGATCTGATAACATTCAGTATCAAAAATGTGCAAAAAGTTTTTTCACGGCACTGTATACTGTATGTGTGTGTGATGAACCAACTGCTTATTAATTACCCCTAATAAGAACACGCGCCTCTGAAACTTCTTCAAACCTAATCAGTAATTTTTCCACATCGTTATACATGTCCATGAGGGACCGTTCATTAGACTTTGAAAGTTTCAGTTGAAAAAAACATGAAGGATTATGTACCTTTATGTCTCTGCCTTCTCAGTGGTATGATGTACACAATTCAGACAGGACATTTACATATTATTAAACTCCTATATACTGTAGGCTGCTTTTCTCACTCCACAATAAAAATGATTGCTTCCCTTCCTCCCTGCGTGGTCACATTCAGTAAAATATATTATACAGTGTTACATATGTTGGTGTGAGAGTGTCCGTCCGTGGCTGTCTTCCTGCCTGCTGTCTATATGTGTGCTTCTTCCATCCCGTCTCATCCCCGTCCTGTCTCATCCCCGTCCTGTCTCATCCTATCCTGTCTCATCCCTGTCTCGTCCCATACGTCTCTTCCCTGTCACGTCTCTTCCCCGTCCCGTCCTGTCTCATCCCCGTCCCATAAATCTCTTCCCCGTCCTGTCTCATCCCCGTCCCATACCGTCTCTTCCCCTTCCCGTCTCGTCTCATCCCCGTCCCATACGTTTCTTCCCCGTCCTGTCTCATCCCCGTACCATACCGTTTCTTCCCCGTCCCGTCTCATCCCGTCCCGTCTCATCCCCGTCCCATACGTCTCTTCCCCTTCCCGTCTCTTCCCCGTCCCGTCCCGTCTCTTCCCTGTCACGTCTCTTCCCCGTCCCGTCTCATACCGTCTCTTCTCTGTCACGTCTTCTCCCGTCCCGTCCCGTCTCTTCCCTGTCCCGTCTCATCCCCGTCCCATAACGTCTTTTCCCATCCCGTCTCTTCCCCTTCCCGGTCTCTTCGTCGTCATGTCTCATCCCCGCCCTGTCTCATCTCTGTCCCATACCGTCTCTTCCCCTTCTTGTCTCTTCCCCGTCCCATATCGTCTCTTCCCCTTCTCGTCTCTTCCCCGTCCCATATCGTCTCTTCCCATTCCCGTCTCTTCCTCGTCCCTTTCCTCTGTCTCGAGTCAATAAACTCTTGGTCACACCTCACAAAGCCTGACTCTCTCTCCCCATTCATTAAGCAGCCTAACGTCCCTGCCGAGTGTCTCACAGGAGGAAGTAACAGATCCGTGTCATCTTGGACGGATGGAGAGAGAGAGTGAGAGAATGTGTGTGTAGACCTGCTGGGTAGAGAGAGCAGGAGCGTGTGTATCCCATGATGTAAATTACCCTCCAGGGCCCGGGGCCATTAGAGATGAGAGGAAGTAAATGAACACCTGCACTTGACCTTGCCACTGCCAGTGTGTGTGTGTGTGTGTGTGTGTGTGTGTGTGTGTGTGTGTGTGTGTGTGTGTGTGTGTGTGTGTGTGTGTGTGTGTGTGTGTGTGTGTGTGTGTGTGTGTGTGTGTGTGATTGTGCATGTATGTGCGTACGTGCACATGCATACCTGAGTGAGTATGTGTGTGAATGTGAACGTCACTCTGTGTGTGTGTCCCACAACAGGGTGCTCCATAATAACATGGGTTTATAGTCACTCCAGCGATGTGTGTCATTATAACAGAACGGCTTAATCAATCTGACTGGAGCTAATATACCTGTCCCTCCCTCACGGGATGGAGAGAGACAGAGAGAGAATATGACAGTTCATGAGACGGTTGTAAAATGAGTAGAGGGATAGACAGGGAGAAGAGAGAGGAAGAGACAGAAAGAGAGGAAGAGATGGTCCCTGAGATGGTCCCTGAGATGGTCCCTGAGATGGTCCCTGAAATGGTCCCTGAGATGGTCCCTAAGATGGTCCCTGAAATGGTCCCTGAGATGGTCCCTGATATGGTCCCTGAAATGGTCCCTGAGATGGTCCCTAAGATGGTCCCTGAAATGGTCCCTGAGATGGTCCCTGATATGGTCCCTGAGATGGTCCCTGAGATGGTCCCTGAGATGGTCCCTGAAATGGTCCCTGAGATGGTCCCTGAAATGGTCCCTGAAATGATCCCTGAGATGGTCCCTGAGATGGTCCCTGAGATGGTCCCTGAGATGGTCCCTGAGATGGTCCCTGAAATGGTCCCTGAGATGGTTAGGGCATCATAGTGATACAGAAAGTGAATGGGAGAGAGAGGGATTTGTCACATGAGGGTTGGCATGTGGTTATTCTAGAGAAAGAGAGACAGTAAAAGAGTGTGAGAAGTAGAGAGCGAGAAAGAGGGATGAATTGACAGATGGTAACATTATTTCCCTTTACAAGCTGTATTTGTGGCATGAAAAGTGCCCGTTTTTACTGAAAGAGAATCACTTGTGCCTTTTTATTGTTTACCTATCACATTAAGCCTGCATAGCATTCCATATTCCACATTCCGTGTTCTGTATTCCGGCGTTCAGTGTTCCGTCAGGGGAGTGGATACGGGAGCCCTGGCCATTAATATGATTGATTGTTGCCAGGGGGATGTACGACAGTGTCAAATCCATCACCTGCCCCCCGGGTCTGCACTCATTCACTCTCTTCTGCCTCTTCTCTCTACGTTCTCTCTCTCCTATTCTTAACTCAAATCCCCCTTCTTCCCCCTTTACGCCCATCTTGGCTGTTGTTAGCTCTCATGTTGATGGAGGGGTCACAAAGTACATAAGGATGGAGGGGGGTTGTCCGGAGGTGGTGCAGCCCCTCTTCTACAAGTTGGAGAATTTAGCATTTTTCAAACACCTAAAACAGCTTTTTCATGCAATCTAGAGCCATATTCATCATGCCTACTTCTAAGTCTGAAATATGTATATTTATCTGCATAGGTTGCATACCTCTTTGCCTGTCCAATTGTCATTTTAATAAGGGTGTCATTCTGACTTTTGTAAATCCCAAATCTCAATATATTGTACTAACATGCCTAGGATATGCCATCAAAACACAATACTTGGGATCATAACACATATCATCGAAACAGGCACATATTGTATCATGGTATCATAATTAACACACACATGTCTGCAACATTGAAGGTCCCCAAGAAAACATTGGCCTCCATCATTCTTAAATGGAAGAAGTTTGGAACCACCGAGACTCTTCCTAGAGCTGGATACCCGGCCAAACTGAGCAATCGGGGGAGAAGGACCTTGGTCAGGGAGGTGACCAAGAACCTGATGGTCACTCTAACAGAGCCTCAGAGTTCCTCTGTGGAGATGGGAGAACCTTCCAGAAGGACAACTGTGAGGGCCTGACTGAGGCCAGGCCTCTGACTCCCACTAGAGGGAGTGGGATGGCCACAGTCAGGTCCTCACATCACAGGAGTGGGTTGTTAGTGATCCCCAATTAGAGACAGCTGTCTAGAGTTGTCTCTAATTGGGGATTCTATTCATGTGCACTGCACAGCCACCTGCGTTGTGGATCATTTGTTTGTGTTTCGTTGTGTAAGCCAACGCCACGGTGTTTCATACGCTTCTTGTTTTGTTCGTGTTTTATTTGTATAATAAAACATGTTTGCTCAGTACTCTCGCTCTGCGCCTCGTTTCCTTCAACCCCACCGTGACAGAATGATCCACCACCATGGGAACCCGCATCGAGAGGCAGAGGAGGAATATTGGAGCAATGAGACCACAGGCTTTGCGGAGGAGCGTGGAGGGCACCGACGCAATCGGAGGAGACGTCGGGGAGGAAAAACTGTGGAGGGTGCACAGCCACTGGTGGTGGGGAGCATCTGGGGCTCATCGACACCTGCGGGAGAAGATGGGCTCGTGACTGGACCAGCGTGGGGGCTTGGGACAGAGCCCGTACCAACGGAGTTAGAGGAGAGGAAGGACCGACCGTGGACAGCCCCGAAGGTCCCCCATATTAACGGTGGGACGCCGGTTTCTTCGATCGGTCGAAGGAGGAACAGGCGAAGTGGTGGAGACTTCCTCTTGAGACCGAGCCCAACCCTCACAGCCCATTGCACGGAGCCTCCAGCTACGGCCCACAGCCCGGAGCCTCAAGTGACGGCCCACAGCCTGGAGCCTCCAGTGACGGCCCACAGCCCAGAGCCTCCAGCTACGGCCCAATGCCCGGAGCCTCCAGCTACGGCCCAATGTCCGGAACCTCCAGCGACGGCACACAGTCCGGAGCCTCCAGCGACGGTCCACAGCCCGGAGCCTCTAGCTACGGCCCAATGCCCAGAACCTCCAGCTACGGCCCAATGTCCGGAACCTCCAGCGACGGTCCAGAGCCCGGAGCCTCCAGCGACGGCCCACTGCGTGGAGCCTCCAGCGACGGCTAACTGCACGGAGCCTCCAGCGACGGCTAACTGCACGGAGCCTCCAGCGACGGCTAACTGCACGGAGCCTCCGGCAGCCAGCCCAACTACACGGCTGGAACTCACCTCTGCGTCGGTGCCCAGGCTGAGCAGGAGCTCCTTAGCGTGCCGGTGCCCAGTCTGGGGCCGGCAACCAGCCGAGTGACACGGCTGGAACCCACCTCTGCGTCGGTGCCCAGGCTGGGCACGGCGTGCAGACCCGCTTTGGAGCAGGAGCTCCTTAGCGTGCCGGTGCCCAGTCTGGGGCCGGCAACCAGCCAAGTGACACGGCTGGAACCCACCTCTGCGTCGGTGCCCAGGCTGGGCACGGCGTGCAGACCCGCTTTGGAGCAGGAGCTCCTTAGCGTGCCAGTCTGGGGCCGGTAACCAGCCCAGCTGCAGGGCTGGAATCCTCCTCGGCGCTGTGGTCCAGGGTGGGCACGGAGTTCAGCCCTGCTCCAGGGAGGGGGCTGGATATGGGACCGGTAATCTGCTCCGCTCCAGTGCCGGAGCAGCCCGCTCCACCGGTGCCCAATCCGGGTCCAGACGTCTGCTCCGCTCCAATGCCGGAGCAGTCCGCTCCACCGGAGCCTAGTCTGGGTCCGGTTGTCTGCTCCACCCCCATGCCGGAGCAGTCCGCTCCACCGGCGCCAAGTCCGGCTCCGGTCATCTGCTCCGCTCCAGGGCCGGAGCAGTCCGCTCCACCGGGGCCCAGTCCGGGACCGGTGGTCTGCCCCTCTTCAGAGGAAGAGGTCCCCACACCAGGGTCCGGAATGGACTTGGTATGTCAGGGGAGTACTGGGGAGGGATACATCACGCCGGGTTCCGGACAGGACCGGGCGTGCCTCTGGGAGAGAGAGAGGGAGCTGCCCTCACTGCCAGCGTCACGTCCAGCGCCGGGGGAAGCATCGCGGTCGGGAGCCCGCGCCTTAGGGGGGGGGTACTGTGTTTCGTTGTGTAAGCCAACGCCACAGTGTTTCATACGTTTCTTGTTTTGTTATACAAATAAACCACGTTTGCTCAGTACTCTCGCTCTGTGCCTCGTTCCCTTCAACTACACAGTGACAACAACCATCTCTGCAGCACTCCACCAGTCAGGCCTTTATAGTAGAGTGACCAGACGGAAGCCACTCCTTGGTAAAAGGCACATGACAGCCCGCTTGGAGTTTGCCAAAAGGCACCTAAAGGATTCTCAGACCATGAGAAACAAGATTCTTTCTCTTTTTCTCTCTCCCTCTCTTTCTCTATCCCTCTCTCCCCCTCCTTTTCCCCCTCTCTATAAAGAAGTGTCAGCCCCACAAGCTGTAATAGATAGTAATGAATGTAAAAGGTCCCTGCAGTCTCATCACAGGTGTGTATGATCATCACTTACTGTGTGTGTGTGTGTGTGTGTGTGTGTGTGTGTGTGTGTGTGTGTGTGTGTGTGTGTGTGTGTGTGTGTGTGTGTGTGTGTGTGTGTGAGTGACTGATGGTCCATGTTCAGTCTTACCGTGTGTGTGACCGCAACTTGGCTAGAGGTGTGACACTACCCTCAGGAGAACAGTCATTGATATAAAACGTCCTTCAACTAATAGGGTTTTAACACGTTTTTCAATAGCTTCCTCTCACTGTCTCTTTCTCCCCTGTCTTCTCTCTCTCTCTCTCTCTCTCTCTCTCTCTCTCTCTCTCTCTCTCTCTATATATATATATATATATATATATTTCTCTCTCCCCTATGTCTCTCGCTCTCTCTCACCCTCTCTCTCTCTCTCGCACCCTCTCTCATCCTCCCTATCTCTCTCTCTCTCTCTCTCTCTCTCTCACTCTGCCTGTTGTTGTCTTTCAAGAGGTCACAGCGACCTACAGCCTTTACTCAGAGAGACACTATGTGGAGATGAGATAGTACTTTATTAGAGAGAGAGAGGGGGGGAGATAGAGATAGAGGTAGAGAGAGAGGGGGAGATAGAGAGAGCGAGAGAGGGGAGAGGAGATAGCCCTGTTTATCATTGTTTGCTTGATGATTATTCTACCGCATAATTAAATAGAACATTTTGTATCTCTAAGGAGTTGAGCCTGTAGCTATATTGTACTGTGATCTAGAGCCCAATTAATCCAATGTACACATGGATTGAAACTCTTACCTTACCATGGGTCTAAATGAGCATTCTACATACAGTATGTCCTGTGACATAATGCTATCCAGTTAATGCTGTTTCCTCCCTAGTTCACACACACACACACATTTGATATACTTCATTTGAATCCACCAATCAAATTTACAAAAAAAGCATCCAAACATTTCAAAGGTCCCTGTATGCATGGTACTCAAGGGTACAGAAAGCACCACCTTCTCCAAACAACGGGGCGACCCATGACAGCTGAAACAGAGCAGTACCTAGGCAATTGCTTTGCACTAGTTTTTTTCAGGCCCGCACTGTAAGCCTGTGTATGTGGCCGAGACTGCCGAATATCAGCGCTACCAGCTTGCACCTACACCCAAGGCTGTCCAAGCGTGCCACATGGGGCTGGTACTTAAGCAGCTTCTCGGCTCTATGTAGCCGTCAAATGAGCAGCCCACTTCCAAAATGAGCACCTCCCTCTGGCCTCCCCCCACATCAACAATATCTGGCGTATTTGGCACACAGGAAAACACATTATCATCAACATCAAACTAGCTTCCCCTTACACAACGATGTTTATGCATGTGTGCTGTTGGTGAGACCACTTGTCTCACCTCGCTGGCTATCAGTTCAACAAGGCGGTCATGTCTAGCAATGTACAAATCCTTGTATGAATAGCAGCCATTCACAACATGGGCAATGGACTCCATTACATTTGACTCATGTAGAATACAAAATGGGTCAGGGTTTGCAGGGTACCAGAGTGCTAGATTATATTTTGTTGGCAGAACTTGCAGCCTCGCCTTAACAGTAAACGTGAGAATGCCCTCGCCAATGACAGCATTCTGGAACATGGAATGGGAGCCAGAGTGGTCAGCACAGTCTGGAGCAGCGAGTTTCCCCTGCAGCCTCAGGCCAGTCCTGTCTGATACCAAGGAGTGTTGTCCTGGATGTAGGGTGAGATGTTCCATCATGGGTGACAGAAGTCTCCACATCAACACAGCAATATCCCAGAGCTACATCAGAGGCAGTCACTGGCTCAGTTTGCATATCAGTCCGTGTCCACCTGAGCTCCAATTCAGTCCGGTTGCACAGGACTGCAGCATGAGTGTCCAATTTTCCATTAGCATTCCTCCTGAATGAATTAACAGTTTTGTTATTCATTTCCCTCAGAACCTTCGGTGGGATATGCACATTTGCAAGCAGATGCTAAATCTTTGCTAGGGCCACCTGTCTCACTGCTGCTAGCTTCATGACAACAGACGCTAACGCTCAGTCCCTGGACAATAAAGTAGACTAGCTCAGGGTGAGGATCTTCTTCCAGAGAGACATCAGGGACTGTAACATATTACGGGAAAAAGAAGGTTGGAAGGGTAACGTGAGGAACTCATGGTGTGATTGTGGTAACGTACAGGAACGCATGGTGTGATTGTGGTAACGTACAGGAACTCAAGTCCTTCTGTTCTCCCGAAGTACCTGACCATCGCATTACTGCATGACCTACTGAGATAATTTTCTTTGGTCATTGCCACTGCCGTGTATATTCCCCCGTAGCCAACAATGCGACAGCTCTCAGTGAACTACACTGGACTATGTGCAAACCGCGTATCCTTCGGCCACATTCATTGTAGCTGGGGACTTTAATAAAGGCAATCTGAGGAAAAGAATCTATCAACACATCTGTGCTACACACGCAACCTGGCCCTAGATTGTTGCTCCTCCCCCACCCTCACTTCGGCAAATCAGATCACGCCTCCACTATGCTCCTCCCCACCTCTAGGCAGAAACTTAAACAGGACGCTCCCGGGGTAAGGACTGTTCAATGTTGGTCTGACAAATCGGAATCTATACTTCAAGATTGTTTTGATCGAGCGGACTGGGAAATGTTCTGGGTGGCCTCTGAGAGTAGCATTGATATATACACTGACACAGTAATGGGGTTCATCAGGAAGTGCATAGAGGATGTTTTTCCCACTGTGATGATTAGAACTTATCCAAACCAAAAACCATGGATATATTGCAGCATTCACGCAAAACTGAAAGTGTAAACCACTACATTTAAACATGGCAAGGTGACTGTGAACATGGACGTGTACAAACAGACCAGCTACGACCTCCGTGAGGCAATCAAAGAGGCAAAACGACAGTACAGGGACAAAGTGGAGTAGCAATTAAACGGCTCAGACACGAGACATACTGTGTGTGCGGCAGGGACTCTAGACAGTCATGGATCATAAAGGTAAAGCCAGCCACCTCGCTCCTGGATGAGCTAAACACATTCTTCGCTCACTTCGAGGAAAACAACATAGAGCCGTCAACGCTTACGAGGACTGTGTGTTCTTGTTGTCTGTGGCTGATGTGAGTGAGTCATTTAAGTGTGTTAACCCTCTCAAGGCTGCCGGCCCAGATGGCATCCCAAGCTGTGCCCTCAGAGAACATGCACCATGAAGTGAACGTTCACCATGAAGTGCTTGAGAGGCTGGTTAAGGACCACATCACGTCCACGTTACCCGACAACCCTGACTCACTACAATTCGCATAACACCCCAACAGATCTACAGACAACGCTATTGCCATTTCACTGCACACTGCCCTATCCCACCTGTACATGAGGAATACCTATGTAAGAATAATGTTCATCGACTACAGCTCAGCCTTCAAAACCATAGTGCCCTCCAGTCACCACTAGCCTTAGTCACTGTTTTAGCCAGATACCACCCGGTACTCTATCGTGCACCTTAGAGACTGCTGCCCTATGTACATAGAGTCAATTAACACTGGTCACTTTAATACTGTTTACGTACAGTACTGTTTTACACACTTTATATGTACAGTATATATTGTATTGTAGTAACAGCTCATCCTATATAACTACTGCCGTACGCACCTTTTTTATTCAAATACTGTCCTCACTGTCTTTACACATCATGTTTATATTCCGTTCTCTGACATTGCTCCTCATATTTCTAAATTTGTCTGGATTATGTATGTTTTTTTTTTTATTGCTAGGTAGTACTGTTGGAGCTAGACCTGTTGCATATGCGATAACATTTGTAAATCTGTGTACGAGACCGATAAACTTTAATTTGATTTAACACACACACACACACACACACACACACATGCATATTCAATTGCACATCTATTTCTCTCTGTCTAGTTCTCTCTGTCTCTCTGACCTGTCTTTTGCCTACCCCTGTTGTGATAATAAACATTTGTTATTCCGACGCCTAGGTCTTACCTTTGAATGTGATAGAACGAATTGGCCATGACTGACCCAGCAGACTCGGACCAGCTGTGCCACACCATCTCCTCCCAAGGAGCCTCCATTAGCAGGCATGAAGAACTGCTTTGGGGCCTTTTTTTTTACCTTTATTTTACTAGGTAAGTCAGTTAAGAACAAATTATTATTTTCAATGACGGCCTAGGAACAGTGGGTGAACTGCCTTGTTCAGGGGCAGAACGACAGATTTTTACCTTGTCAGCTCATAGAGCAATGCTGCGGGTTGATGGAGCAATGCTGCGGGTTGGCGGGGAGGCAGCCTGCCCCACTGGTCACTCCACCTTCCCGGGAGCCCCGTTTACCTTCGCCGGAACGCTTCAATGGAGAGCCGAGCACCTGTCTGTGTTTTTGGCTCAGTGTGCCCTCATTTTTTAGCTTCAGCCCTCCTCCGTCCCCTCGGAACACTCCAAAATAGCCTACATCATCACACTGATGTCCGGGAGGGCTCTCACCTGTGCTAGTGCGATATGGGTACGCCAGCTGGCCATATGCGGGAGTCTGGAGGGGTTTGTGGGAGAGGTGAGGAGAGTTATCGATGCTCCGTTTTCAGGGAGAGAAGCTGCCCGGAGGCTTATCCAGCTTCGGCAGGGCTACCGCAGTGTGGCCGACTATGCAGTGGATTTCTGCACATTAGCAGCAGAGAGTGCCTGGAACCAGGAAGCACTCTTCAACATGTTTTTGCACGGCATCTGGGAGGAGGTCAAGGATGACCTCGGGAGTTACCCACGGACCTTGATTCCCTTATCGCCCTGACGATTTGCATTGATGGGTGATTACGGGAACGACGTGGGGAGAGGGAATTTCAGTTCACGCACACGTCCAGGGATTCCACCCGGACTCCGAGCCATCCCGGAAGTCCCCGATGGTCCCATAACCGAGAGGACCCTAGAGTTCCCGACCTTCCCCGAGTCTCACCGAAGACGGCCGAGTCTCCGCTTCCCAAGCTGATGCAGCTAGGCAGAGCGGGGCTGTCACCAGCAGAACGGCAGTACAGGACCAGTACTAAGAGGTGTCTGTACAGCAGGACTCTTGGTCATTTTGTGTCCGCTTGCCCGGTAAAAGACCCGGCCCACTAGCAGGAGCGAGTACTCTGGTGGGCCATATGGAGAGTTCCCGTACTCGCACCCCTTTTCATGTTATTAATTTTATTTTATTTTATTTTATTTTATTAGCATCTCTTTAAGTCCTCGTTTGGACTAATCTTCCAAGAGTCCTTAAACATTAAAATACATTTTATAAAACAATCACATTTTCACATAACATATTGTTACAAACAAACATAATACACTGACATATTAACCAGCCAGTACTCTTAACAGTCTAAAATGATAGATTGATTCCTTCATCTACCATAGTCCTGCAAAACCTTCCAATTTATTACATTTAAATGGTTCTAAAGTATTGTTTGAATTTATATATTGAAAGATTTCTGGTTTGTTCAGTTAAATTATTCAATTTCTTTATTGCTCTAAATCTAAATGTTATTTTACCTATTTATCTTTTCTGTCTGGATAACACATTGGTGGTGGACAATCTATTCCTAGTATTTACTGAATGTTTGTCTCTTACCAACTGAATACCGTTGTGAATGGAGTTTGGCCGTTTTAGATAGTGTACATTGTGAAATAAAATAAGCATGTTTTTTTTCAATGATCTTGTTGATTGATGACCAACCAAGAGCATTGTGCATGACTGCAACAGAAGAAGCATATCTCCACCTTAAAACAATCCTCGTTGCAATCTGCAGCCTCATAATTTCACTTGCTGGTGCATTTCCCCAGACCAGAGAACAGTAGTTCACCTGACTCCCTATTAATGCTTGTGTTGTTTAAGAGTCTTTTCTGGTAAATATGTAGCTATACTTCTGATCATGCATGCAGTTTTAATATTTTTTTGTTGCATAGATTAGTTATTTGAGACGACCACGATAAGCAGTTGTCTAGTTGCACCCTTGGTAATTTGGTTTCTGCCACTTCCTCAATTTGTACTCCCCTAAACTTAATTGTATCCAATGTTGTGTTGGCTGTTTCCTGGTGGAACAGATCAACATAACCTTGGTTTTCTTGGTGTTCAAAACAAGTTTGTTCCAGCAAACCCACTCCCTGATATTTCCCAGATCTACCTGTAGAGCTTGCTGTACCTGTTGAACCCATTGTCTTGCTGTATAAATTGTATTATCATCTGCAAATATAGTAGCTTGAGTTTCTGATAAGGCATAAGGAAGGTCAAGTAAAGAAGTTCCCAAGGCAGCTGCCTTGAGGTATTCCACAGTTTAATATGACCCGTTGATAAAGGTGGACTTGTCTATGTCTCTCTGACTTGTTTCCTGTCAGTTAAATATGACTGTACCAAATTCAATGCTGTCTCCTTAAATCCATAATGCAATCATTTTGTCAATATTATTTCATGATCCACTAAATCAAATGCTGCACTAAAATAAAAAAATAGTACACCCACATACCTGTCATTATCCATAGCATTGAGCCACTGGTCAGTCATATCAACCAATGCAGTGGTAGTGGAATGTTTTTTGTGATAAGCATGCTGATTGGCTGTGATCAGATCATTTTTTTCCATATACTCCCATATTTGTCTACTCATAATACCCTCCAATATCTTACTGAGTGAAGGGAGTAGACTAATTGCTTGACTATTGGCATGAGTAATGGGTTATTTCGGTATTGGACACAGTTTAGCATGCTTCCATTCATTTGGAAATGTCCTCTTTTCCAGTGACCTGTATTAAATCTGACAGGTCTTAAATCTGTATTTCAGTGGAGTTGCAATCTGGGAAGATCATAACCTGTAGATTTACCATTGGGTAATGACTTCAATAAATTTACCACCTCCTATACTGACACCATTTGTAGATTAAAATGGCGTTTTTTTTTTGCTCATAATGTGATTATCAATCCGATTAACAATAACTTCTTTGGAACAATGGGTGTTTACATTATCGCTCAGTAAATTAATTTTCTTTGTAAAATAAATCAGAAAAATGCCAATATCGGCTGGTTTTGTTATCGTTCTCCTGTCAACCTCCACACTAGATGGGCATGATGAGATAGATGTACCAAGTAAGTCCTTAACTGTATTCCATACCTTTTTTTTTTACAATCAATAAATGCATTTTTATAAAATATTTTTTTCTTTCTTACGATTTAATTTAACTGCATAATTACGTAGTGTTCTATAATTCTGTTAATCAAGTTCTAGTTAAGATTTGGCTGCTAAGACTTTTGCCATATTTCTTTGAGAAAATGCCTCACCCAGTTCATCATCAATCCATGGAGATGGACGAGCCCCAACCGTACTCTTTCTTACTGGGGCATGATGGTCCATTACCTCAGTGAGCAAATCAATAGAACATTCTGTATTGTGATTTAAATCATCCTCTAGATAAATCAACTCCCAGGGTTCAGCAGCCAAATCATTTTTGAAATAACTCGTGATTAAATGTTTTAACATGTCTCTTGATCACAATCCTTGGGGGTTTGTTTGGAACCTTGGTGTTCAAGGTTATGGTCACAATATTGTGGTCTGTCCAGCCAACTTGCATTGATCTGGCAACCCTGATGTCCTAGCCGTGTCTGAATCCTGGCTTAGGAAGGCCACCAAAAACTCTGAAATTTCCATCTCCAACTACAACATTTTCCGTCAAGATAGAACTACTAAAGGGGGCGGAGTTGCAATCTACTGCAGAGATAGCCTACAGAGTTCTGTCATACTATCCAGGTCTGTGCCCAAACAGCTTGAGCTTCTACTTTAAAAAATCCACCTCTCTAGAAACAAGTCTCTTACTGTTGCCGCTTGTTACAGACCCCCCTCAGCCCCCAGCTGTGCCCTGGACACCCTATGTGAACTGATTGCCCCCCATATATCCTCAGAGTTCGTACTGTTAGGTGACCTAAACTGAGATATGCTTAAAACTCCTGCCGTCCTACAATCTAAGCTAGATGCCATCAATCTCACACAAATGGTCAAGGAACCTACCAGGTACAACCCTAAATCTGTAAACAAGGGCACCCTCATAGATATCATCCTGACTAACTTGCCCTCTAATTACACCTCCGCTGTCTTCAACCAGGATCTCAGCGATCACTGCCTCATTGCCTGCATCAGTAATGGGTCCGCC
The DNA here is from genome assembly GCA_023634145.1 of Thymallus thymallus. NCBI lineage: Eukaryota > Metazoa > Chordata > Actinopteri > Salmoniformes > Salmonidae > Thymallus > Thymallus thymallus. Next base: position 5,536,244 of record CM042405.1, on the reverse strand, counting down.
GTCAAACGACCACCCCTCATCACTGTCAAACGCTCCCTAAAACACTTTAGCGAGCAGGCCTTTCTAATCTACCTGGCCTGGGTATCCTGTAAGGATATTGACTTCATCCCGTCAGTAGAGGATTCCTGGTTGTTCTTTAAAAGTGCTTTCCTCACCATCTTAAATAAGCATGCCCCATTTAAAAAGTTTAGAACTAAGAACAGATATAGCCCTTGGTTCACTCCTGACTTGACTGCCCTAGACCAGCACAAAAACATTCTGTGGCGTACTGCATTAGCATTGAACAACATATTAGTCACCAAACCCACTGGTTCCAGGTAATCTAAGTCCTTGCTAGGTAGATCCCCGCCTTATCTTAGCTCACTGGTCACCATAGCAACACCCACCCGTAGCCTGCGCTCCAGCAGGTATATTTTACTGGTCACCCCCAAAGCCAACACCTCCTTTGGCCGCCATTCTTTCCAGTTCTCTGCTGCCAATGACTGGAACGAATTGCAGAAATCATTGAAGCTGGAGACTACCATCTCCCTCAATAACTTTAAGCATCAGCTGTACCTGTATACAGCCCATCTGTAAATAGCCCATCCAGTATGTCTGCCAGCACCGAAGGCATATTTGCACATCATCATCTGCACTTTTATCATTCTAGTGTTAATGCTAAATTGTAATTATTTCGCCACTATGGCCTATTTATTGCCCTACCTCCATAATCTACATTTGCACACACTGTATATAGATTTTCTATAGTGTCATTGTCTGTACGTTTGTTTATCCTATGTGTAACTCTGTGTTGTTGTGTGTTGGTTTTTGTTGTCGCACTGCTTTGCTTTATCTTGGCCAGGTCGCAGTTGTAAATGACAACTAGTTAATCTTATAGAAGATCAGATCAAGTGTCTGAACGGAGACCTAACTTAGTTCATGATCTAGTATCATTAACCTTTTGTTTCAAACCACAGCTCTTGACATTATCTCATTCATTTATTTATATTAGAAATTTTATGATCCTTCCAATTTATATTAAAATCACCCAATACAAATACATCCCTGTTACTATCTGTGGCTGGTCAAACCCAGTACATAAATCATCCAGATAGGACACCTTAGAGCTAGGAGGTCTATACACACATCCTACCAATATGGGTGCCTGGTGAGGCGGATGTACTTGAGCCCATAGTGCCTCTATTTGACATACATTAAGGCCATCCCTCCTCTTAAAAGGTATATGATTCTGAATGTACAGTGCCACACCCCCACCATTCCTATTCCTGTCCCTTCTAAGTAGACTATATCCATAATTGTTAATTTGCCCATCATTTACAGATACATCCAAATGCGTTTCGGTCAAAGCCAAAATATGATTATTATTTATGTTGACCAAGTTCAAAACCTCATGTATTTTATGGATTTCGGGAAGGTGAGAGTGGTGGTGGACCAGAGCTGCTTGGGGTTTGTCAATTTTTACCGCAGCTTTATCTGTGGGTACAGCACCCTGGCCTACCCTCTGTCAGCACTCACCTCAACCAAGGTACCGTTCACATGGTCTGCGGTCGCTGACGGGGCGTTTCGGGATATCAAGCATCACTTCACCACGGCCCCTATCCTGGTTTATCCTGACCCCACCCGTCAGTTCGTGATGGAGGCCGATGCTTCGGATATCGGAGTGGGGGCTGTCCTGTCCCAACGTTCGGCCCAGGACCTTAAGCTGCATCCCTGTGCCTAATTCTCCCACTGCCTCAATGCCACGGAGAGGAACTACAACGTGGGGAATCGGGAACTCCTTGCGTGAAGATAGCGTTGGAGGAGTGGAGGCACTGGCTGGAAGGGGCGGAACATACGTTCGTGGTGTGGACCAACCACAAAAACCTCTCCGCTCCAGGCAAGCAAGGTGGGCCCTGCTGTTAACCTGGTTACATTTTTCCCTCTTCTATCGGCCAGGGTCCAAGAACATTAAGCCGGATGCCTTCTCACCGATATAGCCCCACGATGAGGCGTCTCCTGAAGGTTCGACTTCGGGGCAGGGGATTCCAGTACCTGGTTGACTGTGAGGGGTACGGCTAGGAAAATCCTGGATCCAGACCTCATCTCTGAGTTCCACCACCGAAACTCCGGTCAGCCAGGTATGTGCCCAGGTATGACACCAGGAGGCACCCGTAGAGGGGCGGGGGTTACTGTCACACCCTGATCTGTTTCACCTGTCTGTGTGCTTGTCTTCACCCCCCTCCAGGTGTCGCCATGTTCCTCATTAGCTCCTGGGTACTTTAACCTGTTTTCTATGTTTGGCTGTTGCCAGTTCGTTTTGCTTGTTGAAGCCTACCAGCCTTTTCCCCTTTTGACCCCCCTGCCTGCTCTGACCCGAGCCTGCCTGCCGTCTTGTACCTTTACCCCACTACTCTGGATTACCGAACTCTGCTTGCCCCTGACCTGACTTTTGCCTACCCCTGTTGTGATAACAAACATTTGTTATTCCGACATTGTCTGCGCCTGGGTCTTACCTTCGAACGTGATAACATGTATCTTAGTGTTGAAACCAAACAGCAGTGGTGGTTCACTGTGTACACACACACACACAGAAACACACACAGACACACACACACACACACACACACACACACACACACACACACACACACACACACACACACACACAGAAACACACAGAAACACACACACAAACACACACACATTCATGTGATCTTGCACTTGATCATTCCCCATATTTAGAATGAGATGGTGACGATGAAATTCTGTGGTGATAATCTTTGACATTATTTCCGATCATGTATAGTTCAATCAGAGATGAGGCTATGTGGCTATAAATGTCTTTAACATGAGAGGGATGAGACGATCCCATGCTGAGATATAATGGGGACATGCTGTATAGTGATAATGAGAAACTCTCACATCATGGAAGAGTTCATGAGACAAGAGTAGTCTTTGATAATCTATCCAAGTTATTTTATTTTCGTCTCTTCTCCTCATCTCATCACCTCTTTTCAGATTTTTTTGTACGTCCTTGTTCTAAAATCCAGCACACGTTTAACACATTTTTCTTGTGCTGTTAAGTATTTTCCCTGTAAGACGTGTCTCTTTCTCAGATCACTAACTGCTTTTCTAATTGTTAAAGAGAAAATTACCTCAAGACTTAAGCTCACTTTGTTCTGTGTGACTCTGACTAGTGTGTGTGTGTGTTTGTGTGTGTGTGTGTGTGTGCATGTGTGTGTGTGTGTAAGCAAGGCCACAAGGAACAATGACATTCTCTCGGTCAACCCAGGAAACACTAGGACCCAGAGAGTCACTGGCTCCTCTGGCTGACTACCTCCTCCATTCCAGCACAGAGAGAGATGAGAGAGAGAGAGAGGGAGAGAGAGGGAGAGAGAGGGAGAGAGAGAGAGAGAAAGAGAGAGAAAGAGAGCGAAAGAGAGAGAGAGAGAGAGAGAGAGAGAGAGAGAGAAGAGAAGAGAAGAGAGGAACAGAAGTGATTGTGGTCGTCTCTCTGTGGTCTCTGCTGTAATACTGAATCTGATCGGAATGGAGCGATTAAACAGAGGGATTTAAACCTGTTGGAGGAAGAGGAAGGGAGGAAGAAGAAGGGAGGAAGAGGAAGGGAGGAAGAAGAAGGGAGGAAGAAGAAGGGAGGAAGAGGAAGCGAGGAAGAAGAAGGGAGGAAGAAGAAGGGAGGAAGAGGAAGGGAGGAGTGAAAGAAGAAGGAGTGCACCAGGAGCGGGAGAGCAGCAGGATTTAAAGGTTACTATACGCTTTATCTGATCTGTGAGCTCTAACTTGTTCTTATCAGGTGTGAGGAGTCATATGTGTGTGTGTGTGCGTGTACGTGTACGTGCATGTGTGTATGTGTGTGTGAACAGGCCTTACTCCTGTCCCTGTGAGGGTGTATGTATGGTAGTTGACAACTCACACACCAAGCTAACAGGGTACACACACTCCAAGCTAACAGGGTACACACACCAAGCTAACAGGGTACACAACTCCAAGGTAACAGGGTACACACACCAAGCTAACAGGGTACACACACTCCAAGCTAACAGGGTACACACACCAAGCTAACAGGGTACACAACTCCAAGCTAACAGGGTACACACACTCCAAGGTAACAGGGTACACACACCAAGCTAACAGGGTACACAACTCCAAGCTAACAGGGTACACACACTCCAAGGTAACAGGGTACACACACCAAGCTAACAGGGTACACACACTCCAAGCTAACAGGGTACACAACTCCAAGGTAACAGGGTACACACACTCCAAGCTAACAGGGTACACACACCAAGCTAACAGGGTACACAACTCCAAGGTAACAGGGTACACACACCAAGCTAACAGGGTACACACACTCCAAGCTAACAGGGTACACACACCAAGCTAACAGGGTACACAACTCCAAGCTAACAGGGTACACACACTCCAAGGTAACAGGGTACACACACCAAGCTAACAGGGTACACAACTCCAAGCTAACAGGGTACACACACTCCAAGGTAACAGGGTACACACACCAAGCTAACAGGGTACACACACCAAGCTAACAGGGTACACACACCAAGCTAACAGGGTACACACACCAAGCTAACAGGGTGCACACACCAAGCTAACAGGGTACACACACCAAGCTAACAGGGTGCACACACCAAGTTCTTTCTTTCTTTCTTTCTTTCTTTCTTTCTTTCTTTCTTTCTTTCTTTCTTTCTTTCTTTCTTTCTTTCTTTTCTTTCTTTTTTTTCTCACTTTTCTTTTTCTCTTTCTGTCCCTCTCTCATGTTCCTGGTAGCTCTGGAGTGTTTGTTTATGTCCTTCTCTGATGTTCCTGGTAGCTGGGGAGAGTTTGTTGCTGTCCCTCTCTCATAGGGCCGGCCCTGATGAATTTGGTGCCCTATACAAGATTTTAGAACGAATTATAAAACAAATTATAATTAAGAGTATTGCCCAAAAAACTAACTATATTACAGAAACCTCAGTGCAATATGCATAATGTAGCTTTGTTCTACAGCCTTACAAAACAAAACAGCCTCTATGGGCTCGCACTAGTGTTCCAGCTTAGCCAACGTTATTTTGCTGTTTTTCAGCCTTGGGTGAATTTTGACTCGTTCTATTGTCCTGCCTACTAGTAGTAACACTGCTCCAACAGTAACTACTATGCAATTAGATAAACTATTCATTCATCACATCACATTACCTCTGTCCTTATCATGTTTTTCCTCCTTTTCTCTTCTTCTTTTTCTTCCCTGGGCGCCAGAGGGCTTTGGTCTTTTTGCTACTGATACTAATTTATCGTGTTTCAAAAAAATAAAATAAATAGATGGACGGATGGATGGCGCACCTAGCATTTGCCTATTCCGCCTATGCCACGGGCCGGCCCTGCTCTCTCATGTTCCTGGTAGCTGGGGAGTGTTTGTTTCTGTCCCTCTCTCATGTTCCTGGTAGCTGGAGAGTGTTTGTTTCTGTCCCTCTCTCATGTTCCTGGGAGCTGGGGAGTGTTTGTTTCTGTCCCTCTCTCATGTTCCTGGGAGCTGGGGAGTGTTTGTTTCTGTCCCTCTCTCATGTTCCTGGTAGCTGGGGAGTGTTTGTTGTTAGTGTGCTCAAGGTCAGTGTTTGAGTCGCTCTGTAGAACAATTTCCCTTAGAGCCCATTAAACTACTGGCTCAACAACAGAGCTTAGAGAGAGAGAGAGAGAGAGAGAGAGAGAGAGAGAGAGAGAGAGAGAGAGAGAGAGAGAGAAAGCGGCAGCCACAACCAGAGCCATGTGAATCCTTCCCTACAGCCAACAAGCCATTGACAACCATTCTCTGCCTTTTATTAATGCAGCTCACTGTGGTTAACTCACACACGTCTATAAGCCGGGATGAGACAAGGCTCATTCTCTGTCTGTTTATCTGGGCTTAGTACTGGTACACACCACTGACTATACACACACCAGTGAACATACACACACCACTCACCATACACACACCACTGACCATACACACACCACTCACCATGCACACACCACTGACCATACACACACCACTCACCTTACAATAGCCCAACATAAAGCCATACAGAATAGATGCTGTCGGTCAATGCAGTTTAGATATCTTTATGACAATATTTAATCTATTGTAATGTTTAATGTTGTGTTATTACTGTAAGTGATATTAGCAGATTCTCTCCCTAGTAACTACAGAGACAGGAATAGCCCTGCTCTGTTCATTGCCTCTGTGTGTGTGTGTGTGTGTGTGTGTGTGTGTGTGTGTGTGTGTGTGTGTGTGTGTGTGTGTGTGTGTGTGTGTGTGTGTGTGTGTGTGTGTGTGTGTGTGTGTGTGTGTGTAGGGGGACCAGAGTGTGACCAGAGGCTCTGTGTGATATTAATATGTGCATTATGAAATAACCATTGGTGTGCTGAAGAACAAACACACACAAAAACACACACTGTTCCCCCTCACAAGAACATTCATACACACACACACACACACACACACACACACACACACACACACACACACACACACACACACACACACACACACACACACACACACACACAAAAACACACACTGTTCCCCCTCACAAGAACATTCATACACACACACACACACACACACACACACACACACAAAAACACACACTGTTCCCCCTCACAAGAACATTCATACAAACACACACACTGTTCCCCCTCCACAAGAACACACACACACACACACACACACACACACACACACACACACACACACACACACACACACACACACACACACACACACACACACACACACACACACACACACACACACACACACACACACACACACACACACACACTGTTCCCCCTCACAAGAACATTCACATTTTAGTGAGACAAAACTGCCTCACTCAGGAATTCAGGCATTCTGCCGTTTGTCCGTACTGATCCAGTCCAGTCAGCTCATCAGAAATTCTGGTGGTGTGGGCAGACTGAGAGGAACTCTGTGTGTGTTTGCTTGTGCACGTGTACAACGTGTATGTACGTATGTTTCTGGTTGTGTATTTGGTTGTGTCTGTGTTGTCCTCTCCTTTATGAGATCTCAGAAGCTGGGCACTATTTTCCACCATAGTTTTCATCAAGTTAGAAAATCCCATGTGAGGGCAGAGTCCCCGGTCTGGAAAGCTAGTATTCCAGAATCACAGTTTGATAGTGTTGGCCTTCCAGGAGAACATTACAGGTTTAAAATGTGAGGGATTCAAAGGGTTGTCACTATACGGACATGCTGTAAAGAACAGAAGCATACTGTACATTTACATTGTAGTAATTTAACAGACGCTTTCATCCAGAACGACTTACAGTTGGTGAATTCATCCTAAAATAGCTCAGTGAACTGCATTATCACAATCATAGTCATAGTATACCGTGTTCCAGCATCAAATAGAATTCAAACCACAACTCTAACATCTTACTCTAACTTTTACCCAAATCCTGATGCTATAACACAAAAACCAACACAAAAACATCCTGTGGCGCACTGCATTAGCATCGAACAGCCCCCGCGATATGCAGCTATTCAGGGAAGTCAGGAACAAGTACACACAGTCAGTTAGAAAAGCAAAGGCCAGCTTTTTCAAACAAAAATTTGCTTCCTGTAGCACTAACTCCAAAAAGTTCTGGGACACTGTAAAGTCCATGGAGAATAAGAGCACCTCCTCCCAGTTGCCCACTGCATTGAGGCTCGGAAACACTGTTACCACCGATAAATCCACGATTATCGAAAATTTCAATAAGCATTTTGCTACAGCTGGCCATGCTTTCCACCTGACTACCCCTACCCCGGCCAACAGCTCTGCACCCCCGACAGCTACTTGCCCAAGCCCCCCCCGCTTCTCCTTCACCCAAATCCAGACGGCTGATGTTCTGAAAGAGCTGCTAAGTCTGGACCCCTACAAATCTGCTGGGCTAGATAATCTGGACCCTCTCTTTCTGAAATTATCAGCCAAAATTGTTGCAACACCTATCACTAGCCTGTTCAACCTCTCTTTCGTATCGTCTGAGATCCCTAGAGATTGGAAAGCTGCTGCGGTCATCCCCCTATTCAAAGGAGGAGACACTCTAGACCCAAACTGTTACAGACCAATATCCATCCTGCCCTGCCTTTCTAAAGTCTTCGAAAGCCAAGTTAACAAACAGATAACTGACCACTTCAAATCCCACCGTACCTTCTCTGCTATGCAATCTGGTTTCCGAGCTGGTCATGGGTGCACCTCAGCTACGCTCAAGTTACTGAACGATATCATAACCACCATCGATAAAAGACAGTACTGTGCAGCCGTTTTCATCGACCTGGCCAAGGCTTTCGACTCTGTCAATCACCGCATTCTTATTGGCAGACTCAACAGCCTTGGTTTCTCAAGTGACTGCCTTGCCTGGTTCGCTAACTACTTTGCAGACAGAGTTCAGTGTGTCAAATCGGAGGGCCTATTGTCCGATCCTCTGGCAGTCTCTATGGGGGTGCCACAGGGTTCAATTCTTGGGCCAACCCTTTTCTCTATATACATCAACGATGTCGCTCTCGCTGCTGGTGACTCTCTGATCCATCTCTACGCAGATGACACCATTCTGTATACATCTGGCCCCTCTTTGGACACTGTGTTTACTAACCTTCAATCAAGCTTCAATGCCATACAACACTCCTTCCGTGGCCTCCAACTGCTCTTAAACGCTAGTAAAACTAAGTGCATGCTTTTCTATCGAACGCTGCCAGCACCCGCCCACCGGACTATCATCACTACTCTCGACGGATCCGAATTAGAATACGTGGACACCTACAAATACCTAGGCATCTGGTTAGACTATAAACTCAACTTCCAGACTCACATCAACCATCTCCAATCCAAAATTAAATCCAGAATTGGCTTCCTATTTCGCAACAAAGCCTCCTTCACTCATGCTGCCAAACATGCCCTTGTAAAACTGACTATCCTACCGATCCTTGATTTCGGCGATGTCATTTACAAACTAGCCTCCAATACTCTACTTAGCAAATTGGATGTAGTCTATCACAGTGCCATCCGTTTTGTCACCAAAGCCCCATACACTACCCACCACTGCGACCTGTATGCTCTCGTTGGCTGGCCTTCATTATATATTCGCCGCCAAACCCACTGGCTCCAGGTCATCTATAAGTCTTTATTAGGTAAATCCCCGCCCTATCTCAGCTCACTGGTCACTATAGCAACACCCACCCGTAGCATGCGCTCCAGCAGGTATATCTCACTGGTCAACCCCAAAGCCAACACCTCCTTTGGTCGCCATTCCTTCCAGTTTGCTGCTGCCAATGACTGGAACGAATTGCAAAAATCATTGAAGCTAGAGGTTCCTATCTCCCTCAATAACTTTAAGCATCAGCTGTCAAAGTTGCTTATCGATCACTGCACCTGTATATAGCCCTTCTGTAAATAGCCCACACTACTACCTCATCCCCATGTTTATTTTTCACTATTCTTGCACTCCAGTATCTCTATTTGCACATCATAATTTGCACATTTTTCATTCCTGTGTTAATAATGATAATTCTGTAATTTATGTCACCACTATAGTCTATTTATTGTTCTACCTCTACCTTACTGCATTTTTGCACTACATTTTGCACTCTGTATATAGATTTTTCTATTGTGTTTTTGACTGTTTGTTTAATGTGTAACTCTGTGTTGTTATTTGTCACACTGCTTTGCTTTGTCTTGGCCAGGTCGCAGTTGCAAATGAGAACTTGTTCTCAACTGACCTACCTGGTTAAATAAAGGTGAAATAAAAAAAATAAAAAAAATAAGAAAACAAAAAGCTGATGTACTTGATCGTCATAGTTCTGATGATGTCACCACTTCTGTCCTTTCCAGCATGGTCATTTAGTGACTACCTGACTGTGTAGACAAACACAGTGCCAACTAGATGCATTCACTCTCTTCTTCTATATTCTTTCATGTCTAACCTCCTCTCTTCTCTTTCCCCTTCCCCTCTCGTGCTCTCTCTTTCTCTCTCTCTTTCTCTCTCTCTCTCTCTACTATTTTCTTTAGCTCCCTTCTCTCTCTCTTTCTCCTCTCTCTCTATCTGTGTCCAGGGCCCCTCGTGGTGGTTGAGCTCAGCCTATATAGAAAACACTAACCCGACCCCTGAAATCCCTCCCAGGAAACAGGAAGTTCAGGGCTTCTATTAAACAACCACAGACACGGTTACCGTAGAGACAAAGATAAGCCCCCCCACCTCCCGCTCTTAGAGCAAGGAAAAGAGAACATCTGCATGTCATCACAGCTCTCTCTCTCTCTCTCTCTCTCTCTCTCTCTCTCTCTCTCTCTCTCTCTCTCTCCTAACTGCTTTCTCATTAGTAATGGGAGTGCTTTCTTTCTGCTTTATGAAGGTCATCTTAGGTTATTTCTCCTCCCTCTTCTCTCATCTCTGTCCTCTTTGCCCCTCTCTGTTCTCTGCTCCTCTCTCTGTTCTCTTCTCCTCTCTCTGTTCTCTTCTCCTCTCTCTGTTCTCGGCTCCTCTCTGCTCCACTTTGTGATTTTGATCATCTATTGAAGTCTTAATTGGTTTATTCAACGGCAATACTACAATACTGTAGCTGCCTGCTGAGCTAAAGCTAAGCCAATGCAAGTCAGGCGTGTTTTACAGAACAACCTCTGTCAGTCACACGCTCTCCTGTCTAGTATGAGCCTCTGTGTATGAACTTCCTGGGCTATTCTCCTAAGGAGGAGGTGGGTCAAGGGGTCAAGGGATAAAGGGCATTACCCTGAGACAAACGTTGACCCTGTCCCTGTACGGTTCACTAACCATGTCCTACTCAGCCCCTCTCCACCAAATTACTATGTGTGTTTGTGTGTGTGTTTGTGTGTGTGTATGTGTGTGTGTGCAGTCTATTTATGTAATGTAATTTCAGGGTGGTGTTTGTGTGTGTGGGTTTCTGAAACACTGATACGGCTGGCGGGTCGTTAATTGATTTCAGGAGTATTGTGTCCCACAGGCTCTCAAACTCTCAAACCTCTACACTCAATAACATTTCAAGGTCACTTTCTCTCTCTCTCTCTCTCTCTCTCTCTCTCTCTCTCTCTCTCTCTCTCTCTCTCTCTCTCTCTCTCTCTCTCTCTCTCTCTCTCTCTCTCTCTCTCCCTCTCGCTCCCTCTCTCTCCCTCTCTCTGGAGTTTAGCAGCGTTGTCGTTCTTATTGCTTCCTGTTGACGTTGTGTTATCGGGGGAAAGGCCTCTTGGCACGAAACCTGCCAGGCACTGTTGTTTGTGTGTGTGTGTGTGTGTGTGTGTGTGTGTGTGTGTGTGTGTGTGTGTGTGTGTGTGAGTGTGTGTGTGTACGTGTGTGTGTGTGTGTGTGTACACGTGTGTGTGTGTGTGTACGTGTGTGTGTGTGTGTGTGTACGTGTGTGTGTGTGTGTGTGTGTGTACACGTGTTTGTGTGTGTGTGTGTGTGTGTGTACACGTGTGTGTGTGTGTGTGTGTGTACACGTGTGTGTGTGTGTGTGTGTGTACACGTGTGTGTGTGTGTGCGTGTGTGTGTGTGTACACGTGTGTGTGTGTGTGTGTGTGTACACGTGTGTGTGTGTGTGTGTACACGTGTGTGTGTGTGTGTGTGTACGTGTGAGGCACATCTCTTAGTCAAAGCTAAGTTGGAAGGGAAACAAACTGTATCTCTCTTTCCCACTCCCTCCCTCTCCTCCTCTTCTTCTGACTCTCTTTCCCACTCCCTCTCTCTCCTCCTCTTCTTCTGTCTCTCTTTCCCTCTCCCTCCCTCTCCTCCTCTTCTTCTGACTCTCTTTCCCACTCCCTCTCTCTCCTCCTCTTCTTCTGTCTCTCTTTCCCTCTCCCTCTCTCTCCTCCTCTTCTTCTGTCTCTCTTTCCCTCTCCCTCTCTCTCCTCCTCTTCTTCTGTCTCTCTTTCCCTCTCCCTCTCTCTCCTCCTCTTCTTCTGTCTCTCTTTCCCTCCTTCTCCTCCATGTTGTTTTGGCAGTTTTCCCCTCTCAGTTGATGCTCTGTTTTTGTCATGACATTTTGTGTGAACAGTTCAGATGTGTCTCTTCTAGAATCTCTCCCTCTCAGACACACTCTCACATTCCCTTCATATGCCAATACCACACAACCTCCCCAGCTTAAAACAGGCCATTGTGGCTCTGATATGGTTGTCAGCTGCATCCTGCTCCACTGGGAGAGAATGGCAGGAAATGCGACTGCATACTCAGAGCATTTGTTTTTTTAACCATCAGTCTGTGGTGGGATTTGTTGACCTCATTGACTAGTACATTAGTTGTATTTTTGTAGAAAACATGGATTTAATCAATTTGAATAAGAGTTGACAGATTTGTTCCATCCTCTTTGTCTGATTACCCTTAACTTGTAAAAACAATATTAAATAGGGAAAGGAATCTAAGGGAAGGTGTGTGTGTATCGCTACTTGTGTGCATGCATGTGTGCGTTGTGCTTCACGTGTGTGTGTGTGTGTGTGTGTGTGTGTGTACATGTGGACTTTCATATGTTTATGTGTATGCAGGCACAAACTGGGAGGTTAAATCCATCAATAAAAAAACTATTCAGCCCATTCAGTGCTCTCCTCCTCCATCCTTCCTGGGTGTGTGTTCAGTCACAGTTACTCCCCGGAGAGACAACATCCTGACTGTCTACGGAAACAGCCAAGCAGACCCTATTATTGACACACACACGCACGCACGCACACACACACACACACACACACACACACACACACACACACACACACACAAACACACACACACACACACACACACACACACACACACACACACACACACACACACGTGTACACACACACACACACACACACACACACAAACACACACACACACACACACACACAAACACACACACACACACACACACACAAACACACACACACACACACACACAAACACACACACACTGAAAGGTCAAGTCATTTTTCCATCCCCAGAGCAGGTAGCCTATCATCAGTGACAGACAGCTCCTCCACCCAGCAGACAGTTCCTCCACCCAGCAGACAGCTCCTCCACACAGCAGACAGCTCCTCCACCCATCGCCCGCTCCTCCTCTACCTCACCCAGCAGGGTGGCCGTGAGGGAGTGACTGAGTGAGTGAATGTGTGTAGGAGATCTCTGCCTGACTTATACGATGAATTGCCACACACATGCACGCAGACAAGCAGGCACGCACACACGCACATATGCACACGCACCTAACACAGCATCCGTCCATCACTATACCCTCTCATTCCCTTAACATCCACCCATATGCCCTCCTATGCCCTCATATGCCCTCTTATGCCCTCCTATTCCATCCTATGCCCTCATATGCCCTCCTATGCCCTCATATGCCCTCCTATGCCCTCATATGCCCTCCTATGCCCTTCTATGCCCTCATATGCCCTCCTATTCCCTCCATTGCCCTTATATGCCCTCATATGCCCTCCTATGCCCTCATATGCCCTTCTATGCCCTCATATGCCCTCCTATTCCCTCCATTGCCCTAATATGCCCTGCTATGACATCCTATGCCCTCCTATGCCCTCATATGCCCTCCTATTCTATGCCCTCCTATTCCTTCCAATGCCCTCATATGCCCTCATATGTCCTCCTATGCCCTCGTATGCCCTCCTATGCCCTCATATGCCCTCTTATGCCCTCCTATTCCATCCTACGACCTCCTATGCCCTCATATGCCCTCCTATGCCCTCATATGCCCTCCTATTCCCTCCTATGCCCTCCTATGCCCTTCTATGCCCTCATATGCCCTCCTATTCCCTCCATTGCCCTTATATGCCCTCATATGCCCTCCTATGCCCTCATATGCCCTTCTATGCCCTCATATGCCCTCCTATTCCCTCCATTGCCCTAATATGCCCTGCTATGACATCCTATGCCCTCCTATGCCCTCATATGCCCTCCTATTCTATGCCCTCCTATTCCTTCCAATACCCTCATATGCCCTCCTTTGCGCTCCTATGCCCTCCTTTGCCCTCCTAAGTCATTGAAGGCGTCCTGGAAGGGGGAGTAGCAATGGTCAAGAATTCTTGATGAGCAAGTGTGCAGGAAAACCTTGTTTTTCCTCAGATCTGCTTTATTAACCTCCCCAGCTACAATAAATGCAGTCTCAGGATATGGGGTATCCAGTTTGCACAAAGTGCAGTGTAGTTTTTTAAGAGGCATTGCGGTGTCGGCTTCAGGGGGAATATACAAGGCCATGACGATAACCAAAGATAATTCTCTTTGGAGGCAATGCGGTTGGCATTTGATAGTGAGGTATTCCAGATCAGGAGAAAGAAAGGACTTGAGTTCCTGTACGTTACTACAACCACACCATGAATAGTTTATCATGAAACATACTTTTTCCGGGGAGTTCTTTCTTTCTGTCCACGAGATGAGGGGGTTTGGATGGTGGTTTTGATGGGAGGTGCATTGACTCAGTGCTCCAGGAGGTTGTTTGGAAGACTAGTGTTTTACCCTGCGGAGCACTAGCTTCCCAGTCAGGCAGCGTTATTTATTCAGAAAGGGCAATATCTTGCTGTTGGCGTCCTTAAAGCAGCTTTGCCTTCGCTCCTTTTCAAGGGTAAATCATCCTGCAACGAGACGGCAAAGACGCCTTGAAAGCATAGAACAGACACTCTAAAGCTCTGTGTCTCTGTGTCTTCAACATGCCTTTACAAAGTCCTCTCCTCTCCTCTCCTCTCCTCTCCTCTCCTCTCCTCTCCTCTCCTCTCCCTCCTGTAATACCTCTCTCAGTGTGTTTCATCTCTGAGTGTTTCATCTCTCAGTGTGTTTAATCTCTGTGTGTTTAATCTCTCAGTGTTTCATCTGTCAGTGTGTTTCATCTGTCAGTGTGTTTCATCTCTGTGTGTTTCATATCTGAGTGTGTTTCATCTTTCAGTGTTTCATCTCTATGTGTTTCATCTCTCAGTGTGTTTCATCTCTCAGTGTGTTTCATCTCTGTGTGTTTCATCTCTGAGTGTGTTTCATCTCAGTGTGTTTAATCTCTCAGTGTGTTCCATCTCTCAGTGTGTTTCATCTCTGTGTGTGTTTCATCTCTGTGTGTTTCATCTCTGAGTGTGTTTCATCTCAGTGTGTTTAATCTCTCAGTGTTTCATCTGTCAGTGTGTTTCATCTCTGTGTGTTTCATATCTGAGTGTGTTTCATCTTTCAGTGTTTCATCTCTGAGTGTTTCATCTCTCAGTGTGTTTAATCTCTGTGTGTTTAATCTCTCAGTGTTTCATCTGTCAGTGTGTTTCATCTGTCAGTGTGTTTCATCTCTGTGTGTTTCATATCTGAGTGTGTTTCATCTTTCAGTGTTTCATCTCTGTGTGTTTCATCTCTCAGTGTGTTTCATCTCTCAGTGTGTTTCATCTCTGTGTGTTTCATCTCTGAGTGTGTTTCATCTCAGTGTGTTTAATCTCTCAGTGTGTTCCATCTCTCAGTGTGTTTCATCTCTGTGTGTGTTTCATCTCTGTGTGTTTCATCTCTGAGTGTGTTTCATCTCAGTGTGTTTAATCTCTCAGTGTTTCATCTGTCAGTGTGTTTCATCTCTGTGTGTGTTTCATCTCTGTGTGTTTCATCTCTGAGTGTGTTTCATCTCAGTGTGTTTAATCTCTCAGTGTGTTTCATCTCTGAGTGTGTTTCATCTCAGTGTGTTTAATCTCTCAGTGTGTTTCATCTCTGAGTGTGTTTCATCTCTCAGTGTGTTTCATCTCTGAGTGTGTTTCATCTCAGTGTGTTTCATCTCTCAGTGTGTTTAATCTCTGTGTGTTTCATCTCTCAGTGTGTTTCATCTCTGAGTGTGTTTCATCTCTGTGTGTTTAATCTCTGAGTGTGTTTCATCTCTGTGTGTTTAATCTCAGTGTGTTTAATCTCTGAGTATGTTTCATCTCAGTGTGTTTCATCTCTGAGTGTGTTTCATCTCTGTGTGTTTAATCTCTGAGTGTGTTTCATCTCAGTGTGTTTCATCTCTGAGTGTGTTTCATCTCTGTGTGTTTCATCTCTGAGTGTGTTTCATCTCAGTGTGTTTAATCTCTCAGTGTGTTTAATCTCAGTGTGTTTAATCTCTGAGTGTGTTTCATCTCAGTGTGTTTAATCTCTCA
Organism: Thymallus thymallus; assembly: GCA_023634145.1. NCBI lineage: Eukaryota > Metazoa > Chordata > Actinopteri > Salmoniformes > Salmonidae > Thymallus > Thymallus thymallus. The sequence goes on along the minus strand of CM042405.1, from coordinate 5,520,147 downwards.
TCATGTTTCATATCTCAGTGTGTTTCATATTTTAGTGTGTTTCATACCTCAATGTGTCAGAGTGGAGTGTTCCCAGCTCCTCTTGACTTGCTCTCAGCTCAATGAGTCCCAGCTTGAGAGGAGTGGTGGAGGTTAGGAGAAGGACTTTAAACCGACTTAAGCCCAGCTTCGAGCACCCTTGATGGGCTAATCAGATGTTTGTAGAGGGCCCTAGCAGTGGTCCTATTCATGACAGCCCAGTACAGTACAGTGTAGTGACCTTGGACCTGTTTTCTTCCCTCTTTCCTTCCTCCTGTATTGGAACTGACTCTGTATATAGTATGGTATTGGAACTGACTCTGTATATAGTATGGTATTGGAACTGACTCTGTATATAGTATGGTATTGGAACTGACTCTGTATATAGTATGGTATTGGAACTGACTCTGTATATAGTATGGTATTGGAACTGACTCTGTATATAGTATGGTATTGGAACTGACTCTGTATATAGTATGGTATAGGAACTGACTCTGTATATAGTATGCTACTTACTGATTGTGTTCCTCATATTTCTTCTTATTTCTCATGGTTTTTTTTGTATTACGCTGTTATTGATTATTGTATTGTTGGGTTTTAAGTTTGCAAGAAAGGCATTTCACTGTACTTGTGTATGTGACATTAAAACTTGAAACAGTGATTTGTTAATGGAAAGGAGAAAATGTACTTTTCTGAACTATCAGGACATGTTGATATGAAGGAGTTAGGCTGGCCTGGTTCTGAGTACTTTGTAATTGAAGGACTAGAGTAGACAGAATCCTTGTTATTTGGTTTCTTTCAGAGAGCTGTATCACTGAGGGCTATCATTCACAGTAGCTGAGTGGCCATTGTACATACTGCCTGTCTTACTTCCTGAGTTGATCGAAAGGCTGTCCTATAATGATGATTATACTATTGACATGATCTGAGTGAGTCTGGAGAGACTGAGATGATGGGTGGAAGGGCCTGGAGGGGGTCTAGAGTGGCAACAAAGCTTCCTTGTCAATCCTCTCTACAACAGGGGGCTCCAACCCTGGTTCCGGAGAGATACTGGGTGTGAAGGCTTGATGTTTTATCAACGACCTCAACACAGAGTCTCTCAGAGCGTTCACAGTCAGTCCACTCACACCCCTATCAGATCACAGCAAAATCACACTCTACTTGAACAGAGCAATACTCAATCATGAGGCATCAAAGCAAAAGGAAGTGCACAATATTAAGAAATGCTATAGATGGAAGGAAAGTAGTTTAGAAACCCACCAGAAAACTATTAGGCAACAACAAATTTAATCCCTTTTAGACAACTTCCTGGACAAAACATTTCACTGTAATAGTGAAGGTGTTAGCTTTGGCAGTAGAAAATCTAAACATTATATTTGACCTGGAATAAAAGTAAAAGAACATAAAACCAATTAGTTATAAATACTGTAATCAGTTCAAGAACCCATTGCCCTTTATGGTTGTGAGGTCTGGGGTCCGCTCACCAACCAAGAATTCACAAAATGGGACAAACACCAAATTGAGACTCTGCATGCAAAATTCTGCAATAAATCCTCAGTGTACAACATAAAACACAGAATAATGTATGCAGAGCAAAATTAAGACGCTAATAATCAAAATCCAGAAAAGAGCTGTTAAATTCTAGAACCACCTAAAAGGAAGCGATTCCCAAACCTTCCATAACAAAGCCATTACCTACAGAGAGATTAACCTCAAGAAGAGTCCCCTAAGCAAGCTGATCCTGGGGCTCTGTTCACGAACACAAACAGACCCCACCGGGACCAAAAAACATATAAGATCATTTTTGGCCTCTCTGTTTCAGAAATGTCTTTCAATTCACAAAAGTCTAAATGAATCTCAGCAGAGAAAGCATCCGAGCGAGCGAAACAGCGCCCCTCTGTCTCTGTATGTGTAGCCCATCTATCTGATAATGTCTGGTCAAAAAGAGTATGACATTGTTGCCGCCCGTAGCATTGAATGAAAGCCAGTCAATATTTAAATCACCCAGAAAATATACCTCTCTGTTGATATCCCATATACTATCAAGCATTTCACACATGTTATCCAGATACTGACTGTTAGCACTTGGTGGTCTATAGCAGCTTCCCACCAGAATGGGCTTTGGGTGATGCAGATGAACCTGTAGCCATATTACTATAACAGTATTTAACATGAGATCCTCTCTAATCTTTACAGGAATGTGGTTCTGAATATAAACGGCAACACCTTCACCACTGGCATTTCTGTATTTTCTGTAAATGTTATAACCTTGTATTACTACCACTGTATCATCAGAGATAGTCAGAATATGATTGTCATCTGTTACAAGCAAGTTATTATAGCACTTTTCTGGTATGCTTGCTTGTTTTCATTGCTTTACTGGGAAGCTTAGCAGAAGTAGATATTTTCATGTTATTTATTTTAGTGCAGGGTGAGCTGCACACAGGGGACTTCCTACTAGGGCACACCGCCTCAGTGCTAACAGCATAAATCTGGTTCATATGCACATGATTGCTGCATACAATAGCTGTAGGATCAGCTGAGGCATCCAAGGCAGTTAGAGGGCCCTACATTGGGTTACTTACATTGTGGCTACCATTGCCCCTAGTATAATGCACATTTGCTAAAGCATTATGATGACTCAGCGACACAATGGTAGGGATTAACTGAGCTGGGCATGGGTCATTGATAAGTCATTGTCTCAACGCAGCCTTATAATACTGTGAAAGGATCCAGGAACCCAAATAAACGTCTTCTGTTTCCAAAAGGTATCAAAATTGTCAACAGAAGTTACACCCACTGAGCTTCAATAATCCCGTGGCCAGTTGTGAAGAGAAAGAATCCTGCTAAAGCGTTCAAATGCCACGGTTCAGAGAGGGCACAGGGCCAGATACGATGTGTCTTTTATTAGTGTCTAGCAGAGAGTCAATCAGCGCTTTGACAGTTTCAACTGTTCAGAGCTGCCCTTCATAATGTCATTAAAACCCACATAGACTACGATAGAATTGATGTCCATGTCCTGGAGTACATTCGGGAGCAGCTCAGTAATGTCATTTACTCGAGCTCCGAGATAAGACATTGTTTTTGCACAGGGAAACAGTCACATTTCTTACCATGTAGCTGCCCGAAATCACGGATGGCGAGAAGGAGGAGGAAATCCTCTCACTCCCACACTTCACAGGATGGTGCAGGCCTCCTACAGATGGAGAAGCCCTGCTCAATCCAGAGCAGGGACGGAAGGTTGCCAATGTTGACTTCGCAATTGTAGGGGGAGGAGTAGGAGTAGGCACAGCGGCCGTAGACACAGGTACCCCAAGCAACAAAGGAGCAGGAAGATCAGGCTCCAGGGCGGCGAAACTATTAGTTGTTTGTACCTGCTCCAGGCCTTTCGTTGGGAGTGTAGACTACTTTGCGGGAGGGCACTGTCTTCGATTTCCACGGCTTGTGACATGCGACCATCGTTGATTGCCATGCTCCTCTTGCTGTACTCCTTCGACTCCGCTATCAGATGGGGGAGGCGAGGCAGGAGATGGCTCCCCTGGTGAACGAACTTCAGGCAACATCGGCCAGTCGGATAACGACAAAGGACAAGACGGAGATGCATCCAACATGTGCAAACGCCATCCAGCCACCGGCGTAGAAAAGGTAAACATTCATGTTTCTTACGTAGGCTGGCTACCTGAATGATCAAGGAAGCCACCTCAAGCCTATAATCCTTGGAAAGCAAACAATTGCCACTCTGAGTGATCCAGTTTTTCCCTAAACAAACTGTAGTAGATACAGCAACTACAGCGCTGGAACCGTGCATTTACTTCTCCAGACAAAGAGGAAAACTCCATTGGAAAACTCATCTGGGACCTAACTTTGTTAGCTTGATGGCTAACGTTAGCAGCTTTGCTAGGTTAGCAGGTTTCCGGGACAATAAATAGTGGTCCTAGCTGTTAAAAGCTAACCGTGTCGCAGAATCCATGCAAAAACAAGTTCTGTAATTATGTTTAACAAAGATTGGTTATGTTTTAGTTAAAATAACAAAACAGGTTATAGAGCAAACAATGCAATTATTGTGATTGTGATATTCATTGTACGTGTTTGTAGGCCTATGTAGCCAAATTGTATCTATGATCGTATGCTATCAATTCATGTTTTTTGTATGTTCTGTTTTTATCTGTGAATTAGCCAATGATATCGGGCCACACCGGGCCATGATTACAGACACCTGCTTGTGTCCTCTGACACTATATAAACTAGTGACCCGCAGTGTTTGTCTTTATACCCTGATGAAGACAGCTTGTGTGTCGAAACGTTGGTTATTAGGTTATTCAATTATTGCCTCTGAGCTCCTAGAGTGTGGGCTCTCCTTTTGTTTTTCAAGTGTTCTACTCCGCTGGCCAGTACCTCGCCTAAACAGGTGTGCGTCTCTTTCACCTATAGTGTAATGAGGAGCAACCAGACGTTGCACTTGACACATTTATGAAATTGCTTATTGCAGTTACTAATAAGCACGCACCCACTAAGAAAATCACTGTAAAAACTGTTAAATCCCCTTGAATTGATGAGGAATTTAAATATTGTGTTGTTGAGAGGGATGAGGCAAAAGGTATGGCAAATAAGTATGGCAGCCCAACTGATTGGCAAATGTAAATTAATAAATTATGTGAAATAAACTAAATAAAATAAAAGAATCAACTATATAAATTATATAAAGAATTATAGTAAAAATCTTTGAAGCACCTTAAATGACATTTTGGTGAAAAAGGCAAACTCGGCTTTCATTGAATCAAATGGCTCATTCGTTACAAAACCAACTGATATTGCCAACTACTTTAATGATTTTTTCATTGGCAAGATAAGCAAACTTAAGTATGACATGCCAGCAACAAACGCTGACACTACACATCCAAGTATATTTGACCAAATTATGAAAGACAAGAATAGTACTTTTGAATTCCGAAAAAAATATTGTTGTCTATCAACAATGACAATGCTCTCAGGCCTGAGGGAAGCTAAAGTCATTCTACTACCCGAGAATAGTAAAGTCCCCTTTACTGGTTCAACTAGCCGATCAATCAGCCTGTTACCAACCCTTAGTAAACTTCTGGAAAAAAATCTGTTTGACCATATACAATACTATTTCACAGTAAACAAATTGACAACAGACTTTCATCTTACTTATAGGGAAGGACACTCAACAAGCACTGCACTTACACAAATGACTGATGATTGACTGAGAGAAATTGATGTTAAAATGATTTTGGGGGCTGTCTTGTTAGACTTCAGTGCAGCTTTTGACATTATCGATCATAGTCTGCTGTTGGAAAAACGTATGTGTTACTTGTCTAACAGAGAACTGACTGGGTTCTTTAATGGAAGCCTCTCACATAATCCAGGTAGAATCAGGAATTCCCCAGCAGCAATTTTTTATTTTATTTTTTATTTCACCTTTATTTAACCAGGTAGGTCAGTTGAGAACAAGTTCTCATTTGCAACTGCGACCTGGCCAAGACAAAGCAAAGCAGTGCGACAAAAACAACACAGAGTTACACAGTAAACAAACATAGTCAAAAACACAATAGAAAATCTATATACAGAGTGCAAAATGTAGTGCAAAATGCAGTAAGGTTAGGAGGTAGGACAATAAATAGACCATAGTGGTGGAATAAATTACAGATTATCATCATTAACACAGGATTAATGTTATCCCTAATAAATACAAATACAAATACCTAGCTAGCAGACTTGCTAAAAACAGCTTGTCACCTCCGACAGAAAGCGCAGTGAGAGAGAATATCAGAATGCCCCACTCTCTCCCTCAGTTAGCTAACGGTGGCTAGCTAGCTAAACAGCTTGTTAGCCACCTACTTGCTGTCATCAATTCAGAATTAAATCTTGATAGCAGCATAGCAAAATGTTCCCAAGAAACAGTGTAGATGTAAGCTTGCTTACCTTCTCATTCAGGCAATTTTGTAGCTTCTCTATTAAACTCCTTCCAGATGTCATTCAACTTGTATAGTTCGAAGTTTGTACACAAATCGTTTATAATTGGACAAGCTAACACCTCCCGAAATGGACAAATGTGAAAGCAGTATTTTCAGGAGAGTGCGAAAAGTGGTGGTCAGAAGCCTTAAACCCTCTGGACCCACTGATTTGAGGGATCTCCCCCGATATCAGAGAGACATGCTCACGAATGGTTTACTAGACATTAACAATGACATGTACACATGTTATCCAAACATATTTTATCAACTTCCAAATAGACCTATTGAGTTAACATTGTCTTACAAAGTAAAACAAGAGAGAGATAGGCATTTGGCACGAGCGTCCAGATTTTGGGTTAGGTTTCTCTCTCTCTCTCTCTCTCTCTCTCTCTCTCTCTCTCTCTCTTCACCCCTTTCTCTCTCTCTATGCCTTTCCTCTCCTGTCTACCTCTGGGCCTGTATTGTTCAGCGCCGACTAGGCAAGGCTGTCCTATAGATAGCTAGCGTGCTGACTGAGGCTAATGTGATTTGAGATATAATCATGTTGCGAGGGACCTGATTAGTGACTGGCTGTTTTTACAGGCTAATGGAGATCCACACTGTCTGTCTGTCATTGGCTGACATTGACAAATTGTCATCTGACAAGATTAACCACTAATGGGTGCTCTGTGATGTACTGTGGCTGGCTGCAGAGAGAGAGAGAGAGAGAGAGAGAGAGGGGGAGGGAGAGAGAGAGAGGGAGAGAGAGAGAGAGAGGAGAGA